>CM059426.1:122248455-122796640 GCA_030390025.1 Squalus acanthias | reverse complement strand
GGAGAGAGAGAGAGAGACAGGGAGAGAGAGAGAGAAAGACAGGGAGAGAGAGAACATAAGAAATAGGAGCAGCAGTAGGCCATTCGGCCCTTCGAGCCTGTTCCCTGGTTGGTTCCTCCACATACTGATCCAGGAAACCATCTCGCATGCATTCCAAGAATTCGTCCTCCACATCATTAGTGGTAATTTGATTTGCCCAGTGAATATGTAGATTAAAGTCCCCCATGATTACTGTATTGCCCTTGTTACATGCACTTCTAATCTCTTGATTGATACTGTGCCCTGCATTACCATTACTGTTTGGTGGCCTATACACAACTCCCACCAATGTTTTCCGCCCTTTGCCGTTTCTTAGCTCCACCCTAACTGATTCCAGTTCTACATCACAATCTGCCAAGCCAAGATCTTCTATCTGTACCTTACCGATTTCATCCCTTATTAACAGCGCTACGCCACCTCCTTTTCCTTTTTGTCTGTCCTTCCTAAATGTTGAGTTCCCTGGAACATTCAGTTCCCAGCTTTGGTTACCCTGCAACCATGTCTCTGTAATGGCAATTACATCATACCCATTTACTTCTATTAATGACATTAATTCATCCACCTTGTTGCGAATGCTATGTGCATTTAGATAAAGTGCCTTCAACTTTGCCTGTTTAATATTTTTCTGCACTTTGACCCTCTTTACTGTTGGCCTTTGTTTCTGCTCCCTACTAGTTTTGCTGACTACTTTTCTAACTTGCACTTCCAGCTTTGTTTCTCTCTGTTCTGGGCCCACACTAAGGTTCCCAGCCCCCTGACAAACTAGTTTAAATCCTTCCCAACAGCACTAGCAAACCCCCCTGCGAGGATGTTGGTCCTGTTTCTGCCGAGGTGTAACCCGTCCAGCTTGTACAGGTCCCACCTTCCCCAGAATCGGTCCCAATGCCTCAGGAATTTAAATCCCTCCCTCCTACACCATCTCTCCAGCCATGCATTCATCTGGTCTATTCTCCTATTTCTGCTCTCACTAGCACGTAGCACTGGGAGTAATCCTGAGATTACTACCTTTGAGGTCCTGCTTTTTAATTTATTTCCTTCGATACAGGGAGAGTGGGAGAGAGAGGGGGAGAGAGACGGGGAGAGAGTGAGGGGGAGAGAGACGGGGAGAGAGTGAGGGGGAGAGAGACAGGGAGAGAGTGAGGGGGAGAGAGACGGGGAGAGAGTGAGGGGGAGAGAGACGGGGAGAGAGTGAGGGGGAGAGAGACAGGGAGAGAGTGAGGGGGAGAGAGACAGGGAGAGAGTGAGGGGGAGAGAGACAGGGAGAGAGTGAGGGGGAGAGAGACAGGGAGAGAGTGAGGGGGAGAGAGACAGGGAGAGAGTGAGGGGGAGAGAGACAGGGAGAGAGTGAGGGGGAGAGAGACAGGGAGAGAGTGAGGGGGAGAGAGACAGGGAGAGAGTGAGGGGGAGAGAGACAGGGAGAGAGTGAGGGGGAGCGAGGAGGAGAGAGTGAGGGGGAGCGAGGAGGAGAGAGTGAGGGGGAGAGAGACGGGGAGAGAGACAGGGAGAGAGTGAGGGGGAGAGAGACAGGGAGAGAGTGAGGGGGAGAGAGACAGGGAGAGAGTGAGGGGGAGAGAGACAGGGAGAGAGTGAGGGGGAGAGAGACAGGGAGAGAGTGAGGGGGAGAGAGACAGGGAGAGAGTGAGGGGGAGAGAGACAGGGAGAGAGTGAGGGGGAGAGACAGAGAGAGAGTGAGGGGGAGAGACAGAGAGAGAGTGAGGGGGAGAGACAGGGAGAGACAGGGAGAGAGAGTGAGGGGGAGAGACAGGGAGAGAGTGAGGGGGAGAGACAGAGAGAGAGTGAGGGGGAGAAAGAGAGAGAGTGAGGGGGAGAAACACAGAGAGTGAGGGGGAGAAACACAGAGAGTGAGGGGGAGAAACACAGAGAGTGAGGGGGAGAAACAGAGAGAGTGGGGGAGAGAGAGGGAGAGGGAGAGGGAGGGAGAGAGAGAGAGAGAGAGAGAAGGGCGAGGGTCCAGGTGGGCATGTGTAGTCCGTTCCTGGGGACTGTGCAGCGGCCGCACTTTGGAACAACACAGATGGAGGCGCAGCACATGTACAATGGCTGCTGGAAGGAGGCGAACGCAAACAACTTTTAGGCCCGCAGCGAATTTATTTTTAATTCAGAAAATTGTTTAAAGCCGGAAAAAAATACAGGAAAGTGATGTTGAATGTCCCTGTGGTAAATTCCAGTTACATTTTGCCAGGTGTTGTCCTCTTTTTGAAAGAGTCTATCAGGGCTATTTAAACCATGTTATGAAAGAGGGGAAAAAGTTTGTGCCCCCGTTTGTGTCTCAGAGTCTGTGAGAGACGGAGGGAATGGGAGCAAAAAATGAGGAAATAACTTCTCCAAAACTGATCCCAACTCATCGCCAAGGCTGGGGATAGATAACCTCACCGCCTTCTTATGAAGTTTAACTACTTTATTCACTTTCTCACTTGAGCTCCGTTTGGAATTAGAGTTTATTTTTTTTTGTATTTTTAACGACAGCGTTGAAGAGGGAAAGAAAAACTTGGAGCAACTTCTTCAGTCAAAGCTGCAATGAGATTTGAAAGAATTTAAAGATGTTTAATGAACTTTTCACAAAAATGAGTGTTAAAAACACTTTTTTCCCCCCTAAGTTTCAGATATGATTTTGGAAGAAACAAGCAAAAATCAATTTTCCCCTCATCTAAACAAGTTTCAACCAGGTCTTGAAGTCCAAACGCTTTTATTGCTTAAAACATTTTTAAATTGAAATTACTCAATATTTGATTTTGAACGACCGACGGAAGTGAGTAGCTTTACACAAATATGCTGTTGAGGAGAGTGAGGGCAGGGGAGGATTTGTAGGAGTTACATATTACTTTTTATTAACTTAAAAAAAGTATTAAGACGTTTAGGAAGCGAACCAAAAGAGGGGAAAAACACAAACCATTTTATTTTGTCTGTCGTTCTATAGTCCGAACAAGTCCCAGGAATAATGGGCCGAAAATTGATCCCGGGACGCGAGAGTACGCACTGCGTACTCTCGCGTATTCCCACTCCAATTGCCGGTTTTCTGCATGCCCTGCGCATGCGCTGAAAACCGGCAATTGCTCTTCTGAAAAGGGGGCGGGTCCTCGGTGCATCGCGTGCGCGCTACAGGCTGCGCGCACGCCGTGCACTTCATGCTTTGGACGCGCAGGTAAGTACGGAAGATTTTGGAAATGTAAAAAGGAGGAGTAAGACCCACTTTTAAGATGGTGTGCTGCCATTGGCTCTAACTGAGTCACGTGATCCCACAGCTCGCACGAATTCACTACGCCGCTGGGATACGCAAGCACTGCCCAGCTGATCTCTAGAACATGAAGTTCGTGTGAGCTGGATCTGAAAAAGCACAAGCGAGGTGAGAGATCGCGGGAAAGCCTTACCCCCGCGGGAACAGAGCGAGATCAATTTCTGGGCCAATGTAAATATAGAGTTTCTCTTAAATGTTTAATGGAGTGTTAATAGTAACAAGAGTTATGTAATGATGTATAAAAATTGCAGGAAGCTACTTTAGAAGAAACCACTATTTGTTTATTGAGAAAGACACAGATAATGTACAATTTCAATTTGGTATAAATGTTTGAAATAGGAGATTAAAAATTAAGAGTAGAATGAAGTTTGTTTCCCACTATTTAATTGCAAAGTACCTAAAATAATTCAACACTTTCCGTGATAAGAGCAGGGATTAATATTGTGGAGAATGTTTGAGAGAAAAACATTAGAAGTGAAATTTGTAAATTAACATCTTTACGTCACCATGTTAGTCAACATTTCCACGTCAGTCTGATTGGTTCTCCTGTCCTGGAAGAAAGATGAATGTTTATTTCTGTTAAATCATAGCTTTTCCTGCTTTTTGTTTTTAATTCAGTGACGTAAATTGTGTATGTGTTTCTCTGCACTTGTGAATAAGTGCTGCATTTCTGACATGTTACATGGGGGGTGTGCTGGTTCAAGAAGACAACGTTTATTAATGGAAGTGATTGAAGTTGAAAATACGGATACCCATTTTTGTTCAATTCTTTTTAATACTGTGAACTAAAGAACTACAGCACGTTATATTTGTTAGTTGTCTGGTTGCATTGTGATTAATATTCTAATGACTTATGTGGAAGTACAGCACATCAGTGCCATAGGAAAGCCGCTGCTCCTGCTGCTTGTGCAGCCACTGCTATAGTGACATGAGGGATGGGTTAATGCGTTGAAAACTTTAAAATTAATACAAATTGCATGAATAGATATGCCTCTTTCAGCTCACCTTGGGCTTTTGGATTTTTTGTCGATGCATAACCGTGTAACTGAGTGACGTTTCTGAAGTGTTAATGCATTATTATGCAGTTCTTTTATATCCCAGTCATTTCTGACAAGTAATTCTTTTTAAAAAGAGTTTTTACATGACGAACTAAAAGCTTTTAATTAATTACACTGTAAACAAGCTTGCAGAAATGAATTTCAATATAGGTAAGTGTGAGGTGGTGCATTTTGGTAGGAGGAATAAGGAGGCGACCTACTCCTTGGAAAATTCAGTATCGCCCCGTTTGGGGCGCAATTATCGGCCGGGCGTAAAGATTAGCGCCTGGCGCTAATTATCGCCTCCGACTGCAAACTTGACTTTTATTGCCGCTGGAGGTGATTGGAGCGCTAAATCAGGCGCTACACATCTGTCTTAAGGCGCACAGGCCGAGGAGCGAGGCGCTAACTCAGAGCGCTGGCGAAGCTCATGTGATGTCAGTCAGCAATGGAACACAAACACAATGGCACCGGCCAGTTCTTAAAGAGGAGGGTTGATCTTGCTTTCCATCCACATCCTGCTCATTGCAGCCTTGAATTTCCGCCTGGAGAGACCTGAACATCAAATCTGCTGGAAAGAACAATGGAGAGAACCAGGGAAAGAGCTCAGAGTGAACCCCCCCCCAGTCTCTTCTAAATCGATACAAGGAAGCGCAAATCAAAATGAACATGCAAAGTGCTGCTCAGTACCCAAAACTCCTTCACACAGCGTTGAATCTCTCCAGAAGTCTCTCTCTCTCTGAATGCGTGGTTCAAAAATGTCACCAACAAAAAAAGGCAGGAAGCAGTCGCCTTTAAATAGCGCTCCCCCAGTCTCTTCCTGACTGCAAAACGCTCCCCTCAACCTGTCGTTGCTAGCGGCAGGCGGTAAGGCAGGGGGCGCCACTCAATATCCGCTCCGGGGCGCTGCACACTTGATTGATGTCACGATCTGCCGGCGCAGGAGATCGTGGCGGTAGTGTTTAGCGCCGCCGCAAAACTGTCGCCGCGCCCGGGCGCTAGTTGCTTTGCGCCCGATTAGCGCCCTCTTAAGGCGCTAACGGGAGGCGCAAGCAACTGAATTTTCCCCCTAAGAGTCTAAATGGGGTAGAGGTGCAAAGGGATCTAGGGGTATAGATTCACAAATTATTAAAGTAGCAACGTAGGTTAAAAAAGCCATAAAAGTGCAAATAAAGCACTGGAGTTCATTTCTGGAGCAATAGAATTCAAAAGCAGAGAAGTTATGTTAAACCTGTATCGAACCTTGTCTGATTGTCTCATGATTTGAGACGGTGGGGTAGCAATATGTCATTACTGTACATATGCTGTTGTGGTTGCTGTAAAAGTTGTTGTTGTAGTAAAAGTTGTTGCTGTAAAATTTGCCCACGGACGAAAAGGTCGCGCTCAAAGGAGTTCATGGCCCGCTCAGTACAAAAAAAAATTAGAGGGAACATTGACTGACTCCCAGTTAAGCAACGCCTTCATATCAAAATTCTCATCCTTGTTTTCAAATCCCTCCATGGCCTCGCGCCATCCTATCTCTAATCTCCTCCAGCCCCAAAACCCCCACACAAAGAGATATCTGCATTCCCCTAATTCTGCCCTCTTGAGCATCCCTGATTATGATCACTGATCCATTGGTGGCCGTGCCTTCTATTGCCTAGGCCCTAAGCTCTGGAATTCCCTCCCTAAACCTCTCCGCCTCCCTACCTCTCTTTCCTCCTTTAAGACGCTCCTTAAAACCTACTTCTTTGACCAAGCTTTTGGTCACCTGCCCTGATTTCTCCTTATGTGGCTCAGTGTCAAAATATTTTTTGTCTTACAATACTCCTGTGAAGAGCCTTGGGACGTTTCACTATGTTAAAGGTGCTATATAAATACAAGTTGTTGTTGTTGTTATTCCTTTTTGTCCTCCTCTCCTTTAGTATCCAAGTACTTCTTACGTGTCTTTCTCTTTAGATTCAATTTTCCCTTTAGTTCTTAATAAATATAGTAAAATAGTCGAGGCCCCAGCACAGATCCTTGTGGGACACCATAGTCACTTCCTTCCAATTCAAGTACATAGTAACAGGGAGCATTGATGAAGGGAATGCAATGGATGTTGTCTACACCGCCCCACCCCCCCGACGGCTCTCCCTCTCGCCCCCCCCCCCACCCCGAGGCTCTCCCTCTTGCCCCCCCCCCCAGGTTCTCCATCTCGCCCTCCCTCCACCCCAAGGCTCCCCCTCTCACCTCCCCCCCCAGGGCTCTCTCGCCCCACCCCAGGCTCTCTCTCTCTCTCGCCACCCCCCACCCCCCCAGGCTCTCTCTCTCGCCCCAGCCCCCCCCCCAGGCTCTCTCTCTCGCCTCCCCCCCCCCCGCCCCCAGGCTCTCTCTCTCGCCCTCGCCCCCCGCCTCTCTCTCTCGCCCTCGCCCCCCGCCCACCCCCCAGGCTCTCTCTCTCTCGCTCCCGCCCCCCCCCCCCCCCAGGCTCTCTCTCTCGCCCCCCGCCCCCCCCCCCCCCCCCCCCCCCCCAGGCTCTCTCTCTCGCCCTCGCCCCCCCCCCCCCCCCCAGGCTCTCTCTCTCGCCCTCGCCCCCCGCCCCCCCCAGGCTCTCTCTCTCGCCCTCGCCCCCCGCCCCCCCCAGGCTCTCTCTCTCGCCCTCGCCCCCCGCCCCCCCAGGCTCTCTCTCTCGCCCTCGCCCCCCCCCCCCCCCCCCCCCCCCCCCAGGCTCTCTCTCTCGCCCCCGCCCCCCCCCCCCAGGGGTGCAGATAGTGACAGTTCCACTTCATCCAAATAACATTGAGGAGGCTTAATGTTTATAGTGACTAGATGTCAACAATGAAATGAAAAAAAACTAAACATGTTCAGAAGTTAATCTCACAAAAGAGATTTTTGTCCGAAACGATCCAATAACCAGAAAAATAAAGAAAAGCTGTTACAAATAGAAGACACTTCAATATGCATTGATGGCCATCAAATATAAAATGCCAACACAAGCTAAAGGAAGAAAAATATTCCACGTGCATTTCTCAATACAACAAAATAGGAAAGTTTCCCAATTAAAGGTGAAAAGTTATCACAAAGAGCATTCTTTGCACTCACCCAATCCTTGAAAAGGCAGAACTATAGAAAAATATTTGCATTACCTCCAAATCCTGAGGCAGCTGTTGTGGCAGTAGTTCCGAAACCAAAACCAGGCTGTGCTGTGGTTTTGGCACAAAATGAGCCGAAAGAAAATCCAGTGGTTCCTAAAAAGAACAGATCCATCACTAAGGAGACATGGGTATAGTTTTGTTTGGGAGTGGGGAGGGGGGTCATAGGAGCAGGATCTGCATTGATGCTAAAAATATAATCAGATATAGGAATATTTCAGCTTTTAAGTATGCTGGATAAAATATTCACTGACTTAGAATATTATCCTTTCACCTATGTGATCTGAAATCAAATACAATGCAGACTAATGGAGTGAAAGTCTACTCCCTCTAGTAGCTTTAAGGGTTCTAAATAAAATTGCTTTGGATAATCTCAAGCACAATCTTGATTTAAGAAACCAGCCCATAGCAGCGAACCGCCAATCTCATACATTTTAATAGCTCTAAGGAAGTGTCTCCACCAGAAGAATTAAATCGTCTTTCTCTTTCAGATAGCACTGTGAATTTCCAGCAATTTCTGTTTTTATTGCAAACTCTACAACCCACAGAGATATAACTTTTCAGCATTTCAGTGCAGGTTTGGTTCAAAACCAGGTCCCCAAAGAGACCTGTGCATATTATTACACTTCTTAGCAGGAGGTGTTCTTCCCTCACCACCACCATTACTGCAACTCCATGCTGAAAACAGAGAATCTGTACCCTTATGGAGAGGTAAATGAGTAAAAATATCACATTCAAGTTTGACGAGTTGCCTTCTCAGCATGTGTCAGTTCTGTCTGTATCTGCACTCGCTGCTTTCAAACCCATGTTTGGGGGGGTGAAGGAACGAGGGAGAGAAGAGTCGGCCAAACATGCCAAATTCATCTCCAAAATACTAATTACAAAGAGCACTTAAACTAATTATTTTTAAATGATTTCCACTTTTAAAAAAGGTACAAATATAATTTTGCTAAATTGTACAATTTTAATGGATTTCCCCAATTAATGAATAAATCATATAATTAGGTCCTGGATTTGTATTTTCCATTCTTTTATTTTAAAGGGTACATAAAATTAAGCAAATCTATTGCAGAAATCATTCAATACACTGATTTTTATCTGAACTTTTTTTCTGTGAGAAGGAAGTAACACCTTTTTTGCCAAGTTCCAAACCCAATAGGGTATAAAAACCTGGGATTGCGTTCGGAGTTTGTTTTGGTGGATGCTCGTTGAAGACCCTAAAAATGAATGTCTTCACATAAGCCAGAAGCATGAGAATAAACTTTTTTTTACTGGGTTTATATTGGTCCACTGCAGGCCTACAGTGGACCAATATAAACGCAGTACAAAATGATCTCCAAAATCAGCAGCAAACTCACAAAGCAGTATGGGCACAATCAACAGTCTGGGTGCAAATTGCACCCATTTTGAGAAGTGTTTTTTTTCTAGAGTTTCCACTCAAATGTATTTGCATATCGCCAAATGCAACATCTGCCATGAACCAGCGCAATTAGGCAGCGTGTTAAAAACTATTTTTTTTTAAAAAAATTTTGCTTTAAAAATATTCCTTGATATATTTAAGAGTGGGAACTTGGTGCAGTTTGATTAATAGAGCTGAAAATGGGTTTATCACAAAAAAATAAGCATTTTTAATCAGTGTCAATCCACCACCTGTGAGGAACCTGATTTTAAATTACTGAAAATGACTTTTAAAAATATACAGAACAATTTGTTAGTTACATTGGGGTACAGTAGTCAGTTTCTTAGTAAATTAAAAAAAATTACATTCAAAAGCTCTTAAAACGTGCCTATAGTGTCCTTGCACCAAAACAAGAAGCTTAATTTTTAGAGCCTCCTCGAAGGCCCGCAAACAAGCACAATTAGCGGAAACTCCTAATGATAATTAATTTCATCTGGTGGCGTGGCCAGTTTAGTGGCTTCTAGCGCAATGTTTTTTTAAAAAAGATTGTCGAAACTTGATTTGTGCTGAACGTAATTTGCACTTAAAATTCCACGATCTTTCGCGCGGATTACGCTGATTTCGGGCAAATTGGGCCGAAAAAACAGCATAACCTAGCGGAAACTCTACCCCTATACCTGTAAATTGGGCCAATGTAAAACCAAAACACAGGGCTACTGCTGGGCTGAGTCACTCCCACCCGTATAGGTCGATAAAGCACTTTGATTAACACTGATCCATACATACTTTCTTCAGTTATTGCTTGGGGTACCACCACCAGCATTGTACAAATGCTACGTGTACATTCCTCAATTTGTACGTGCACAGTTTAAGGTGGCTCCAATGTGCAGAAACTGCAATGGGGCATTTGTGCAGCACCGGGCGTAAAGCCCAGCGCTGGAGACCCAGCTCAGGAAACAACCCTTTAATAAAAAGAGTCCTTTCTCTTCATCTAGCAAACTGGACAGGTGGAAATTTGATATTAAGTGGGCTGAATTAATTACAGAAACAGCTGAAATCCTAAGCCTCTTAAAAAAACATTTACAGATTGCTGCTTTATATTTTTAAAAATGAGAAGTCGCACAACACCAGGTTATAGTCCAACAGTTTTATTTGAAATTACGAGCTTTCGGAGCGCTGCTCCTTCTTCAGGTACAGGTACCGTGAGGCTGTACCTGAAGAAGGAGCAGAGCTCCGAAAGCTCGTAATTTCAAATAAAACTGTTGGACTATAACCTGGTGTTGTGCGACTTCTCATTTTTGTCCACCCCAGTCCAACACCGGCATCTCCGCATCATGATTATATTTTTAAGTGTTGAGATGCAGGAAGGATAGCTGAAGTTCTTGTCGGGCCAGCTGCACTGCTGCTTTTTTTAACATTTTGTGGCAAGTTGTTGGAAGCAGCTCCAACAGGGAACAATCATCAAAAGTTTATACAAAAATAAATTTGGATACAAGTTTGTTAACATAGAACATAACATATTAGAATATGTAATGATGTAACTTAATAGCAGTAATGCTTTAAAAAAATTCTACTAAGGAGGTGAATGCTGACAAAATATCGGTAGCAGTGGAAAAGGTCAAAGCAATGGAAGGGGTGAAAATTGATAGACAGGATGTACTAGAAAGGCTGTGTATCAATGTTCACCCCTTCCATTGCTTCGACCTTTTCCACTGCTTAGAGTGGATAAGTCGCCTGGTCCAGATGGCTTTCATTCCAGATTGCTAAGGGAATTGGGGGAGGAGATAGCGGAAAGGCTTGCCACAATTTTCCAATCTTCCCCAGATGCGGGGGAGGTGTCCGAGGATTGAAAAGTGGCAAATGTGACACCATTGTTCAAGAAAGGGTGTAAGGACAATCCTAGTAACTACAGGCCAGTCTGTTTAACTGCGGAGATGCTGGTGTTGGACTGGGGTGGACAAAAATGAGAAGTCGCACAACACCAGGTTATAGTCCAACAGTTTTATTTGAAATTACGAGCTTTCGGAGCTCTGCTCCTTCGTCAGGTACAGTCACGAAGGAGCAGAGCTCCGAAAGCTCGTAATTTCAAATAAAACTGTTGGACTATAACCTGGTGTTGTGCGACTTCTCATTTTAGTCTGTTTAACATCAGTGGTGGGTAAAGTTTTAGAAACAATAATCAAGGAAAAAATTAACAGGCACTTGGAGAGGTTTAAGCTAATTAAGGAGAGCCAACAAGGATTTGTAAAAGGCAGATCATGTTTGACTAATCTAATTCAATTTTTTGATAAAGTAACAGGGAGGATCGATGAAGGGAAATGCAATGGATGTTGTCTTCATGGATTTTAGGAAGGCATTTGACAATGTACCACATAGAAGGCTGGTTAACAAAATTGAGGCTCATGGAATAGGTTGGTCAGTGGCAGCTTGGATAAGGAATTGACTTAAGGACAGAAAACAGCGAGTTGTGGTAAATGGCTGTTTTTCAGACTGGAGGATGGTAGACAGTGGTGTTCCCCAAGGGTCAGTGCTGGGGCCACTACTTTTTTTGATATATAAATAAATGACCTGGATATTGGAATACAAAGTAGAAATTCTATATTTGCCGATGACACCAAACTTGGGGGTGTGGCAAACAGTGAGGATGATACCAATCGACTGTATCAGGTAATAGAAAAGCTAGCAGAACGGGCAGACAAGTGGCAGATGGAATTTAATACAGAGAACTGTGAGGTGATGCATTTTAGCAGAAGGAACAGTTAGTGGCAATATACACTTAATGGCACAGAGTGTGCAGGACAGAGGGACCTGGGAGTTAATGTGCATAGGTCCCTGAAGGTGACAGGGCATATTGAGAGAGTGGTTAGCAAAGCATATGAGATCTTGGGCTTCATAAATAGAGGTATTGGGCCGAAAATTGATCCCGGGACGCGAGAGTACGCACTGCGTACTCTCGCGTATTCCCACTCCAATTGCCGGTTTTCTGCATGCCCTGCGCATGCGCTGAAAACCGGCAATTGCTCTTCCGAAAAGGGGGCGGGGCCGGAGTGCATCGCGTGCGCGCTACAGGCTGCGCGCACGCTGTGCACTTCATGCTTTGGACGCGCAGGTAAGTACTGAAGATTTTGGAAATGTAAAAAGGAGGAGTAAGACCCGCTTTTAAGAAGGTAAGTAGTGAATTAAGTATTTTTTTGAATTTTTTTTTACAGGTATATCTTTTTTATAGACTTTAAAGACAGGTAAGTTTATTTTTATAACTTTTTAAAAGATTTTAAATTTTTTCAAAAATTTAATTTTTTATTTAAAATGGTTAATTTAATTAACTATACTTATTTTATTAATGTGATGGTTTTTTTTTTTAAATTTAATTGAGGTTTAGCTGTTATTTTGGGGGGGTGTAAGATTCATAAGTCTCTCAGCCATGCTGTGAGACTTATGAATGGAAGATGGTGTGCTGCCATTGGCTCTAACTGAGTCACGTGATCCCACAGCTCGCACGAATTAACTACGCCGCTGGGATACGCAAGCCCAGCACAGCTGATGTCTGGAACATCAATTTCGTGCGAGCTGGATCAGAAAAAGCATAAGCGAGGTGAGACATCGCGGGAAAGGCTTACCCCCGCGGGAACAGAGCGAGATCAATTTCTGGGCCAATGAGTACAAAAGTAGAGAAGTTATGCTGAACCTTTATAAAGCGCTGGTTAGGCCACAACTGGAGTATTGCATCCAGTTCTGGTCACCACACTTTAGGAAGGATGTGAAGAGCCCTTAAGAGGGTGCAAAGGAGATTTACCAGAATGGTTCCAGGGATGGGGGATCTTAGCTACAAGGACAGGTTGGAGAAGCTGGATTTGTTTTCATTAGAGCAAAGGAGGTTGAGGGGTGATTTGAGAGAGGTGTACAAGATTATGACGGGTTTGGATAGGCTAGACGGGGAAAGGCTGTTCCCACTAGTTGATGGTACAAGGACTAGGGGACACAGATTTAAGTCTTTGGGCAAGAGATACAGGGGGGATGTGAGGAAAAACTTTTTTTACACAGCGAGTGGTGAGGACCTGGAACTCGCTGCCGATGGAAGTGGTGGAAGCGGAGACACTCAATGTTTTCAAGGGGAGACTGGATAGGTACTTGAGGGAAATAAACTTGCAGGGCTACGGGGATAGAGCGGGGGAATGGGACTGACTCGATTGCTCTGCAGAGAGCCGGCACAGCTCAATGGGCAGAATGGCCTCCTTCTGTGCTGTTATGACTATGACTCACTCCTCTCCTTAAGGAACTGGCATGCTGGGAAGCAGCTTCACAATGGAAATCCTCAAATACCTCACCCGTGCATGCCACAAAATAAAAGTAGTTTGATAGGTCTGTGACTGTCCACAATTTTCACTGATTTCGATCATTTGTAATTCAACGCCCACCCCCATAACTCAGCTATAATTTCCCCAAAATTTACCAGGACCAAATTACAGTCCTATTCACAATATTATTGTCCTGAATTTAAAACTTCTTGTTCAGCTATACCAAGCTGAATATAGAAAGTACAAAGGAAATCTAAAAAAGGGGATAAGAGGGGGCAAAGAGAGTGTACAAAAATAGATTAGCGGATAACATAAAAGGGAACCCAAAAGTATTTTTATAAACATATAAATAGTAAAAGGGTAGTCAAAAGGGTGGGACTGATTAGGGAACAAAAAGGAGATATATATTCTTGAGGAGGCAGAGGGCATGGCTGAGGTACTAAATGAGTATCTTGCATCTGCTGTCACTAGAGAAGAGAATGCAGCCAATGTAGCAGTAAAGGAGGAGGTAGTAGCGATATTGGATAGAATACAAATAGATAAAGAGGAGGTATCTAAAAGGTTGGCAGTCCTCAAAGTAGAAAAGTCATCCGATCCAGTTGGGATGAATCCTAGGTTACTGGAAGTAAGGGTTGAAATTGTGGAGGCTCTGGCCACAATCTTCCAATCCTCCAATCCTCCTTAGATATGGGGGGTGGTGCCAGAAGATTGGAGGATTACAAATGTTACATCCCTGTTTAAAAAAAGGGAGGGGGAAAAACTCAGCAACTACAGGCCAGTCTGTTTAATGTCGGGGATGGGGAAATTTTTAGAGGCAATAATCTGGAGCAAAATTAATTGGCACTTAGAAAAGTATGGGCTAATAAATGAAAGTCAGCATGGATTTGTTAAAGGCAAATCGTGTTTGACTAACTTGATTGAGTTCTTTGATGAAGTAACGGAGAAGGTTGATGAGGGTAATGCAGTTGATGTTCTGTATATGGACTTTCAAAAGGCGTTTGACAAAGTAACACATAATAGACTTGTTAGCAAAATTAAAGCCCATGGGATTAAAGGGGCAGTGGCAGCATGGATACAAAATTGTCTACGGGACAGGAAACGGCGAGTAGTGATGAACGATTGCTTTTCAGACTGGAGGGAAGTGTCCAGTGGTGTCCCCCAGGGGTTGGTGTTGGAACCACTACACTTTTTGATATATATTAATGACCTGGACTTGGGTATACAGGGCATAATTTCAAAGTTTGCAGATGACAGTAAACTCGGAAATGTAGTAAACAATGATGAGGACATAGACAAACTGGTGAAATGGGCACACATGGCATATGAAATTTAACGTAAAGAAATGTGAAGTGATTAATTTTGGTCGAAAGAATGAGGAAAGGCAATATAAACTAATGATAAAATTTTAAAGGAGGTGTAGGAACAGAGAGGCCTGGGGGTGTATGTACACAAATCTTTGAAGGTGAGAGGACAAGTTGAGAAGGCTGTTAAAAAAGCATATGGGATCCTTGGCTTTATAAACAGAGGCATAGAGTACAAAAGCAAGGAAGTTATGCTAAACCTTTATAAAACAATTAGTTAAGCCTCAGCTGGTGTTGTGTTCTCAATTCTGGGCACCACACTTTAGGAAGGATGTCAAGGCCTTAGCGAGGATGCAGAAGAGATTTACTAGAATGGTACCAGGGTTGAGGGACTTCAGTTATGTGGAGAGACTGGAGAAGCTGGGACTATTCTCCTTTCAGCAGAGAAGGTTAAAAGGAGATTTGATAGGTGTTCAAAATCATGAATGGTTTTGATAGAGTAAGGAGAAATAGTTTCCAGTGGCAGAAAGGTCAGTAATCAGAGGTCACAGATTTAAGGTGATTAGCAAAAGAACCAGAGGCAACATGAGGAAATAGTTTACACAGCAAGTTGTTGTGATCTGGAATGCACTGCCTGAAAGGGTGGTGGAAGTAGATTCAATAGTAACTTTCAAAAGGGAACTGGATAAATACTTGAAGGGGAAAAAAATACAAGGCTGTAGGGAAAGAGCAGGGGACTGGGACTAGTTGGATAGCTCTACCAAAGAGCTGGAACAGGCACGATGGGTCAAATGGCCTCCTTCCGTGCTGTATTATTCTATTCTATACTTGACCCAAAATGTCTCACATATAAACAAGAGGGCAGTAGATACATCAGCACAAAAACAGAAAGTGCTGGAAACAGATCAGGCAGCATCTCACAGAATCCCAGAATCCCCACAGTGCAAATAGAGGCCATTTCGGCCCATCAAGCCTGCACCAACACATATCCCACCCTATCCCCGTAACCCCACGTATTTAATCCCCCTAACACTAAGGGTCAATTTATCATAGCCAAATCAACCTAACCCGCACATCTTTGGACTGTGGGAGGAAACCGGAGCACCCGGAGGAAACCCACGCAGACACGGGGACAATGTGCAAACTCCACACAGACAGTCACCCGAGGCCGGATTCGAACCCGGGTCCCTGGCGCTGTGAGGCAACAGTGCTAACCACTATGCCACCGTGTTGCCCTCATGTGGAGAACACAGAGGAAAATGTAGTTTAATGTTCTGACCAGGATTCTCTACCCCAAAGGTTAACATTTTTTCCTGATGCTAACGGACTTGCTGTACATTTATAGGAACAGGAGTACTCTATTCATCCCCTCAAGAATGTTCCGTCATTCAATCACATCGTGGCCGATCTGTACCTCAACCCCATTTACCTGCCGTTGAACCAGATCGCTTGATACTCTTACCTCACAAAGATTTATCAACTTCAGTCTTGAAAGCTTTAATTGACCCAGCATCTACAGCCGTTTTGGAGGGCGGGGGGAAGAGAGTTCCCGATTTCCACTACCCTTTGTGTGAAGAAGTTCTTCCTGATTTCACTCCTAAATGGCCTAGCTCTAATTTTAAGATTGTACCCTCTTGTTCTGGATTCCCCCACCAGAGGAAATAGATTCACTTCATCTACCCTATGGAATCATTTTTTTAAATGTGAACACCTCGATTAGATCACCCCTTCTAAACTCAAGGGAATGCAAGCCACCTTTATGCAACCTGTCCTCGTAATTTGACCCTCTCAGTTCCAACATCAACCTAGTGATGTACCCCACCCTCCAAGGCCAATAAATCCTTCCTGAGATGGGGAGCCCAGAACTTAACGCAGTACTCCAGATGGGGTCTGCCCAAGGCTCTATATTTCCAGCATGCTGTACTTTTATATCAGTAGTTCACCATCTGCAGTTTTTGTCTCCCTCCATGTCTCTGCTTACACTGCGGGCGACAATTGTCCCATTGTCGCCCAGATCCGGCCCACGTTCTAACTGTCCACAATCGCAGCGCTCGAGCCAGGGACCAATGGCCAGGCCTCGCGCCACCGGGAGCAACATCAACACTGCGAACCGCCGGGAGGGCCGGCGCTCAGCGCCTGGTTAGTGTTTTTTTTTAAATCCCTGTTTGTCTGTTGAACTCCGTTCTTCTTTTTGTTCTCTTGCCCTCAGACTCACCTGAGCTTCCACCGCCCAGATTGAACGCCATGGTGGAACGCGCCGCTCCGTCGCTACATTCTGATCCGGGTGGAGTGACAACAGCACCATTAAAATGTTCCGCCCGTCTCACTGCACCCGGAGCTTTTAGTCAGGTCACCACCATTGTTGATTCATTTCATTTGATCAAATTCGACAATGGGAGAATTGCATGCACTAAGCGAAAACATATGCATTGATCTGGATATTCATTTCTTCCTCGTATCTGTAACATTACTGATGCGTAGGAGTGGGGTATGTTGTCACAAAGAAGCATGGCATGAGGCGTTTATATATATAAAAACACAGAAAAGGCCACAGCTAAATTTCATAGGAAATACTGAATTAACACTTCCGTTGGAAAGAATGGGGAATTGTTTTAAAACTGTGAAATACATCACAATGGCTGCGTTTTATTCATGGAATAGTGAAAGAATAAAATATGCAATTTTACTTACTGGGTAACGAATTAATTCAGGTCACTGCCTGCAGGCATTAAAATATGATCGTGGGTCTCACATTGTTTAGCAGACTAGAAGTAGTGGAATGTGTCTCCTAGAACAATATGGACCAGTGCATTTGTTTACAAAATACTTAATATGTGACAAAGCACTAAATGATTTGAATCTGATAAGTACATATTTTTTAAAATGCAATTCACTTACAAGGGGTATGGTAGCATAGTGATTATGTTACTGGACTCGTAATCCAGAAGCCTGGACTAATAATTCCACTGGACATGAGTTCAAATCCCATCACAGCTGTTAATTAAATAAATCTGGAATTAAAAAACTAGTATCAGTAATGGTAACTCATGAAACTACCAGATTGTCTCTGCAACCCATCTGGTTTCACTAATGGCCTTTAGTGGAAGGAAATCTGCCATCCTGACTCCAAACTCACAGCAATGTGGTTAACTGCCCTCTGAGATGACCTAGCAAGTTACTCAGTTGTACAAGATGGCAGGGCTATGGGGAAAGAGCAGGTGAGTGAGACTAATTGGATAGCTCTATTCAAAGAGCCAGCCCAGACATGGTGGACTAAATGTCCTCCTTCCATGAGTGGCAATACTTTAAAAGTCATGAATTGACTGTGAAACACTTTGGGACACATAACAATTGCTGTATAATACAAGTTCCTTTTTCTTCTTTAGGGAGCAGTGAGTACACAACATTTTGTCGGATAATGCTATCCCAAAGAAATAAGAGCCGGACTAAATTAAAAGATAAATCTTTTATTTATAACCAAATATGCACTAAAGAACTTATATCTGTAAGAGACCCTTTCATAAAGGATGTCTAAAATATACAGGAAACTCTCGTTTAAACGGCACCTAAATATCTGGAATTCTCTAATAACCGGCAGAATTCATACTCTGAAAACTACAGTATAAAGTCGTTTATAAGTTTTGTTTTACTGTTAAGTAATTAAAGAGTTATGGATTACCCTCAACTGGCATTACTGTACTTAATCAAGCATCTTCCACCATCCATTTAACACAACATTCTGTAGGGGAGTACCCAATTATACTGCACATTTCTTGATTTTTTAAATTTTTGTTTGTTAAAAATAGCCTCGGTAGATATACCTCTCCGTTATCCGGAATTTTTAATCAACCGGCACCATCCCGGTCCCGTCGGTGCCGGATACGAAAGAGTTTCCTGTAGTAGTTATGGCCAGTAACAGCCTCAGAGTCTGAGAAATAACTTTTAATAGTAAGGACATCCAGCTAGAAGTTTTGCACCTTTGGACAATATAACATATGAAGCAGACTACCAATATTCCTATAGTCGCTCCCAAAATCCTGCAGCCACTAGTTAGCGCTGTTAAAACTTACTGTGAGACAGGCATTAGTTGAGTGCAAAGGGATTGCTAATTGGAACTCCTGCTGCTCATAATCTTTTTTAATAACCTGAATAAATATATTGTAAATAAAATGCAAAAATTTTCAGCTGATGCAAAATTTTCTGGGAAGCAGGATATTTTAAGTAAATTTGTGTAATTTGGGGATAACTGTTGAGAACTGGGTAGATGAATGGAGTGGTGTTCCTAAATTGATATTGTCACCAGTAGATTCACAAATGCAGTTCTACCATTTAAAATCTAGCAATTAGATGTAATTTAAAAAAATCATTTTCAGCAGAGTAGTGGTCCCTTTAATGTTCTGACCAAGATTCTGTACTCAAAGGTTAGCCTTTTCTTTATCCTTGCGGATTGAACAGATTGTAGGTGCATGATTGAACCCACTTACGGCCTGAACTAATTTCACGAGACAGTTACAGATGGAAACCTGTAACCAACACTGTTGCTAAGCATTTAAAACATTCAAGCACCTCTGAAGTCTGGTTAACACCTGTAGCAAAGACTTAGGAACAAGTTGGCTGAACAGCTTCTTGATTGGGAAATGTTGTGTTAGACCCTGGGAACCTAAAAGAGCTACATAGTTATAAAAAATAATTGTGATACAGTGTGGTTTAAAGGAATTCTGTGCCATTGATCTATTCCCAGTTCTTCCTTGGAGACATTTTAATGATAGGTTTTCATATTGTTGCGCCATGGCTATGCCACTAAAAGCACAGTATTATTTGCAGTACTGTCCCAAGAAAGCAATAGTAATATTTGGAAATGTATATTGTTCCTTCATTTGTTTTCCCCACTCCTATGCAGAGCAAGCTGGCAACCTGTCCTGAGGCCATTGCCACCAATGCTGCTCTGTAACCACCCACTTGCAGGAGCACAAAAGTAATTCACGTTAACATTTTTACTCCCGCCTTCATCCGAGGACATGCCTAATCTTTGATTGGCATCCCCCCTCACAAATCTGAATTTGGACCTTGTGTGAGAATCTCAAGCAGATCACTGCAGCACAGCACGTGGGAGTATCAATGTATTGCACAAGCCTACTCGACCCAAGTTTTAATTAGTACACCCCTTCTATTTTCCAAGTACTGTCTTTGTTTATGTGAAACAGAAAATTAAACTTCTAATTGTTGATCATCTTTCTTGCTTTTAACAATAGTCCTACATACTTTTTTTTACAATCATTAAAATGTACCACTACACTGGAAGCGCATAGGAATTGCAAAAAAGCTGTGCTCCATTACTTACCACATTGTGGCCTTATCTACCCAGAAAGCCAATGCTCTAACTTCTAGAAAAATTCTTGGATTGTCTGGAGTAAAGGCACACACTTGATGCAGAGGTCAGGTATGCTGCTATCTAGAAAACTTCTTAGCTGACTTTCAATACAAAGGATCCCACCTGTGACAGCTTTTTTGACAAACTTAGATGCTGATTTGTGAGATTGCATGAAAATGTTTAAATAGTTGAGAAAATTCAGATAACTGTACATTATGTCCAGGGGTATATGTGTCAGGCTGTTTATGTAGCTGTGTTACAGAGTGAAGAAATATTTTAAAATCTTATACCAGTTTGCTGTTTAATGGGCCATTCAGCAGTACAGAAAATGGACTAGAATTCTCATCCATCCTTTTCCTCATATCTAAAAGAAGAGAATATAACTTTAATGAACAGGGTTTCTATCTCACCCCTCAACACCCCCCTCCCCCGGCTCAATAAAGGAGTATCACTGTGATCAGCTGCCCTCCCCCAGTGTCTATAGATCCACCTTTTATGTTTCCATAAACCCTTACTACAGGAAACTTTCGTTTATCCGGCATCGATGGGACCGGCGTGGTGCCGGTTTATCGAAAGTACCGGATAACGGAGAGTTATATCTACCGAGGTTATTTTTAACAAAGAGACTCCAGGCAGCGCGGGAGAATCAACTCCTGCTACTGCAGTGTTTCGGACTTCCGACAGCGCCAGGAGGCCGAGTAGTGGCACTTTTGAAAAGTACCCCTACTGATTAAATCGGCGTTCGCGGACTCGGACTCGGACTCGGGATCGGCAACATTGCCGGTTATTTGAGAGGAGTTTTCGGAGCACTCGGCGTTCGCGGAGACTTGACTGCGACTCGGCAACATTGCCGGTTATTTGAGAGGAGTTTTTGGAGGATGATTTTTGCCGGTTATGCGAGAATTCCGGATATTTGGGTGCCGGATAAACGAAAGTTTCCTGTAATACTAATACTGCAGCAAAAGCTCTGCAGAGACAACAAATAATACAATATATATATTGTAAATGCTGTTAAAATAGATGAAACACACTGATACCTTTTTTTTTATTGAAGAAACTAGGTGAAGAGCCAAGGACCATAGTTCAGGACATTGCCAGCATTGAAACTAATAGTGGCTAAGACAAGCTACATCAAGAAGCAGTGAGTCGGTGAACCCAAGCTTGGGTTTTAAAAGCTGTAGATTTTTAGGAAAGTAAGTAAACTCATTTGAAGGGGATGTCATAGAAAGGCCTTGTTCATCGTTGTTTAACTGAAGAACTGGAGCCCAGGTGACTTACATTGTTCCACTGGGACCCCTTAAATTATACTATTCAACAACAACTTGCATTTATATAATGCTTTTAATGTAGGAAAATGTCCCATAGTGATTATACTCTTGCTAGACATTTTACAAGGAAAGAACAAATAAATTACATGGGGCATATCTTTATATTCATTTTACTTAAAAACAAAAAGAAAGACTTATATTTATATAGCGCCTTTTATGACCTCAGCACGTCCCAAAGTGCTTTACAGCCAATTAAATACTTTTGAAGTGTAGTCACTGTTGTAATGTACCTTTAACCTTGTTTGGAGTGGGGAAGGGGAGAAAGTTATTCATCTCTATTGAAGTTAGGGCTGCGCTAGAGAATTGCATACTTCAACGGCCAGGGCTTCTTGTATTAATAACACAAGTAAGTAGGAAGAAGAAAAGTCTTTTCAGCCAATTCAACTCTAATTATTGTTTAGGTTCACTATTGTGAATCTGGAAGCTGTTCCTTTTTTAGTGATTTAGGTGACAGCTTATTCATAAATTGACAACAGGATACCGAATGGGTTGGTAAATGGTTTTGTGTTAAAATACACCTACTATAAACAGAGAACAATCAATGGTATGTTATTGAATATGGCCATCTTAGAAAGAACTGAATAACTCAAGTGGCCCAAAGGTGAAGGAACTGTGTAGTTCCTCTTCACGTGTGGAACAAATGCCTTAATTTGCAGCTGCAAAATATAATATCCAATTGCATTTTAATTTGTTTTTATGCAAGAATATGATGATCATCAGCACTTTTTATGAGGTAGTTTTCAGCTCTTTCCAGAGGCATTTGGCTTAAAAGTCCCTTCAGCAAGATTCAAGTTAGAAATTAGGGGCAGGTTCAGACTCCAAAACAGTATGGGGTAAAATTTTGCAAGATAAAGGGCTCCATTTTAATAGCCCTGAGGAGGTGGGTTTGGAGGCGGGTCTGTTACAAAAATCAGAAAAAATGGCTTCAGACACCCAACCCGCCTCCATCCTGCCCCCACCCGATTTTCGTGAGTGTCTGTTTAGCCGCTCTCAAACTGACCTGACTGGAACCGATGGGACAGGTAGTTAAGGCAGTTAACAGCCTGTTAACTGCCTTGCTAATCCTATTTTCATAGTGGTTTCCCATTTTCGTGCTTCTGGCTCTGGTTTCTCGACTTGTCAGAAACAGGCCAGGTTCAAGGAGACGAGTTGCTGAAGGACATGATTTGTATGCATTGGTGGAGCGCTTTAAAAGCGCCCCTGAAACATGGCTGACATTCAAATGCAACAACTTTGCTGTTGTAGGTATGGGATAACATTTTGCACATCTACTGACCTTCTGACTGTTCAAGCTGACACCCGTCTGCAGGGTGTCAAGAATGGAATAATTTCAGGCCACTTTGACTGTGCGCTTGCAAGATTGTCGCCTCAAATTAAATCTATAGCAAGGGGATGGGAAACATTTATGCCCTCTCATCCTGGTCCTCATAATCGGAGGAGTAGCAGCCGCGTGGCTCAGCGCAGATCTTCCTGGGAAGAGGAGTAGGAGCAGGACAAGGGGCGCCTTTCATGCCCTGTTGTGACCAATGCAGCATCCCTCCAGTTCACTGCTGCCCGTCAACCAGGGTATGCACACTGCCATGCCACATTAGCATAAGCTTATTCTTCGACCATAGGTGGCCACCATATGGCTCTGTAATTGCAGGTGACACTTGTCCAATGTCATACTTCATCTCTGCTATACCCTGTTATTTCCTATCACTTTTACCATCTGCATTACAAAAGCAAGTCGCCCTGAGCCCGCAATGCACTTTTGCCATTTCCCATAACACATAGGCCATACAATCAACTGTTTGACATAATTTTACTTTAACACTTGACAAAAGGATAATAAACCAGCAAGAGTCAGAAAAAAAGAAACATCACCCAAGTGACTCCCCTTGTGATTATAGGTGCTTAATCTTTCTCTTACGCGTGCTTCCCCTGTGGCTTCAGCAGATGTAGAGGCACCTTGCTGACTAGGATGCTGCGCCTGCTTAGACACTTTTGGCGGGCGTCCTCTGGGTTTTGGAGCCTGGGAAGGCTCTTCAACAGTCTGCTCTTCCTGCAGCTGTGCAGGGGCTGAAACGGCCATCTCAGTTGTCTCTGCAAAGTGGGTCTCTGACCAAGGGCTCCGCAGTGGCATGGTCGTGTGAGCACTTTAAGAGGAGCCCACACTTCCTTCTGTCCTGCCAACAACATCCCTCTCATGGGTCAGCTGCACCTCAGTGCTGGCAAGTGGCTGGAGAGCACCTTGCTGCACTTCAGGGGGACTATGAGGACCCGTATCTGCACTGGCAGTCACAGAATCACAGAATTCCCACAGTGCAGATAGAGGCCATTTCGGCCCATCAAGCCTGCACCGACACATATCCCACCCTATCCCCGTAACCCCACGTATTTAATCCCCCCTAACACTAAGGGTCAATTTATCATAGCCAAATCAACCTAACCCGCACATCTTTGGACTGTGGGAGGAAACCGGAGCACCCGGAGGAAACCCACGCAGACACGGGGAGAATGTGCAAACTCCACACAGACAGTCACCCGAGGCCGGATTCGAACCCGGGTCCCTGGCGCTGTGAGTCAACAGTGCTAACCACTTTGCCACCGTGTTGCCTCCTCCTCAAAAGGACGTCCATGAAGCTCTGGTCTCTCTGCTCAATAGCTGCCCATCGCTCCTCCAGAGATGCCATTCTATTCTGAACAGCCACCATGTTTTCCTGACTCTGGCGACTTATTTCCTCCATGACCGTAGCCATCCTTTCCACTGAGGTAGCCAGCCTTTCCACGGAGGTTGCCATCCTATCCATAGTGGTGCGTTCATGCGCCATTGCCTTCACCATGGCGGTGCTGATGTTAGAGATGGACTCCTCCATTCTCTTCACACTCGCACTAACCCAGGAGGCAAACCCTTCCAGAGACACCTGCACTTGTTCCTGTATTTCACAAACCGCTCTTTTTCTGATGGCCCCAGAGGCACAGCATCTGCATGCAGCTCAGCAGAGCTAGGAGAGTCCTGCGACCTCCGCCGAGGACTCTCCATTGCTGTCGCTGTCCCCACCATCTGCTGATGCTCACTTGTGCGCTGTGATAGACCAGGTGGCAACACTACTCTAACTCACGATCGCCCCACCGAGGTGTGCGTTGCTGCGCTGGTGCTGGGTGCGCTGAGTCCTGGCGACGCTGCTCCCTCAGAGGCTTCAGGTTCCTCTGAGGAGTTGTCCAGGTCTTTGTCCTGGATCGTGGGGAGGGGGGCGCTCGATGGTCCTGTGTGAGAGTAAAGGCATGATTTAGACATCTGATATTGATGTAGCAGACACATCCTTTTGAGTAGATGATACAATGCGATTCTCTATGAACATCATATGTCATTGCTTTCTGAGAGGGATTAAACTCTATTATGTCACCAGCTTCCTCTTGTGTGTCCGTCTCTCCATCGCCCACTTCCAGGTCCTCTCCACCTCCAACAATCGCTTTTGCAGCCTCCTCAGCACTGGTCAATTTTGCTAGGGTAGGTGTTCCTCCTCCAGTCATAGCTCTCTCCCTCTTATTACAGGCTATCTTTTCCTGCAAGGAGGGACACAAGCGATGTTTCAGCCACAATGATGGAGTGAGTGTGCATAATCCCTACCATAGAAGCTTTGAAGGAGACGAAGATGGGGTAAGGTGCCAAGAGGAAGGTAGCTCCCTGTGCGTTGTTAGTTGTTGTCACTGCATGACAGTGAGAGCAAGTCTAAGGGGTGCCATAGGCAGATTGCTGAAATGATTCAGTGCAGAGACAGAGATGGATAGGAAAGGGTGCAAGGGAAGTAAGAGTATGGTGGGATATGAAGGAGGAGGCTTACAGCGCAAAGTGTTGGTGATGAGAAGAGAAGGGAAGCAGAGTGAAGGCAATTGAGATGGGATACTCACTTTTGATGTTCTCACAAGATCATTAAACCTTTTTTGGCACCGGATCCATGACCTTGCATAAATGGACCTTGCGCTCACCTCCTGAGCAATGCACAGCCAGGCTGCCTTGGTCTGCTGAGGAGGCTTCCTCCGGCCATCAGGAGGGAAGAGAATCTCCCTGCGCCCTCTGACAGCATCCACAAGAACTTGGAGGGACTCATCATTAAAACAAAGAGCTGCCTTGCCTCTGGAAGAAGTCATAGCGTTTAAATCAAGTGCAGGAAACCACAATAGAAAGGCTCAGGCTGGATGGCAGCTTTAAAAGCAGCTGCTATTATGACATCATTAGAGGCGGCCAGCCGACCCGATCCCACTCATTGGACCGGCCAGCGCGCCTCCTTGAAATTAACAAGCTCATTGAATCAAAATCGGCATCTGCAGCTGTTCCCGCTGGAAGCGGTTCCCGAACCCGCCCACCACACAGTCCGACTCCAACCCGCCTCGGGAATTAAAATCGATCCCATAGTTTCTGGCATGGGGCCTCATTGGACAGGAGTTCAGATCACACAATATTGTTAGTAGGTTTAGAAAAAGAAAAAAAATTTGAAATAAAAATAGAAAATTCTGGAAACAAAGTTCAGCAAGCATCTGTAAAGAGAAAAGACACATTTCAAAGCATAAAAGATAGAGAAATTTTAGGAAACAGGAAATGTAAGAAACAGAAAACAGTTAGTTCACCCAGGAAACATGCCTCTTTATGGGTGATCTGGATCCAACTCTCTTGTCTTACTCTATAAACATATCTAGCTGGTTCCTGAATCCATTTATACTATTTCCTTCAGTTGCCTTCCTTGGGAACTTATTCTATATGTTTATTACCCTTTGTGTGAAACCGTTCTGCCAATTCCATCTAATTACTATATTTTTTTAAAATTATAACTCCTTATAATTCCTCATAAAAGGAACAGAAAAGGAGCTGTTACATTGCTGGGTGTTTTCAATAGACCCCCAAATAGTGAGAAGGAGACAGAGGAGCAAATCTGTCGGCAAATTTCAGAGAAATTTAAAAATAATAGAGCAGTAATAGTAGGGGACTTCAATTACCCTAATATAGACTGGGGGAAATAAAACCGAGTAAAGGGCAAGGAGGGTGAAGTAGTCCTAAAATTTGTATAGGAGAACTTCTAGCCCAATGAGGAATGAAACAGTGCTGGATCTAGTTCTGGGGAAGTGGAATGTGTTGCAGTGGGAGAACATCTAGGTAATAGTGATCATAATATAATTAGGTATAAAGCAGTTATGGAAAGGGACAAAGAAAAATCAGAAGTGAAACTACCCAATTGAAAGAGAGCCAATTTCAGTGCTTTGAGAAGGGATCTAGCACAGATGGACTGAAAACAAAGATTGGCCAGAAAAACAATTAATGAGCAATGGCATGCCTTCAAGGCGGAGATACTATGGGCTAAAATTTAGGGTGTTTTACGCCACCCGTTACCGATATTAGGATAATTGCTTTTCTTGTTATATATAAATGACCTGGACTTGGGTATAGGGAGTACAATTTCTAAGTTTGCGGATGATATAAAACTTGGCAATGTAGTAAATAGTGAACAGGATAGCAGCAGACTTCAGGAGGACATAGACAGACTGGTGAAATGGGCAGACACATGGCAGATGCAATTTAATGCAACACGGTGGCATAGTGGTTAGCACTGTTGCCTCACAGCGCCAGGGACCCGGGTTCGAATCTGGCCTCGGGTGACTGTCTGTGTGGAGTTTGCACATTCTCCCCGTGTCTGCGTGGGTTTCCTCTGGGTGCTCCGGTTTCCTCCCACAGTCCAAAGATGTGCGGGTTAGGTTGATTTGACTATGATAAATTGACCCTTAGTGTTAGGGGGGATTAAATACGTGGGGTTACGGGGATAGGGTGGGATATGTGTCGGTGCAGGCTCGATGGGCCGAAATGGCCTCTATCTGCACTGTGGGGATTCTGTGATTCTATGAAGTGTGAAGTGATGCACTTTGGGAGAAGCAGTATAATCTAATTCTAAATGGTACTATTTTGAGGGAGGTGCAAGAACAAAGGGACCTGGGGTGCATATTCACAAATCCTTGAAGGGCAAGTTGATAAGGCAGTTAAGAAAGCATACGGGATACTTGGCTTTGTAAATAAGTGCATTGAAAACAAAACAAAAACAAAAAAGTCATGCTAAACTTTTAAAAATCACTGGTTAGTTCTCAGATGGAGTATTGTGTACAATACTGGGCACCACACTTTAGGAAAGATGTCAAGACCCAGGAGAGGGTACAGTGGAGGTTTACCAGGAATTAGGCAGTTCAGTTATGTGGAGAGATTGGAGAAGCTGGGATTGTTCTCCTTAGAGCAGAAAAGGTTAAGAGGAGACCTAATAGAGGCATTTTGATAGTTTCTCCCTGCTTGGTTTATTTCCTCTGGCAGGTAGGTCAGTAACCAGAGGTCATGGATTTAAAATAACTCGCAAAAGAACTAGAGGGGAAATTAGGAGAAATTTCTTCACACAGAGGGTTGTTAAGATCTGGAACGCACGACATGAAAGTGTGGTGGAATCAGATTCCATAATAACCTTCAAAAGGCAATTGGACATGTACTTGAAGAGGACTAACTTGCAAGATTATAGGAAAAAAGCTGGGATGTGGGGCTAAAGATCTGGCACAGACATGATGGGCCGAATGGCCTCCTTCTGTGCTGTAAAATTCTATGGCCCGGAACTTGCGGTGCTGATGATGGCAAACTGGGAGCGTTCGCCGTCATTTCACCTTTGAAACTGACCGCAACTTCAGGATTGAGCGCATGTGCAGCCTAACGCGGAAAACCTGAAGTTGCGGCCTGTCCTTCACTGCTCCTCCACAGGCTGCGCTGTGGACCCCCCGTCCCCACCTCCACCAATCAGTGAAATCACTGATCTGAAGAAAACTTCCCCTTTTCCAAACAAATATCGCTGTTAGAAACCCCATAAAAAGTTAGCCCCATTCAAATGAGGTGTAACTGGGTTTTTAACGGCAATCTGAGTAATAACTACTGATAAACAATCGTTGTCACCCTGAAAAGCTAATTTTATATTGGTGGAATGTCAAATTTCTCCATTAAGTTAAAAATTATTTGTTTTTAAAATTAAAAACTTTAAAAAAAAAGTTTGTTCATGATACAGTACTTCAGCTTCTACCTTAACCCAATGTGTATGACCCAATCTTTATTTCGCTCTAATTTTTTTTAGAAAGTAATTGATTATTAGTGCTTTCTATTTCCTGGTTCGCTGTCTGAGAGAATTCTGCAATGCAATTGGCTGCTTAGACAGCTTGTTGACGTCACAGCAGCTTGCACGATGGGATTCCCACTATACTGCATTGATTTCAACTGCACGTCGGAAAAGCCGAACTTCTCGTCACAGAGATCGCAAGATCTTTGTGGGAAGCTTACTTTGGGGCCAGCGGCGAACGCCTTTGCATTGCTGCTGACCGCAAATTACGGGCCATTCATTCCTTGTTCTTGAACGCTTTATCAGTACAAACTATTTGATTGAATGTTGTCAATCCTTTTTTTGAAATGTAAAACGTTCCAATTAGATCACATTGAAACCGCTTTCCCAACAATAACAAGCCCAATTTCTTTAACCTTTCTTGAAACCCTGATAAGCGTTAGGAGAGCACCCTAACTTCTGTATACAGTGAAAGGGAATGAACAGGGACTAGTTTGGAACAGGAATTAATTAAAAGAACATTATCCCCATTGGTTTTCTTGAGATGATGTGGCTTCTCCTATGGTAAACAGAGAACAAAACGAATGAGGATTTGTGATATCAAAGATCATGCTATCTCCTTACAAACAAACAGACATTTGCTCTCTTTCACAGATAAATGAACAGCCCATTTTGTTCACCTTGTTTTTTTTCTAAGAAGCTCATGGAAAAATACCTACTGTAAACAAATATAATTGAAAATATTTTTTTAAGTAATTTGCAGATCCTCTGTGTTGAACCCAGATTTATAGGCTATTGTTCCACATGTAAAATTATGAAAGTTAAAGAAAATCTCCGTTCACACAATTACATAATTCATGTCACTAGAACCCATCCCGTGACACCGCAGATGCTGCTCAGCTCGTTCACACTCTTCAGCTCTTGGGAGGAACAGCCCGAGCAATAATCCATAGCAAGCAGAACTTTCCCCAGGCTGTCTGGTGTGTTGTCAGTTGCCCTTTGTACAGCTTGTGTTCACTTCTCCTGTTCATTGACCGCCTTCCTCCGTGCTGATCAGGTGATAGTCGAATGCATCTAATAAATAGTTGCAAACTGTTCATGCATGTGTGCAGAGACCTGAGAGCATTGACTGGAAGAGCTGTCACCATGAGGGCTCAGCTGAGCAAAGTGTTTGCGGTCACAGGCATACTTTTATTAGTCTGCAGCATTACGGTAAGGAATTTAAAAAAAAACTTACATTGAAACCATGAAGAATAAATGAGTCTGTTTTGTTAAAGAAAGGGGAAACACTTTGAAGGTTAAGAGAGCAACTTGTTAATGCATTCATCAACTGTTGTACTTGGGTGCTGTGGCAAAATGATTCCCTCAAGATCATCTCCGAATCAGCTTGCTCACATTACAATAACTTAGAAACATCAGGTGAATAAATAAAAAATAATACACAATAGGAAAACAAAATGTGGCTCATTGCTGGCTATATGTGGCCAGATATGAAAAGTCCAGATGGGTCTCAGCAAGTTATGTTCTCAGCTGAGCAGAATGTCTGCTGCTGACCTGCTGGACCAATAATTATAGTAGAAAATAGTGTAAGTTAGTATTTTCAAGCTGTTGAAGGTTTATTGCAGGAATGTGAAAGTCCCAAATATTCTGAGTAGCGCAAATACAAGTGACTTACGAGATCTTGAATGAGTAAGATAGACCCAGGACACCACCATCATCAGTCTGATGTTCTACTTTATTAATGTAATTTTGAATTTAAAAAAATCAATTCTGTTTTTCTAAGTTTTCAAATGAGAGGATTCATACACTGCTTTGGTGGTAAACTAGTGCATTTAAAGAGATATAGCTTTCAAGAATATTCAAACTTTTTGTTTTGGGAGGGAGAAAGGGTGGTAGAAATGGAGTACTTTTTAAGTTGATGTATTTCAGTGACACTAAATCATGTTTTGCATTTCTAAGTGAAATGAAAAAAAGTTTGCCAAATATTTTTTCAAGAAGCCAATGCTACTTTAACAGCAGGAGCCCACCCAGTATTAGGAGCACGGAGGAATTCATATGGTTTAACTGCTGCCAGTTACATGAGTTTATCAAAAATGCTTATTTATGGTGATAACCCTATTTTTAACTTAATAAAACTGCACAGGTTACCACTCTTAAATAGATCAAGGAATAAGTTTTAAATGGAGGGGGGGGGGGGGGGGAAAAAAGAAAAAATTACGTTCTATTATGCTGTCTGATTGCGCTGGAGCATGGAAGATTTTAAGTTTGTGATTATACAAATTAATTTTAGCAGAAATTTGAAGTGTAACCTAACCTGCGCAGTTTCAAGACCACTTTGGGCGCACTTTCCTGATTGCACTTAAAGCGGAAACTCTACGCAGAGAAGTTTAATAGGTGTACCAAAAAGCTAACAATAATCTGCATGCAGCGAGAGCTTTTAACTTAGAATTCCTCTCTGACCCAGAAATAGGAGACCAGACATGTAGTTTTAAAACTCCTGGTTTATGAAACTGTCTTGCAGTACAAATAGAGCAGTTTCATGAAATAAAATAAATCAAACTGAGGTCAGATTCAAATTTACATTTCAATCCAATACATGCCTTGTCCTGTAAACTAGGCATTTCAAGATGGAACCAAACCAGAGGTTTAATGGGATATTGTTGTCTCGTTTAGGCATTTCCAATAGAGATGGCATTGTAGAAGCTACGTCATTGGTTCACGTTCAATGTGTGCAATTTATTAGAGCGAATGTACCTCACCATTGCAATAACTCCAAAAACGCAAGACACTTTGCTCAGATGTCAATAGGTTCTTTAAAAGATGGTAAATACTGGAACAAAATACTGTTGTTCGGGACTCAATCCAAATATTTGTTTCAGATCTGCAAACAAATCAACTTTTAACCATAATTAATCCAAATATATTTTTGTCCAAATAATTTAACAGTAACTGTGTATGCATTAGAACCTGACTGCTTAATTGAGGGAGACAGGTTTGCTCTGTAATTTATACAAGTCAGGTCAGTTACTAATTGTTTATGACAGAACACAAATTTATAATAATCTGAATTTTTATCGTGCCTTTAACATAGAAAAACAGGTGTAATCAGACAGAAATGGACTCAAGCCAATATTAGGAAGGATGACAAAAAGCTTAACCAGAGGTGGGTTTTAAAGAGGATCTTAAAAGGACAGGGAGGTGGGCGGCGGGGGAATTGAGGGACAGAATTTCAGAGGATGGGGCAAAGGCGGCTGAAGGCATAGCCGGCAGTTTTAGGGTGAAGGGGGGGGATGCACAAGAAGCCAGAGTTGGAGGAACGGAGAGTTGGGGGGGTGGGTGGGGGGGGAGCATTGCAGGGGCATTTATATAATGGGACTTTTTATACATTAAAATTATACACACCTTGAATGTATAAAACCACCCTAAAGTGCTTCACAGAAGCGTATTGAGACAGAAATGGGCTACTGGGACAAAGAAGGGTATATTAGGAGGACAAAAGCTTAGCCAAAAAGAGGTAGATTTTAAGGAAGGTCTTAAAGGAGGAGAAGGAGGTGGAGAGGCGGAGAGGTTTAGGGATGGAATTCCAGAGCATGGGGCCAGTATAGCCAGCAAAGGCGGGGCAATTAAAAAAAATTGCAACTTACTCCCTCCCTGAAGATTTCCTTCCCTTTTTTTCCCCTCTCCATCTCCCAGATCCCAATTTAAACCACCAGGTTAGTAGATTGCAAAATAATGACCTTATTAAGCACTTTGTTGTGAGACGTGAGTCATATCAACATTTCTTTGACTATCACAAGGCTTTGCATACAAAAGACCAGCCAGATGAAATGTGTAAAGCAACAATCCTCAATTTGGTCCACTGGTTGGAAAGGGTTGCCCAGTTTATTATTAGCTCTATTTACATGAACTCAATGATACTTGGTTCATCAATTAGATTAGTTAAAGTATATAAAGATGTTCCAGCATGTTCACAGGGAAAATGTTTGTTAACTAGATAAATCAATTTGCCAACCAGGACTACGTCATTAAGATCTGATAAATGGCTACAATCTGTTGAGTGGTTTCCATGATTTGTCAACACCATTCAAAAGCAACCATTTGTCAAAAAAAATATTTGTAGAATGACAAATTCTCAGATCTCAGTAATGCAATTCAAAACAAAACACTAGCACTAACAAAGTCAATTGAAAGTTTGTCAATGTAGAGTTCATCTGAATGGGACAATTGAGCGTTAAATTGGCGCTAATTATTTGTAGGTCCAGTCGTCTCCAGTTTCCAATAACCAGAGACCATTAGTTCAGCGGATTAAGAGATCGATGCTTTGGCGCTGGATCACTCAGAGACCCATTGGTGCGACCTGTAGAGCGGACTCCGAATGCATCACCAATTACTGTGCAACTCAGGATACGTACGTATTCAAGTTTCATTCCCAGGCATCTAAATGGTTTACAAATGTTTTGTCTAAATAAAACTTGCTTAAAAAAGAGACTCCTGAGAAACCTCAGGTTTTAAACCATGTTAAATAGACATGTCGTTTACAAAATTCAATTTCAGTAGCAATTCAAATTGAATGGCGGTTTTACCAATAAGTTAATTTCAACGCAGCGCCAGGCAGGTTTAAAGCAAGAATTTTCCGCAAGTTTTTACTAGGGTTTCTCCAAGAAAATACTATATGGGAAAAGGGATCAGAAAATGCTGGGTTACACAGCACGTTTAAGTAGAAGAGATAGTTTTGAACTGATCGGAGAATAAAAGGTTGAGACTCAAAAGATTAACAGGCCCAGTTTCTTCCCAGATGCTAACAAATCTCTGGTGAAGATCCAGCACTGATTTTTTTATTTGTAGCTTTAAAGACTCTGGATAGAGAGAACTTTTGCCAATTAAACTAGTGTTTTAAACAAAGAAATTGGCAAAAATGTGTGTAGTCACGGACTGCAATGGTCGTTCTGTATTTTATGTACTATTTTTACAGCCAGTTTGTTTGTATCTCTTCGCGACGAGAGCTCCTGGTACATCATCAATATTTACTATTGCTTTGTTGACTTTGATGAATTACAAAGATTTAACACAGAGTACCAAAAGCTATCCTCGTTTTCTTCTTACAGGCTGGAGAGGTTTAAGGGTTACATGAGTCAATTTGCCCTTGTATGCAAGAGTGTTCCTGGATAGACTTTCCCTGCATGCCCAGAAGAGTGAAGATTGAAATTATCAAACACCACCCCCCGCCACACAAAATTCTGATATTTTATAATTGAGCAAAATACAGCACTTTTGCTCAGTTGAGGCATTGTATATTGCATTACCCCACTTCAGTCACACTCATCTAGGGCAAGGGGGTGGTATGCATTCCAGGCAACTTGTTGGCAATTTGTTAAATTCTATCCTGGATGTACATATCCTGCTTTACATTTAGCTGGTACAGACAGCCTGTTAACCTGAGGTCAAGGCACCTCCTCTTACTCACATTCCTGTAGGATACCAGCTTTCCTCAATTTACCTTCCTACATCTGTAGACCAGTAAATACTCCTATAAAACGTGGGAATTCCAGTACGTACAGGAGCACTGCAGGGCAGCCATGTGAAACACACAGACCAGGTTGCTCTTAGAAAGTAGAATAGCTTGAAGAATAAGGTGAACCAGTACACATTGTGAACATGAATGTTTTCCCCCTAGCAGGACTGCACTTTGTTCCTTACAAACGTTCTCAGCCTAAACCAGCATTGGTCATGTGGTCCATCATCGGTATTTTGAAGTAAAGGAACTGCACTCCGGAAACTACATGCTTTCATCCTCCTAAAAGTGATCTGCAGGTGCAAAACTATTTCCCTTCCCCGAGGGTGAAAGAAAATACCTTTCACAGAAAAAGAATGGTGATTTAATAAAATCAGCTATGAGGCCACTATCAATAAGTAGAAATTTTAGTATGTACTGTAGAAAATGGTGATTTAATACAACCCACCAATATTGATCTTGTGCTGTAAAATTGTATGAACATTTTATAAATGATTAAAATGCACATTGAATAGCACATAATTTATTAATATTTTGTAAGCAACATTGCAATTACAGACATTCTGCAGTGCCAAACATGAGTCAGCAGTTTCATAAAATGCTTAAATGAACCACAAGGAAGTGTGTATGTTTAAAAAAAAACAAATGCATTATCCAAAACATTTTTATCCTTATAATAAAAATATATACAAGAGTGCATTATTTGTTAATGTGTGCAAATGCATGGTGTACAGGGTGGAGGAAAGTAAGGGCTCTCCAAACGGTCACATTTGAGGTTACTTTCCTGGAATTTTGTTCATATTTTGGGGGATGCTTCTTTGGCCTGAACCCAGAAGGATCAGTTTGGAAATTTAGCCGTTTGACATACAAGTGGTAATGATAGATGGATTCTTAGCAGTGATTCAAGGATGCAAAATTAGGGATGGACACTAAATTGGTTATAAACCACCTGAGAGCTGATGGTTTAACTACCTTTACAAAGTATTAATTTGATGCATAATACACCTTGGACCCCATATTCCTTTTTGTTCCTACACAAAGCTGTGGTACACCACCATTCTCTGGCAAAACTTTCTGCATTACTTCAAATTTCTGCAAATTTCAATTTTAATACTAACTAGTCCACAGTCCCACCTCTGGATTCCCTTGAACACTAAACACAGGAAAAAAAGGGAAGTATGGCTGCATAATAAGGTGTCTTTCCTCATATCTGTTCGATTACTTTTTAAATCAAGTCTCAAATATCTGGGCTACTGATGGTGGCTGGAGCATGTTGAAAGAAGAACCTAGTACACATTAAGACCAGATTACTGTGTAGTATCAATTAGAGAGGGAATATTGTTTGGGAATAGGTGCTCCAGCTTAATTTTGATCACATTCATCCACTCTCTTTCTCTCCACCCACCCCCCCCCCCCACTTCTCCAAATACTAATATATGAACAAAACAATTTTTGCATTTGCATCCATGCACAAATTGGAATTGTGGGGCTACTTGACTGCAGCCATCAATGCAGCCCTACTATCTATTATCACAAGGTGATCATTTATTTAAAAAAAATCAAGTCTTTCAGTCTATGTGGCAAGTGTAGAATATAAGTGTGAGCAAGGTTTTTAGGTGGGGGTAGAGGGAAGAAATAAAAGGGTGGGAAGGAGTAAGTGTCATCACACCTGAACAAACCAGAACTCAGAATAAAATAAATCACCCACAACTATAGCCATCAGTTTATCTAGTGCGGAGTTAAATATGCTAAAATTACATATATTCCAATATATACACAAGAAAGTTATTTGGAAATCTCACAGTGCCATGCACAACATTGATACTAGAATAGCTACACTTTATCATAATTATTGTAGATCATAAGTAAAGGCTTAGTTACAAAAGGCTGCTCTGCTTTTACAGACTGAAGACATAATAGTCAATGTTGCAAAACTGTAGTGGGTAGTTCCATTTAAAATCAATCATTCTAATCACATCATTATTAAAGTTTTAAAAATTCCATTTGATACTAGAAGTAGTGTTACATACCCTCAAGCCATGATTTTGCAAGTTTAACCTTGAATAATTATTACTCACTTCAGTAACAGAATTTGACGACATTTTAGGGAACAGATTGTGCTCAATGAGACTGAAACCTGTGCAACTCTAGAAAATGTAAAAAAAACCACAAACATGCATCCTTTGCATAGCTGTTCTCAATCAGAGCTGCAGAAGTGCTGGCATGGAGGCTCAAGATGGTTTCAACAGGGGTGTCCTTTCTGCTTCTGATGCCTGTTTTAATAAATATATATACTTCATTAGAAAAACACAAGTATGGGGCAAGAAAAGGCTGCATCATTGACTGCTCCAACATAAACTCTTGAGGAAGATGAACATTTGGTTTCATATATTTGAATATGGATATTACTGATACAAAAACATCTCAAGAGCCAATTTTAACAGGGCGGGTGCCATGCAGGTGAGGACCGAGGCTGATGGCAAACTGTCCGGACTTCTGAAGTGAGGGGCCTGGGAGATTTTAACTACCGGGCCTCATCTGCATAGGCTCCAACCAATGTTCCCAGTAGGCTACACTATGCTCTGTTTCTTTCAATGCACGGTCCCTTTAAATTTCTGCGCATGCGCGGTATTTCCAACGTAAAAGCTGGTGAGCGACCTGCGCGTGACCTTGCAGATTACTGCGCGGCCGTGCACGGGCGCAGCTTAGAGGGAACACTGGCTCCATAAGTCCTGAGCCTGAAGGGAAGCTGGCCAGCTCTCCTGCTCCTCCTGGACGGGTAGGTCACACGGGCCAATTGAACTGCCCGCCCACCTGGTTTCCGTTGGATCAGCGGGGATTAAAGTCGGCTCTCTCTATTCAGGCATGAGTCTCATTTTCAAGTTACAGTTACGATCTTATAAAAAAAACGTTTAGCAGCAACCAACATATGATAGATTCCTTATTGGATTTCAGAGTTAGGGCTGTCTCTTTTGGTTTAGTTTTATACAAGATAGGTTTATGGTAGCTAAAATTGCCATCCAAATATTCTATTGGGTTCCAAATTTGAAGTGACAATGAAGACAAACTTGCCTTGATTTTCCTGTTATTAACAGATCAGAGACCATTACATGCAAAATTTATCATAGCATGTTGGGATCAACTATAAACCCTTGTGTCCATTCAGGTGGCAATTTGGGTACTGCTCCAGACTAGAAACTATTGCTTCCATATCCCTTTCTCTTTTCTTCTCCCGACCCTTCTTGGGCCCTTCTCTCCTGTCTCTTTCCCTTTCTGTCTCCCAGTCAGGCCACCTTTTATTTCTCTCCTCTTGGGGGTATTTTTCCTTCTCTAATCCCGATCCAACCCATCCCTACTACTCCATTGTCCTACTCTCCTGCCACCATCTCAGGTTTAAATGCCCCTTGGATAAGTCCACAGCTTCCCTCCGTGCCTCTCTTGGAATTCTCTGAAGGGCCCACCAGTCGCTGCTTCCTTACGAGGAGCAACCCCATCCTCCTCTCTAGTCAACCTTCCCACTCAGCGTGCCTGCTGGGGCTAACCTCACCAACATCTTTCCCATCCCACTCATCACTCTCCCCTTAGACACTGACAGCAAATCAACAATCGCCGCCCTTCTCCACATTTCCCTCCAGAACGTCTTCTCACAAAAAGGCTCTTGCCTTCAATGACCTTGTTGTGGATGACTATCGATATCATGGCTTTGATATCGATACAGGGTGATGGGGAAAGGGCAAGGGATTGGGACTAGCTCAAGTGCTCTTGCAGAGAGCCGCCACGTGCTCGACGGGCCGAATGGCCTGCTGTGCTGTAACGATTGTATGATTCCATGATGGAAACTTGGCTCGTGGGTGTCAACACTGCTCCTTACTGAAGCTTCCATGCCTGGCTATACAATCCACCACCTACCTCACCCAAACCCGCCATGGGGACAGTGTGGCCCTAATCACTGAATCACATCTTGGTTCTCCCCACAATCCCTTACTCTTCTGGTACCTTATGCTCCTTTAAGCATCTCACCTTGTTCCACCACTCTTGCCTCTTTAAAATCCTCATTTCCCCTCAAACCCCACAATACTCATTGATATATCCTACCTCCTTTCCTCCCTAAACCTCTGTACCAAGGATAAGAAGTCACTCAATGATTTCAATCTCCATCAATGATTTCAATCTCCATCACAACTCACCCTGCCCCCTCTCCCCTGCTTTCACTCCCTTAACTTCTCCTTCCATATAAACTCTCCTATTGCCATCTCACATGGCCATTCCCTCGTCTTTGCCATCTCACAAGGTCTCTCTACTCTCATTGTCTTGATCACAGACAAGATCATCTCAAACTACTTCCTTCTATTTGTTACGACTCACATTTCCCAAATCCTCTCCACCCGTCCCTGGAATAAACTATCCCCCCAAGTTACTTACAACTGCACTTTTAAACTCTCCTTTAGCTCTTCATTCTGCATCTGTCAATTTGCTCAACCACTCCCTCATCTTCACCTTTGATGCCCTTGTCCCCAGTAAAATACTTCCTCTCTCCCACCCTGTTTGTTCCTCTGGTATGGCCCCCATCTTTACTCCCTCAGGCCCAAGGCACACAACTGGTTTCGTCATCTAGCACCAGATCTGGCTGGATCACATCAAGCACAATCAGGCCTTGCTCTCCTTTGCCAAAACAGCTTATTCCAGGATCATTTTGGAAAGAAACGATAATCCCCAGCTTCTTTTCTCCACTACCAATTATCTTCTTAAACTCCTCTCCCTACCCCCACCTCCAACAAGTACAAGGAGCTCACAGACTTCTTTGTCACCAAGATTCAGACCATCCATTCAGCAACCCCCCTTTTTCTTGCCCACCAAGCCAAACTTCCCCCAAGCTCACCCCTGCCCAGGCCCTGAACCCATTCCCTCAGTCCTAGACCTTCAGGTGAACATTAAGGATTCCATAGCAGCATTGAAGAGCAGGAGGTTCATCTGATGTCCTGGCCACCATTATTTAATGAGTAGGAGCAGAGGATTCTTGTTGCAAATTATATAGTTATTTGTTAATTGTTCTACCATGTTAATTTAATAGTTAATTTCTCAATTCCAAATTCCTTAGCTACCACTACCAGCAAAAACAGATTAGCTTGTCACTCATCTAATTGGTGCACGAGAGACACTGCTGTATACTAAGTGACTGCCATATCGCCTACATTAAGCCACTGAACTTCAAAATAATTGTGGTACGTGAAATGCTTTGGGGTGCTTGAGAAACGTTATGCAATACACAAATGCAAGTTCTTTGTTTCCCTATGCTGCAACCTCAAGAGCACCAATAATTTTTCCTGTTAGGCTGTATCCCAAACTGCACAAGGTACTCCAGATGACATCTAACTAGTTTCTTTCACAATAACACCACCTCTTTTTAATTGCATCTTATCCTTCTGCCAATGCAAGCCAGTGCTTTGTTTGCCCATCTTACTATAGCCACACGAGTCAAATCAGTTTTCAAATTTTCCTCGATAACTTCCAAACCCAATTTCTGATAAGTTTGTTGTTCCATTCAACATGTTAATTTTGGTTCCTTGCTCCTATCCTAATTTTATATTTGTATGCAGACAGTTTGCTCAATTGATGCAGGCGGCACTAGACAGATTCTTAAAATGGCCCAAGAAATTGTGAGTGGAACTCAAAGGCCAAGGAAGAGGCTACTTTTTAAATTTTAAAAGTGAACTGATACAGATATTTAAGAAGTTTACGTTATGGAGGATGAGTTGGCCAACATTTTCTGTAAAAGTTAAATGTTATCTTGCCTTTTCAGAGAATATTTTGCAAGATGAGATAAGGTATAGATTGGCTGAAAGAACAAAATGTTCAAATCGCAGCTCATATCAGAACAATGACAAGTATAACAACTTTCAGTACATATTTAAATCAACCCAAAACATTTAAAAACAAGATGCACAGTCTCAATGTGACAGGTTCCCCTACCCCACATTAAAATAGCCTGACCTAGGTTTAAAAAAATATTGGATTGCAATGTTTGTATACTGCTGTTCTCGAATTTTATAACCAGGACCTTGAACTAAGATCGAGTGATGTCACAAAATAGAGGGAAAAAAGTTGAATACTCAAAACCAAAACATCAATTATTTTTCAAATTCTCAAACTGCCATGTTGGGATGTGAACTTGCGTTCTCTGGATATTAGTTCAGTCCTCTGGATTACTAGTTCAGTAACATACCGCGACCTTATCGTGCCCAAAATCTAAACGCACAAACTTAAAATGTATTAAATTGGGCCCAATTAAGGAGCGCACATGTGGCTTTCACTGGGAGGTAACGTTTGACAGGGTCACGTGTAGGAGGGTTGAGCAGGGAGTTCTCTATTGCTCAAGCTTGTGTCTTGAAAAATTGGCCACCAGAAGGGAAAGAACCGGTCCTCCATCAGAAGGCCACCAGAGCTCAGACATCTCCAATAGATCAATGCAGCTCCTTTTCAACCTGACAAGAGGCATGTTTAGGTAATAGTGAAAGGCAATCTTTTCTCTTTTCCCAATCAGCCTCTCTGAAAGCAGTGTCAATGTCAGGCAAGATTAGGTTACAAACTAGAATCTTCTGTCACAGCTTAAAACTGTTGTAATCCAAAGTAATAATTTCACATTTGTACAGTTGGGCATGTTTACAATAGGCACATGGTCACATATTGCCTACTTTTTACATTGGAATTGCTTTGGTGAACCTTTGCCTCCCTCTAGCTACTGGAGGGGTTGGTGTTTTGACTATGATCTATGGATTTGTCATTAGACTACTATAAAATACCACACTCAGCAAATAGCGCATAAATGAAGACCCACACCAGTGTAAACTTGGGCCAGGACAAATATAATCTGCATTATGAAACAATGCAAGAACTCATTGAAGGTGTAGGACCTACCATTTTTGGCTCATATTTTCTTCCTACGGTAGGAGGCTGCTTCATCCTAGATTGCTTCTTACCTTTTTAAAATCGAAGGAGGGCAGGAGCGATTTTTAAAAAAATGTTTTATTCGTTCATGGGATGTGGGCGTCACCGGCAAAGCCAGCATTTATTGCCCATCCCTAATTGCCCCCGAGAAGGTGGTGATGAGCCGCCATTTCAGAGGGCAGTTAAGAGTCAACCACATTGCTGTGGGTCTGAAGTCACATGTAGGCCAAACTGGGTAAGGATGGCAGATTTCCTTCCCTAAAAGGAACTTAGTGTTCCTTTTTGATTTTTACGACAATCCAGTAGTTTCATGGTCACCATTACTGATATTAGCTTTTTTTAATTCCAGATTTATTTAATTAACTGAATTTAAATTCCCCAGCTGCCGTGATGGGATCTGAACTCACGTCTCCGGATCATTAGTCCAGGCCTCTAGATTACTAGTCCAGTAACATAACCACTAATGCTACTGTACCCATAACACAACAATCTAATATGAACCAGATTCTTACTACAGACTGAGGAATTTGGTGAGCAGTTAGCAGACACGCTGGAAATAATTGGTGCCTAGAACCTGAAATGGAGCAGAGCCCAATTTGTAACTAGCTTCAAGCCTTTGTTCTCAGGCTGTTAGAAAATGTCTCCTCAATACATGAAAGTTAGTTATTTATAGGCTATGGGATTTAGTTAGGCAAATGACTACTGGTGAGCAAGAATGGAACCATTCTAGGAGTTGGGCTGGCAGGCAAGAAAGAAAGGGAGCAGTTAATACATGGAAGGCAAATTTAATGGAGACTTTTAAAAAAAAATTCATTTGCTTCCTTGTACCATGGAAAATTCTTCTGAAGTAGTACACTTAAGGAAGGGGACAGATCTTGTTCAGGAACTACAGTGGAGGCCTTAATGACACAGAGCAACACACACCCCAGTTTCAGTAAACTCCCAATAATATTTGATGCAAGAAATTTCAACATTTGGTCACTAAATGTGCATTTGCCTTGGAAGGTAGCTGCAAAATAGGTTAAGGAGGAAGTGTGTTAAGAGCTTCAATGTACTGCACCCCAGAATCATCGGACAGAAGTTCATTCCTGGAATGCTTTTGTGCGGAGCTCCCAATCTCAGCTACATCATGCCATTGTGAGGTGCTGTTGATTAGAGGCTGGGTGCTTCTTTAGTAGGAGTCAAGAAAAACAAAAATGTAAGTGGAATTGCCATCCTGTGCTGCTCATACACCATACATTTCTGATTTCAGAGTGGCACTAAAAATGACCCAGGAGCAAATTGCCCACTCATCCTCTCAGTTGGGAATACTACATGCCAAGAAAGTCAAAAAAAGGACTGGGGATCAATATATAAATGGAATAAATAGAGGAAAAATGGTTTGAGAGCCATATTGGAAAGTTGAAGCCCCATAATGTAAAATTAAAGTAAGTTTAACTGTAGAGTTATTTTCCCTTTATCATTGCAATTTTAGGGATTGAAGGTCAATTGTTATTTATAGCAATTGATTACAGATACAGTTGACGTCATAGTTAAGATCAGTTTGCAAGCTCATCAATTTTCAGGTAATAAAAGTTAACAATCCGGCCTTTATCTTCAGTTAATGTGCTCAACATCTAGTACACATCATGTGATACTAATGGAAAAAAAATATATAAATCTGAAAAAATCAGATTTAAAGTTTCAGACAATAGAAAGATTTGGTCTTTTCATCCCCTCCTCAAGTTGATTTATGAGAGTAATTTTTGGTCAAGATGATCAAATCCTCACTGTATGCAGCTTTCCTATTTGTTGATGAGTCTTGCATAAGAACACAAGAATTAGGAGCAGGAGTAGGCCATACAGCCCCTCGAGCCTGCTCCACCATTCATTATCATGGCTGATCTACCTCAACTCCACTTTCCTGCCCTATCCCCATATTCCTTGATTCCCTTAGTGTCCAAAAATCTACCTATCTCAGCCTTGAATATACTTAACAATTCAGCATCCACAGAACTTTGGCGTAGAGAATTCCAAAAATTCGCAAAGTGAAACTTGCTTATCCAGCCTAAATTTTCCTTTCTTCTCCATATTTTCTCTTCCTACCCACTTCTCCTGAAGCCTGTGACTTACACTGGACAGATTTCATAAATATGCCTGGACATCGGAGCATAAGGAGGCGACCCTAGCAAGGGACCATCACAGTCGATGCCCAACCGAGTCCTCACTCAGTATCCACATATTTGAAATGACAACAGGGGGCAATCAGAAATGCTGGCAATGTGTAGGGCCCACAGTGCACTGGAGCTGAAGTCAGCTAACAGCGCAGGCCAATGGGCTGAAGCAGGAACTTACCTGGTCTATATGGATTATCGCTACTCCACATAGTAAATTAAAAGGAATAATTCAAGTGAGTGGATAAATATACTATTTACTCCTATAAACTGAGTGTTGTGTGAAATATAACTAAGGTACAACAAAATTAGAACACACCACACACAGATCATGAACACCCACCTCATTATCCACACTGCGATTAGTGCACACTAGTATGATGAAGATCAATCCAAAGAGAAGCCCCAGACCCATTATCATAAATGGAATCACAGTTACCACTTCTGTCTGCAGGAGCATGGAGTTCAACTTAGCAGCTGATAAGTCATCGATCAAAACACTCTGCAACAAAAAAAAAAACACATGAAGCAAAGACAAAAATACTCTTTGGATAAGATATAACTGTGTAACCACAATCTACAACGCACAACTACATTCCTTACTCTGAAAAGATCAAAACCCTTATTGTTCACTGCAATAAATTGTTCTATACTATCCACATTGACTTTCAACAGCAAAAGACCATTTGGTAAGTAGACATAATTGAATGACTTAGCACAGAACTACTTATAAGCAGACTACGTCATAGGTTACATTAATACTATAGATTCAAGGTACTTTAATACAGTATTTTCACTCCCTGTATGTATTTTGGAATAGCCTAGTGTCCATAGCATTGTCTTGCTTTCTCATGGGAGAGAGGAAAAAAAAAGAGTGTTCTAGATTGTCCGTATCTTTCAAATGTCCAAATACCACTAATTCCTGCTGCAAGACTGATTAAATACTCGAAACGACAGTTCCAGTTAGCATTTTGTCCTTGGAATGGACAGGTCAGGATTGAATCATGCCTGTTGTAATGTTAAAACTTGCAATCTTCAAGTCTTTTACAAGATTATCCTGGGGATGGTTGGGTACAATTTTTTTTCCAGAGTTTTCCTTTCTTAATTAAAAAAAAACTTGTAGTCATTGTCTTAAGATTAAATCAACAGACAAAACCCCAAATAGAGCACAATCTACATCTGTAGAAGGCTTTGATGAGTTAAATGACCTATCATTCTACCCTTTTTAATGTAAGCCCACGTCCAAGTAAAAGATACTGTAATTCCACTCACAGACTAATCCTTACCATAGTTGAGCCATCAATACCAAGACGACTATCTCATTAAATAGGCATAAAGAAATTTTGTTTTAGATTAAGTTTCAATCAAAATATAGCAATACAGCCATGGTGATAAACTGCACTCCTTCCTCTGTCCAAAAGAGGCCAGTAATTTTACATGATGTACAGTGAACTTCATTTAAGGGAATCACAATTTAAGTAAATCATCCTAGTTATTGGAATTAAATTTTTGCAACCATTCTTCCTTTGAGCATAATTCACTGCACTAACCAACAAAACACCAACATACATTTATATAGAACCTTTAACGTAGAAAAACTTTCACTGGCGCTTCAGAGGCGTAATCAGACAAAAATGGAGGCCAAGCCAAAGAAGAAAATATTAGGAGGGTGTTAGTTAAAGTTATGGGTTTCAAGGAAGATCTTAAAGGCGGAGGGGCTGAGGGTGTTGAGGGAGGGAATTCCAGAGTGTGGGGCCTAGACAGCTGAAGGCATGGCCAATGTTGGGGCAAAGGGGGGGGGGGGTGGCAAGAAATACACAAAAGGCCAAAGTCAGAGGAACGGAAGCTTTGGGGATTGGGGTGGGGGGCGGGTTACAGAGATGGGGGACGCAAGGCCACGAAGGGATTTAAACACCAACATGAGAATTTTAAATTTCAGGCGTTGGGGTCTGAAAACCAATGTAGGTCAGCAAGAACAAGGGTGATGGCTAAGCAGGATTTGGTGCAGGATAGGATAGTCAGCAGAGTTTTGGATGAGGCAGGGGGCAGAGGTGGGCGATGTTATGGAAGTAGGTAGTCCTTATGATGGAGAGGATACGGGTTCGGAAGCTCAGTTTGAAGTTAAATAGGATGCTGTGATTGCGAACAGCTGGGAGGGGGATGGAATCGGTGACAAGGGTACAGAGTTTGCGACTGTGGCCAAAGGTGAAGAAGGTTTCAATCTTCAGTGTTTAACTGGAGGAAATTGCATCTCATCCAAAAACAGGATTCAGACAAGCTGTCTAACAGCGCAGAGACAGTGGAGGGGTCGAGAGAGAGGTGGTGGAGAGGTAGAAATGGGTATCGTCAGCGCACTTGTGGAAGCTGACCCCATGTCGGTGGATGAAGTTACCAAGGGTCAGCATGTAGTTGAGAAAGAGGAGACCAAGAACAGATTCTTGTGGAGCTCTGGAGATAATGGTGTAGGGGCAGGAAGAAAAGCCATTGCTGGAGATACTCTGACTAACTGGATAGGTAAGAGTGGAACCAAGTCAGAGCAACCCCACCGAGCTGGAAAATGGAAAGCTGTGGGAGTAGGACGGTGTGAAGGCTGGAAAGAGGTCAAGGAGGGATAATGAATGCACAGTCGGAGGATTCATTTGTGATTTTGGTTTGGACCGTTAACAGCGCTGTGGCAGGGATTGGAAACCCGATCAGACAGATTCAAGCAGGGAATTGCAGGGGAAAAGAAAAATCAGGTGGTGACTCCATAATAATGTTCATTTTACTTGGAGCCTCTCAAAGTAATCTTTAATTTCCAAAATATAGCAATAGTTTCTACACACTGCTCTCAGCAATAAAGATCCATTGTGCTTCTGCCCATTTAAAAATAGTTGTCTTTAAGACTCTTGATTTATAAAAACTTTATATAATTTGTAGTTTAAAAAGCAGGGCAAAAAAAATGTTACATTTATAAAAGATAAACACCAATAATCCCAACCAGCCAGATTTCTGTAATCTTATAAACCTAGTCCAATAGAAAGAAATATATAAAGGCATGGTACTGGGAGCAAACGATCAAACTCTTACCAAACCAAACAAATTAGTTAATCTAGCATATGGTGATTTAAAAAAAATATATAATTTGTGCAACAGCAAAAATAAAACACAAAACACATAGCACAGCAGTTCGGATTAAAATATTTTACTGAGTAACTAGCCACAGTAAACTTGCACCTATACAGTGCTCTTTATTATTGATAAACCTGTTCCACAAGATTATTGCTAGATTCCAAAACATTCCTTGTGGAATACATACTGGACATAGAACATAGCAAATGTCCCCTCCCACAGCCGTTCCCAGCCTTTTTATAAAACTGCATATATAGTTATAAACAGTGCTCCACTTAGAAATGAAATGGTATATAGAAAACAATACTTGCTAGCTTTTACAAGGAAGTAATCTATTTGAAAGGAATTTAAATAACTTAAATTTTGTAATCTTAACCCCAAGATTAGATTGCAACTTTGAAATCCTTGCCAGGTGTGTTTTATGTTTTTATAACTATATATGCGGTTATAAAAATTGTCTCCGAGGATGGTTTTGGTTTTGCCAACATTTTGGTTTTGGCTCATCAATAGGCGGTTAACATTAATAAGGAGTTAGAAAGAGTGAAGACATCTACAGCATTGGAGCAGATGGAGAGTTTGGCCGTGATTTTCTGGTTGGAGGCGGCTTGGGAGCGGGTCAGGTGGCTTCTGCGTTCCAGTCCCGCCCCCAACGACGTCCGGCCCACAGACGTGATTTTGCGTCAATTGGCCTTGCCAGCCAATTAGGAGGAAGCCAGTGTCAAATGACGTTATTTGATGATGCGTCAACTGCCGGTTTTCTTAAAGGGGCCACGCACATTTTTTTTTTTTAACAGCTGATTTCTCAGTGTTTGACAGCATTGAGGTGCTGCAAACACTGACAATCACTGTACAAAGGTGAGCTCTTGTACCCAGGCTCTCCAGTGACTCCCTCCTTAGGATAGAACAGATGGCAGCTGCAGGTGAGGTTACAGAAGCGATCTGTCACTGGTGAGAGAGATTCTCCCAATGAGGTGGGACTACACATACAAATCAAAACTTGTTACCTACAAAAAAGTCTAAATGCATCAACAATGAATGCGCAAATCGGGGACCCGACACTTGAGAAGATTGATTGGAGGCGGGATGACAGCGGGTTTCCGACCCGGTCAATCTTTGCGATTTTGCCGGATGTCCCGCCTCCAAACCTGCCCCCTGAGCACCAGCAAAATTCTGGCCGTAGACTTGAATGCCATTGGCACACATGTGAAAGCAGACCACCCAGCTCCCCACCCCTTATACAGAAAGAGAGGAAGCCTCAAAGATAGAACCCTGAGTCAGAGGTGATTGTAGAAGTATGCAAGGAAAATCTACTGGAAGATAATGTAGTATCTAGGTGGAAATACATCAAACAATGGCTTCACACACTGGCAGTAATAACTGCATATTCAATCTGAACATTAGATTTAATTTAAGCATTCTGGAATAGTCTTACCTCATTGAGATACATCACAGGAAAGATAAGTGTTGTAACATTCCCAGTCTGACTGCAGAAATAAAATAGAAAGTTTGAGTCATAAAATGGCAGACATTACTCCTCACCTTCTGTTCTGTAAGTTTCAAAAAGTCCTTCTATCCCCTACTTATCCTCCCCTCTTCTGAAGAAACCTATCTGGAGCATGGTGTTGAAATCACTGGGCACTTCACACGTTTTTGACACAGGAGCTTAGAAAGTGAACATCAATACAAGTTTAGCTGCGCGTGGGGCAGGGGGTGAAAAGAAAGGGAAGAGGACATCATAGCTGAGCCAGACCCCGTCCTCACCCACAGTGTAGTTCCAGCAGGGTGTGCTGGATAGCGATGAGAGTAGGAATCCACTCTTCTCTTCCACCTCCCCCATGCAAGTCAAAGGCACCGAGACCAACTGAAGCATCCACCTCCCTGATTGAGAGCTAACTCAAGATTGGGGGATTGGACTTCAGATAGGTCAGCTAGGTACTCAATGCCTAGAATCAGCTTCGACATCAAAAGGAGGAGAACACAACAATCAAAGTGCAAAAAAATTGTACCTTTAAATGTTAAAGAACTTTTGCAATTAAAAAAACTTCCAGAGTACAGGCAGCTCATTGGAATTAACCCAACATTTGCAAGTCTGTTGCTTTGAAAATCTTGTACTATTCTACTTTTGTTTAGGTCACAGGACCCAGAACATCACCTGCATCCTAATTTTAAGTCTGAGCATATTTTGCCTACAATCTAGACATCAACTTTCAGTCAAGATTCAGTTCAGAATTACATTACAGAACCAGTTTTGTATTAAACCAGGTTTGATGGAGAGACTCATATAAATTAGCAATAAAATACTGAACTATGTCAGTGCCACCAAAGTCCACAATATAGGGGAAAAAAATGTAACAATGAATAGTCTAACAACAGATGGTAAAAGTCATGATTCAATTTTTTTTAATATAAGGAAATCATTTAAAATAGAATGGCATGTAAAGTATCAGTATTTTAATTTAATCTTAATATTCATTGAGAACTGTAAACAATTTAGTAGATGGTTTATGAGGTTGGGCAGTGAAATACACATCTGCTTTTGATGCCAAACAATAGTCTATGGGAACAACAACAGAAAACGCTGGAAACACTCAGCAGGCCAGGCAACATCCGTGGAGAGAGAAACAGAGTTAACGTTTCAGGTCGAAACCAGAAGCTTAACAGGACCAGCCACATTAATACTGTGGCAACAAGAGCAGGTCAGAGGCTAGGTATTCTGCGGAGAGTGTCTCACCTCCTGACTCCCTAAAGCCTTTCTACCATCTACAAGGCACAAGTAAGGAGTGTGATGGAATACTCTCCACTTGCCTGGATGAGTGCAGCTCCAACAACACTCAAGAAGCTCGACACCATCCAGGACAAAGCAGCCCGCTTGATTGGCACCCCATCCACCACCTTATACATTCACTCCCTCCACCACCGGCGTACCGTGTCTGCAGTGTGTACCATCTACAAGATGCACTGCAGCAACTCGCCAAGGCTTCTTCGGCAGCACCTCCCAAACCCGCGACCTCTTCCACCTAGAAGGACAAGGGCAGCAGGTGCATGGGAACACCACCACCTCCAAGTTCCCCTCCAAGTCACACACCATCCTGACTTAGAAGTATATCACCGATCCTTCATCATCGCTGGGTCAAAATCCTGGAACTCCCTACCGGGGAGGAGGATGGAATCAGTGGCGAGGGAACGGAGTTTGTGGTCTGGGCCAAAGACGATGGCTTCGATCTTCCCAGTGTTTAACTGGACGAATTGGAGCTCAACCAGGATTGGATAAGCACATAAGAAATAGGAGCAGGAATAGGCCACTTGGCCCCTCGAGCCTGCTCCGACATTCAATAAGATCATGGCTGATCTTGGGCTCAAAGCCACTTCCCTGCCCGCTCCCCATAACCCTTCACTCCCCTATCTTGCAAAAATCTGTCTATCACCTTAAATGTATTTAATGACCCAGCCTCCACAGCTCTCTAGGGCAGAAAATTCCACAGATTTACGACCCTCTGAGAAGAAATTCCTCCTCATCTCAGTTCTAGAAGGGCGACCCTTTATTCTGAAACTGTGTTCCAGAGTTCTAGATTTCCCCACGAGGGGAAAAAACCTCTCTGCATCTACCTTGTCGAGCCGCCTCAGTATCTTATATGTTTCAATAAGATCACCTCTCATTCTTCTAAATTTCAATGAGTACAGGCCCAGCCTGCTCAACCTTTCCTCATAAGTCAACTCCCTCATCTCTGGAATTAACCTAGTGAATCGTCTCTGAACTGCCTCCAATGCAAGTATATCCTTCCTTAAATAAGGAGATCAAAACTGTATGCAGTACTCAAGGTGTGGTCTCACCAATACCCTGTACAGTTGTAGCAGGACTTCCCTGCTTTTATACTCCAACCCCCTTGAAATAAAGGCCAACATTCCATTTGCCTTTTTGATTACTTGCTGTACCTGCATGCTAACTTTTTGTGTTTCATGCACAAGGACCCCCAGGTCCCTCTGATGTCAGACAAGCAGCCTGACAATATAGAGGCAGTGGAGAGGTCAAGAAAGGTGGTGGAGAGGTAGAGCTGGGTGTCATCAACATAGATGTGGAATCTGTCTTCGGATGACGTTTGAGGGACCGTATGAAGATTCAGAATAGGAGGGGATGCAGGATATATCCTTGGTAGACTCGAGAGGTTATGGTGCAGGGGAAGGAAGATAAGCCATTGCTGGAGATTCTCTGGCTAGGGTTGGATAGGTAAGAGTGGAACCAAGCAAGGGCAGTCCCACTCAGCTGGACAACCGAGGAGGGGCATTAGGAGGATGTGTGGCTGACTGTGTCAAAGGCTGCAGGAAGGGCGTGAAGAATGAGGAGGGATCGTTTAGCAGGTCACAGTCACAGATTATGTCATGTGCTGCGGCAGGGGTGAAAGGGCTTGCAGAGGTTCAAATATGGAGTTGCGGGAAAGAGGGCCACAGATTTGGGAAGCGACGGCATGTTCAAGGACTTGAGAGGGAAGGGAGTTTGGAGAGGGATGGGAGTTTGGAGATGGGGTAATAGTTTGTAAGGACAGAATGGCCGAGGGTGGGTTCTTTGAGGAGGGGGTAATGATGACAGTTTTGAAAGGGAGGGATAGCACCTGAGGAAACATGGATACCATATGGATTCAAACAGTTTGTTTTCTTACCTTTGGGACCTACATTCAAATGCAGTTCAGACAGCTAGGATTCAAGTTTTCACTTGGAAAGCCATAAAAATTCTTTGGGTAATCGCAATCCAGTTTGGACCTTGCATCAACACACAGCATAAAACACTATAATTTGGGGTCAACTGGGCAATCAGTTGGTCAGTCTAGAGGGATGGAGAGTGTGGGAAATGGAAATATTTCCAGTGCAAGATACTCTTGAGGTTGAGGTAGTGTAAAGGGAATTTATCCCTGCATCTGACCCAAAACGTCAAACATTAAATGACAACACTATGTGCAAAAAAGTGGAAAACATTTTTAAAAAGGTTATAAAATGTGTTACTATTAGCACATTTTGTGCATTTAGAGCAGTGGTGTCTAACCTGTAGCTCTTAGGCTACATACAGCCCCAGAGCCCTGGCAACAGTCCTTTGTGTTTATATTTCCTAATTGCTAGCTTGTCCTATTCCAATTTTATGGGCCTGAATGCTTGGAAAGGGCCGCTCGAGTATTGATGCTTCACTGGCAGAGAAATCCTAAATCAGAACAGCACAATCTGTTAGTATCAACAACATGGATACACATGCAAAAGTAAAGAGAACACAGATTTAAACTAGTCCAAGGTTTCATGGTACATATCCAGGTAGCCCATGAAAAAAAAAGCTTGGGTGCCTGTTAGTGTATTAGTACCAGATTAGAAAAAAAACACATTTCAGTTCTGGTTAGTGCAAACCACCTACCCCAGCAAACTGTTCTAGATCCATAAACTATGCAGAAACATCACAGCACATGAGGCATATTGAAGAATCTGTACTGCTGAGAATACCCCAACACAAGAGCTGAGTAAACAGAGTTTTATGCAAAATCTGGATTGCACGCTCACATTTTAGTATCTGAAATGAGGTTTTGAAGTGCCATCCATAACACTACCAAGAAGGTGTATTGTTGTCAGTATTACATAAATCTGCCAACATGTCTGATTTTTCACATTAAATTCATTCACTTCCAGGTGGCTAGGCGTTGCAGGTATTTTTAGTATCAGTGCAGTATAATTCTCTTAGTAATTACATTGGTTTTGAAGACACAGTTCAGTCGCCTAGACCTCCACAGAGATCTGCAGAATCATTTACAAAGCCACATCATACATGCATTGTACTTTGGGTAGTTTGTATCTTTATACATAAGAACGTAAGAAATAAGAGCAGGAGTAGGTCATACGGCCCCTCGAGCCTGCTCCGCCATTCAATAAGATCATGGCTGATCATCCACCTCAACTCCACTTTCCCGCCCGATCTCCATATCCCTTGATTCTCCTAGAGTCCAAAAATCTATATCTCAGCCTTGAATATACTCAAAGACTCAGCATTCACAGCCCTCTGGGGCAGATAATTCCAAAAATTCACAACCATCTGAGTGAAGAAATTCCTCATCTCAGTCTTAAATGGCCAACCCCTTATCCTGAGACTATGGCCCCTATTTCTAGACACTCCAGCCAGGGGAAAACAACCTCTCAGTATCTACTCTGTCAATCCCCTTCAGAATCTTGTATGTTTCAATGAGTTCACCTCTCATTCTTCTAAACTCCAGAGTATAGGCCCATTCTACACAACCTCTCATCATAGGACAGCCCTCTCATCCCAGGAATCAATCCAGTGAACCTTCATTGCACCGCCTCCAAGACAAGTATATCCTTCCTTAGATAAGGAGACCAAAACTGTGCACAGTGCTCCAGGTGTGGTCTCACCAAGGCCCTGTGCAATTGTAGCAAGACTTCCTTACTCTTATACTCCAACCCCCTTGCAATAAAAGCCAACATGCCATTTGCCTTCCTTATTGCTTGCTGTACTTGCATGCTAACTTTGTGTTTCTTGCACGAGGACACCCAAATCTCTCTGAATACCAACATTTGAAAGTTTCTCACCATTTAAAAAATATTCGTTTTTTCTATTCTTCCTACCAAAGTGAATAACCTCACATTTCCCTACATTATACTCCATCTGCCACCTTACTGCCCACTCACTTAGTCTATGTCCCTTTGCAGACTCGGTGTTCTTGCTGTCTGCCCCAATCTCCATCAGAAGATAATTAAATCTGTTTTACTCTGTGGAACTTTAAACACTCTTCATGCAAGTAACCATGGCATGTCTAAATCCAAGAGGAGTGAACGTTTATTTCATTGGAATGAAAGTGCCCTCGGATCATGTTTGGTTTTTAAATAGGTGACATTTTGTCTTTAAACTATTTCATTGTGCTTTTCCTCAGTGAAACAAATGAAAGAGGACTTTGTACTTGTCCATATTTTTGTTATAACAGATTTTGTACCATATGACCAGGTCACTATGGACAATTCATCCCTTAAAATCTCCTTTGTTGCTGCACTTGGCAAATTATCAGGTTGCATTGACTTGTTCAAGAAAAAAAACCACAGAAAGACTATCTTAGGATAAAATTCACTTAATTTTAAAAACAATGTAATTGCTGGAAAACGTGGGAACTCAGTCCTGCCAACACAAAGCCTTTTTTGTACAATGCCTCTGCATGGCTAACAAAGGTGACTTCTGTGGGGTTTACCTCTTGTCTCTGCCACCTGTGCACAATCTTATTCAGTTAAGTGTGAACTTCTGATTTACATTAGTGCTAAATATAAATTTCCAATGCCATAGCTGTAAACGCGAGATAGAGTGCAACTTTTTAATGATATTTACAGTAGCAGTCAGCTTTGAACGGTCCAGTTTCTATTAGCTGAATGTAAAAGTATTGATGGGCCACTGTTCAAAGGCCAAGTTAAGAGTTGGAACTGCAAAATGGTATGCTCGCAATCTATGAACCTGGTATCTCTGCTATTAGGAGACTGGGGTCAGACTGCATGTGTGTAAAGATACTAACTGCCCAAAGTACAGTGCTACTGCTCTGTGATATGACATGGTAAATGATTCTGTAGATCTCTAGTCTCTATTAGAAGACTGGACTGTGTCTTAGTAGGCAGAAATGTGGAGTTGAGGTCAAAGATCAGCCATGATCTTACTGAATGGCGAAACAAGCTCAAGGGGCCGCATGGCCTACTCCTGCGCCTAATTCTTATGTTTCTTAATAACTCCATTTGTTGCTAGGGGAATTATGCTGCACTGATAATACTTGCAACTCCTAGCATCTTGGAACTAATGTAATTAATGTAAAAACTGGACATATTGACAGATTGATACAGTTCAGAGAAAAATCCACCCTCTCGAGTGATCCTATGGATGGCACTTAATTAATACATTTTAATCTATGAAATTAGGTTTTCATGAGGTGAAACAAGCCACTTAGTTGCATCAAACTGCTACAAACACTGACTACAGCAGTTCACAAACAACCATCAACTTCTCAAAGCAATAATTGCAGCCTTGTCAACAACTTCCACAACCCAAGAATGAATTTTTAAAAACCTAGGACCAGTTTAAATCAATGTTCCTATTAATTTACATGCATCACGTGTTTCAGATACCAACTGATCTTGGTGTTCTGATTTAGGATTTTTCCATCAGCAAAGCATCACTGCTAAAAACAGTTGGTAATTTCCTCCACAGCACCAGGGCCCAGGCAGTGGCAGTTCCTCCACAGCACCAGGGCCCAGGCAGTGGCAATTCCCCCACAGCACCAGGGCCCAGGCAGTGGCAGTTCCTCCAGAATACCAGGCCCAAGCAGTTCCTTGAGAGCACCAGGCCCCAGGCACTGACAGTAACAAATAATAAAAAGGTAAAACTCAGAAACAAAAAACAAGTAATTAAATCACAATTTCTCTAGCTACAGACATAGCTAAAAACAGTTAATACTGTGCTATGGGTTCTGGTTAGACACCTGAATTTGTTGTAGAGCAGGATGTGCCACCAGAATTGTTACATTGCCAGCTCCATGGAGCTCTCTGAACTTCAACCTGTCCTGGCATCTAAGGCAAGTATGGAGAAATTATTCGTCATTCAGTCACAAAACTAGTTAATTCCACAGGATTTGACAAATGTTCAAATTCATATATTAAAAAATTAAAGACATGGGAGGGAATGAGGAGAAAGAAGAAAATAAATTAAAAAAGAGTGGCATTTAAAAAAATGAGGGAAAGAAAAATTTGGAAGGTTTCTTTGTTGTGACAGAATTAGATTTTTAAAGTTTTATTCTTAAGCATCAAAATGAACTCTCTGCCGCCCCCACCCATCACTACCCCAGGCAAATTCTGGGGAAGGGTGGGTAAAGCCCCTCAGTATCAAATTCAAAATGTTTTCCCTCAACTAGAAACACCTCCACAGTCTCATCCCTGCCTGACTCTGCAGACTCCTGACTCTACATGCCTGTGCATACCAACCAATCTTCTGACTGTCCTCCTTTGCATTCCTCCCCTCCACTATCAATGGCAGAGCCTTCAGCTACCTCAAAAATACTCTTCCCAAATCCCTGTCTTGCTATTTCCTGCACCTCCTGCAAAAAGCCTTTTATTTACAACAAATTATCTCTGACCATATCTTTGGCCACGTTCCCCAACTCTATTCCCACCACTACATAAAAACATAGGAACAGGAGTAGGCCATTTAGTCCCTCGACTCTTCCACTATTCAAGTAGATATTGGCTGATCTGTATCTTAACTCCATCTACCCACCTTGGTTCCGTAACCCTTAATGCCCTTGCCCAACAAAAATCTATCAATCGCAGTTTTGAAATTTTCAATTGACCTAGCCTCAACAACTTTTTGGGAGAGAGTTCCAGATTTCCAGTACCCTTAGGCTGAAATTTTCTTTACCTTGGCGGGTCAGGTGCGGCCAGTGTCCGTGGCCGATCCCGACCCCGCTGCTGGCTCCATCCCGCTGTACAGAATAAACTTACCTTGATGGGGGTCTATTAAGCCCGCCCAGTTCGTTACTCGGCCCAATTAGATGGAGCAGGTCTGGTGACGTCACTCATGACACATTTTAAGCTGGGATCCTTAAAAGGACCCTGGCCACATTAAATTTTAAATTCAATCTAACATAGTGGGTATTGAATCTTTACTATACAATCATATAATAAAAGTTATATGAGTGACAAAATTTTTTTAAATAAAATTAAGTAATATGATGCCATCTACAAATACGATCAAGAACATAATTAAAAAAGTACATTAATTGGGAAGTTATTGGTGCTTTAGTCGCAAATCTATAGACTTTTGTATCAGTAACTGGTACAAATAAAAGATGCATGTGTATAGGTAATACATAAAATTAAGCAGATTTTAAATGGAATTGTAAAGGAGTGGATTTACAATCTTATGCAAGTTCAGCAGAAGAGCTGCGGAATCCCTGACAAACAGCGCAAGTGGTGCTTACAATGTGTTCCTGGGATTTCTGCAGCTCTTCCGTTGAAGTTAACATTGAACAAGTGAAAGAACCTCTGCAGAAATTCATCCTAAAGTCTCAGACTGATAAATTAAATTAGTCATATTCAGGGACTGAAAGCAAATTGAACCAGTGGAATGAGTGATGAGAATATAATAAGAAATAGGAGCAGGAGTAGGCCACTCGGCCCCTCGAGCCTGCTCCGCTATTCAAGATGATCATGGCTGATCATCTACCTCAACTCCACCTTCCTGCCCGATCCCCATATCCCTTGATTCCCTTAATATCCAAAAATCTATCAATCTCTGTCTTAAACATACTCAACGACTGAGCATCCATAGCCCTCTGGGGTAGAGAATTCCAAAGATTCACCACCCTCAGAGAAGAAATTTCACCTCATTTCAGTCCTAAATGGCCAACCCCTTATTCTGAGACTGTGACCCCTGGTTCTAGACTCCCCAGCCAGGTGAAACATCCAACCTGCATCAACCCTGTAAGAATTTTATATGTTTCAATGAGATCACACCTCATTCTTCTAAATGCTAAAGAATATAGGCCTAGTCTACTCAATCTCAGTTACGGTGGAGTCAGAGTCATAAAATCATAACGGCACAGAAGGAGGCCATTCGGCCCATCGAGTCCGTGCTGGCTCTCTGGAGAGCAATTCAGTCAGTCCCATTCGCCCGCTCTATCCTTGTAGCCCTGCAAGTTTATTTCTCTCAAGTGCCTATCCAGTCTCCCCTTGAAAACATTGAGTGTCTCCACTTCCGTAGGCAGTGAGTTCCAGGTCCTCCCCACTCGCTGCATAAAAAAGTTTTTCCTCACATCCCCCCTGTATCTCTTGCCCAAAACCTTGAATCTGTGTCCCCGAGTCCTTGTACCATCAACTAATTGGAACAGCCTTTCCCAGTCTAGCCTATCCAAACCCGTCATAATCTTGTGCACCTCTATCAAATTACTCAACCTCCTTTGCTCTAATGAAAACAAATCCAGCTTCTCCAACCTCTCCTTTTGACAAAGATCCCCCATCCCCAGAACCATTCTGGTAAATCTCCTCTGCACCCTCTCAAGGGCCTTCACATCCTTCCTAAAGTGTGGTGACCAGAACTGGATGCAATACTCCAGTTGTGGCCTAACCAGCACTTTATAAAGGTTCAGCATAACTTCTCTACTTTTGTACTCAATACCTCTATTTATGAAGCCCAAGATCCCATATGCTTTGCTAACCACTCTCTCAATGGCCCAGAAATTCGTCCGAATACGGGAGAGTACGCACTGTGTACTCACCCATATTCGGTCCCGACGTGCCGGTTTCCTGCATGCACTGCGCATGCGTGGGAAACCGGCACTTCCAATATTGCGAAGGGGGCAGTTCCTAGGTGAACCACGTGCGCACTACAGGCTGTGCGCACGCAGCACACTTAGTTTTTTTTTCAGGTTTGAACGCGAAGGTAAGTGTTGAAGATTTTACACATGAAAAAAGGAGGCGTAAGACCCCCTTTTAACAAGGTAAGTAGTTAATTAAGTATTATTTTAAAAAATTTTCAACAGGTTTATCTTTTTTAGAGATGTTAAAGAAAGGTAAGTTTATTTTTATAACTTTTAAAAAGAATTTAAATTTTTTCAAAAATTTAAATTTTTGTTTAAAGTGGTTAATTTATTTAACTATAGTTATTTTATTAATGCGTTGATTTTTAAAAAAAAATTAATTGAGGTTTAGCTGTTCTTTTGGGGGCAAGTTGTATTCATAGCTTTGACAGCTCTTCCTGTCAAAACTATGAATGAAAGATGGTGTGCTGCCATTGGCTCTAACTGGCCCACGTGATCCCAGAGGTCGCATCAAACTAACTGCGCCTCTGGGACACGCACACACTGCGCGCCTGCACCAGGGAGAGGCCCAGGAACTGAAGTTCGTGTGGGCCAAAACCATAAAGGCAGGCGCGGAGTGCGATATCGCGGGGGATCCTTACCCCCGCGGCAACCATCGAAGTCCAATTTCTGGGCCAATATGTCCTGCCACCTTCAGGGACCTATGCACATTAACTCCCAGGTCCCTCTGTCCCTGCACACTCTTTAAAACTGTGCCATTAAGTGTACATTGCCTCTCCCTGTTCCTTCTACCAAATTCCATCTGCCACTTGTCTGCCCATTCTGCTAGCCTTTCTATGTCCTGTTGTAGTCGATTGGTATCATCCTCACTGTTTGTCACACCCCCAAGTTTGGTGTCATCGTCAAATTTAGAAATTCTACTCTGTATTCCAATATCCATGTCATTTATATATATATCAAAAAAAGCAGTGGCCCCAGCACTGACCCTTGGGGGAACACCACTGTCTACCATCCTCCAGCCTGAAAAACAGCCATTTACCACAACTTGCTGTTTTCTGTCCTTAAGCCAATTCCTTATCCAAGCTGCCACTGACCCACCTATTCCATGAGCCTCAATTTTGTTAACCAGCCTTCTATGTGGTACTTTGTCAAACGCCTTCCTAAAATCCATGTAGACAACATCTATTGCATTCCCTTCATCAATCCTCCCAGTTACTTCATCAAAAAATTCAATTAGTCAAACATGATCTGCCTTTTACAAATCCATGTTGGCTCTCCTTAATTAGCTTAAACCTCTCCAAGTGCCCAACTCTCCAAGTTGATTACTTGATTTAATGTGTAACTGGACAATCACAGTATACTGTGAGAAAAACCTGACCAGAAACAACACAAAAATTTACTTAAATGGTATGTCATTTTTTATAGTGCAGATCAATTCACTGCAATTACTGTTCAGTTGGAAGGCAACAGCCAAGAATGGCCAGTAAAAAATTAACATTTACCAATAGCTTTTCAAGTAGAACAGAATCTCCATCAATCTGTTAGCTGATGTAATCAACATGTTTTTATTTTGGTTTGTTTTCCACACTGTCAAGTTATCAGCTGGAGCAATGGCCACGGAACTCACGCCTCAGATTGACAGACATGGTTCCAGAGCTGTGTGAATCCCGTGGCCATGCAGGAAAATTTAAAAAGTAGGGGGAAAAATGCTCAAGTGCCTGTAAAGTATCTCAATGATTTCAATTGGGTCCCCCGCTGCTGCAGGTCGTGTCGGCTCCACGCTGACAGATGCGGCTGTGGGAAAGGTACGTGGGAGTGAGTCGACAGCAGGTTCCTGAACCGCTGTCAAAAAAAACTTTCCGACCCGCCACCGACCTGGAAAATTCAGCCCTTAAGTGTTAGTTTTTCACTTCTGAAGCTCTCTGGGAAATATTATATTAAAAGACCCTATAAAAGTTGTTAATCCATCCAGAATGGACAATAACTTGGGGCCACGGGGGAAAAGGTGCTCGTCGGGGTGTAGCAACGAGTGGAGTGGGCAGTAGGTTCAGAGGTGGGTGGAATAGGCAGAGGAGCTTGGGTCCTAGGTGGCCGCCGGTTTGCAATGGAGACAAGAGCAAAGGTTATGCATTAAGCAGTAGAAATCAGAAGCAGGTTACAAGGGCAAATAGTCTGACCATCCAAATCTATTGAATAAGTTACAGTAGGCAGTAAGAAAAATGTCTAAAAAGAAAATTTACAATCTACATGAATGACTTATATGAGGGGGCCGAGTATAATGTATACAAGTTATCCACTTTGGTATAAATAGAAAAGCAGAATATTTTTTAAATGGTGAGATTGGGAAATGTTGCAGCTTGTGGAGAGCATTGTGATCCCAGACAACCACGTTTGCAGTAAGTGCCTGCATCTTGAGGAACCTCAGCTCAGAGTTTTTTTAGCTGGAGTTTGAGGTGCAGACATTGCAGGGCATCAGGGAGGGGGAGAGTTACCTGGGCACTTTGATCCAGGAGGCAGTCACACCCCTTAGGTTAGGTAGTGGTACAGGTCTGGTTAGTGCTCAGGGACAGGAGAGTGTGACTGCAACTCAGGCAGGTAAGGGGACCCCAGGTGCAGTGCTAGAGGAGACTCAAGACTTTGCCCTTGTCCAACAGGTATGAGGTTCTTGCTGCTTGTGTGGATGAGGGAAACGTCTGCAGGATGGATGAGCAAACTGACCACGGCACTGTGGTACAGGAGGCCATTCAAGTGGGGGGAGTGAAAGGGAATATTGTTGTGGTAGGGGACAGTATAGTCAGGGGGATAGAAACTGTTCTCTGCAGCCACGACCGAGCATTCCAAAGGTTGTGTTGCCTGCCCGGTACCAGGGTTAAAGACATCTCCTCACAGCTGAAGAAGACTTGGAGAGGGAGGGGGAGGATCCAGTTGTCGTGGTCCATGTAGGAACCAACGACATAGGTAGAACTAGGAATGAGGTTCTGCGGAGGGAGTTTGAAGAGCTAGGATCCAAATTAAAAAGTAGAACCTCAAAGGTAATAATCTCTGGATTGTTACCTGAGCCATGCGCAAATTGGCATAGGGACAAACAGATTAGAGGTTTAAATGCGTGGTGTGGGAGAAAGGGGTTTCGGTTCATGGGGCACTGGCACCAGTACTGGGGAAAGAGGGAGCTGTTCCGTTGGGATGGGCTCCACTTAAACTGGGCTGGGACCAGTGTCCTGGCGAACCGAATAACTAGGGTAGTAGACAGGGCTTTAAACTAATGAAGGGGGCTAGGAGTATTCAGGAAAGAGCAAATTTAAAAGCAGCGAGAGAAATGTCCAGGAAGGGACAGAGAGAGTAACAAAGATAATAAGGCATCAGTGACTAAGGTGACATCATGAAAAATAGAAATAAGTCAAAGCTAAAGGCACTATATCTGAATGCACGAAGCATTCGCAACAAAATAGATGAAGAGTGCAGATAGAAATTAACAAGTTTGATCTAATAGCCTTGACGGAGACGTGGCTGCAAAGTGGCCAAGGTTGGGAACTAAATATTCCACGATACTTAACTTTTAGAAGACATAGGCAAAATGGAAAAGGAGGAGGGGTAGCCCTGATAATAAAGGATGGGATAAAGACAGTAGAGAGAAAGGATCTTAGCTCCAAAAATCAAGAAGTAGAATCAGTTTGGGTGGAGCTAAGAAAAAGCAAGGGGCAGAAAACATTGGTGGGAGTTGTTTATAGATCACCAAACAGTAGTTGTAATGTAGGGCAGAGTATAAATCAGGAAATTAGAGGCGCATGTAACAAGGGTAATACAGTAATCATGGAGGACTTTAATCTACATATATACTGGGCAAACCAAATTTGCAGTAATAGTGTGGAGGACGAATTCATGGAATGTATACAAGATAGTTTTCTAGATCAGTATGTTGAGGAACCAACTAGAGAACAGGCTATTTTAGATCTAGTATTGTGCAATGAGAAAGGGTTAATTAGTAACGGCCCAGAAATTCCGGTTGGAGGCTTCCCACGGGCGCAAGCCCCCGACCTGCACTTAAGAAGCGCGTCTACTGTTATGCTCTGGGCCCGCGCAGAATTCTGTTGCTGTGCCTGCTCCAGCTGCCGGTGTGCAGTGCTCGCATATCCCAGGGGCTCAGCTAGTTCGCAGCGTCCCTGGGGTCACATGGGCCATGGGGAGCCAATTGGAGCAGGGAATCTCCATTCATAGATTTGACAGGAAGACCTGTCAAATCTATGAATAGAGATCGGCCCCAAAACCTAAGTAAAACTTCAAATAAATTAAAAAAAAAAATCACATTTTTAAAATAACTATAAATTACATAAATTAACTACTTTAAACAAAAATTTTAATTTTTGTAAAAAAAAATTAAAGTTTTTAAACAGGGCTAAAAATAAACTTACCTTTCTTTAAAGTATTTTAAAATAATAAATCAGTGGAAAAAATGTTTTACTTTTACTTTCTTCACCTCTTACCTTGTTAAAAGCAGGCCTTGCGCCTGCTTTTTCCCCCACGCGCAGCTGCTAGGGACTTACCCGCACTGCATCAACTGAGAAAAACCAGAACTTCGCTGCGTTCGCGCTGCCTCTCCCGCGCACGTGGTTGACCTGTGAACCCCTTCCTACAAGAGAACGGAAGTTCCGGTTTCCAGCGCATGCGCAAAACCAGCACTTCCGTTGGCCCTACGGGTGAGTACACAGCGCGTACTCACCCATAGAAACCGAATTTCAGGGCCAACCTTGTAGTAAAGGGGCCTTTAGGGAAGAGTGACAATAAGTTTGAAAGTGATTTAGTTAAATCCAAAACTAGGGTCTTAAATCTAAACAAAGCAAACTATGTAGGTATGAGGGGCGAGTTGGCCAAGGTAGATTGGGAAATTACATTAAAAGATATGATGACAGACAAGCAATGGCTAGCATTTAAAGAATACATAATTTACAACAAATATACATTCCTTTAAGGCACAAAAACCCCACAGGAAAAGTGGTCCAACCGTGGCTAACAAGAGAAGTTAAAGATAGTATTAGATCAAAGCAAGAGGCTTATAATGTTGCCAAAAAGAGTAGTACGCCTGAGGATTGGGAGGATTTTAGAATTCAGCAAAGGAGGGCCAAGAAATTGATAAAGGGAAAATAGAATATGAGAATAAACTAGCGAGAGACATAAAAACAGACTGTAAAAGCTTCTATAGGTATGTAAAAAGGAAAAGATTAGCGAAAGTAAATGTGGGTTCCTTACAGGTGGAGACAGAAGAAATTATAATGGGGAATAAGGAAATGGCAGAGAAATTAAACAAATACTTTGTGTCTGTCTTCACGGAAGACGCAAAAAACTTCCTGGAAATAGTGGAGAAACAAGGCTCTAGCGAGAATGAGGAACTGGAAGAAATTAGTATTAGTAAAAAAATAGCACTGGAGAAATTAATGGGACTGAAAGCCGATGAATTCCCTGGACCTGATGGCCTACATCCTAGGCTTTTGAAAGAGGTGGCTATAGAGATCGTGGGTGCATTGGTTGTCGTTTTCCAAAATTCGATAGATTCTAGAACAGTTCCCGCGGATTGGTAGGTGGCAAATGTAACTCCACTATTTAAGAAAGGAGGGAGAGAGAAAACAGGGAACGACAGACCAGTTAGCCTGACATCAGTAGTAGGTAAAATGCTAAAATCTATTATTAAGGACGTGGTAACAGGGCACTTAAATAATAATAGGATTGGGCAGATTCAACACGGATTTATGAAAGGGAAATCATGTTTGACAAATCTGTTCTGAGGTTGTAACTAGCAGAATAGATAAGGGGGAACCAGTGGATGTGGTGTATTTGGATTTTCAGAAGGCATTCGATAAGGTGCCACACAAGAGGTTATTAAACAAAATTAGGGCTCATGGGATTGGCGGTAATATACTAGCATGGATTGAGGATTGGATAACGGACAGAAAAGAGAGAGTAGGAATAAACGGGTCATTTTTGGGTTGGCAGGCTGTAACTAGTGGGGTACCACAAGGATCAGTGCTTGGGCCTCAGCTATTCACAATCTACATCAATGATTTGGATGAGGGGACCAAATGTAATATATCCAAGTTTGCTGATGATACAAAGCTGTGTGGGAATGTAAGCTGTGAGGAGGATGCAAGGAGGCTTCAAGGGGATATAGACAGGCTAAGTGAGTGGGTAAGAACATGGCAAATGGAATATAATGTGGAGAAATGTGAAGTTATCCACTTTGGTAGGAAAAATAGAAAAGCAGAGTATTTTTTAAATGGCAAAAGATTGGGAAATGTTGGCGTTCAGAGGGACCTGGGTGTCCTTGTACACGAATCACTGAAAGTTAACATGCGGGTACAGCAAGCAATTAGGAAAGCAAATGGTATGTTGGCCTTTATTAAAAGAGGATTTGAGTATAAGAGTAAAGACGTCTTACTGCAATTATATAGGCCCTGGTGAGGCCACACCTGGAGTATTGTGTACAGTTTTAGTCGCCTTACCTAAGGAAGGATATACTTGCCATGGAGGGAGTGCAACATAGAAACATAGAAGATAGGAGCAGGAGTAGGCCATTCGGCCCCTCGAGCCTGTTCCGCCATTTAATGAGATCATGGCTGATCATCCAAATTCAGTACCCTGTCCCTGCTTTCTCCCCATATCCCTTGATCCCTTTAGCCTTAAGAAATATATCTATCTCCTTCTTGAATATATTTAATGAATTGGCCTCAACTGCCTTCTGTGGTAGAGAATTCCACAGGTTCACTACTCTCTGGGTGAAGAAATTCCTCCTCATCTCAGTCCTAAATGGCTTACCCCTTATCCTTAGACTGTGACCCCTGGTTCTGGACTCCCCCGCCATCGGGAACATCCTTCCTGCATCTAGTCTGTCTAGTCCTGTTAGAATTTTATAAGTTTCAATGAGATCCCCTTTCATTCTTCTAAACTCTAGCGAATATAAGCCTAATCAACCCAATCTCTCTTCATACGACATTCCTGCCATCCCAGGTATCAGTCTGGTGAATCTTCACTGCACTCCCTCCATGGCAAGAACATCCTTCCTCAGATAAGGCGACCAAAACGGCACACAATACTCAAGGTGTGGTCTCACCAAGGCCCTGTACAACTGCAGCAAGATATCCTTGCTCCTGTACTCGAATCCTCTCGCTATGAAGGCCAACATACCATTTGCCTTTTTAACCGCCTGCTGCACCTGCATGCTTACCTTCAGCGACTCGTGCACAAGGACACCCAGGTCTCGTTGCACTTCCCCTTTTCCCAATCTATTGCCATTCAGATAATAATCTGTCTTCCTGTTTTTGCCACCAAAGTGGATAACCTCGCATTTATCCACATTATACTGCATCTGCCATGCATCTGCCCAATCACCCAACCTGTCCAAATCATACTGGAGTTTCTCTGCATCCTCCTCACAGCACACACGCCCACCCAGCTTTGTGTCGTCTGCAAACTTGGAGATATTACATCTAGTTCCCTCGTCTAGATCAATAACAAAAGTTCACCAGACTGGTTCCTGAGATGGGGGGATTGTCCTATGAGGAGTGATTGAGTAGACTAGGCCTATATTCACTAGAGTTTAGAAGAATGTGAGGTGATCTCATTGAAACGTACAGAATTCTTACAGGGCTTGACAGGGTAGATGCAGGGAGGATGTTTCCCTGGCTGGGGAGTTTAGAACCAGGGGTCACAGTCTCTGAATAAGGGGTTGGCCATTTAGGACTGAGATGAGGAGAAATTTCTTCACTCAAGAGGGTGGTGAATCTTTGGAATTCTCTACCCCAGAGGGCTGTGGAGGCTCAGTCGTGAGTATATTCAAGACAGAGATCGATAGATTTTTGAATATTAAGGGAATCAAGGGATATGGGGATAGTGCAGGAAAGTGGAGATGAGGTAGAAGATCAGCCATGATCTTATTGAATGGCGGAGCAGGCTCGAAGGGCCAAATGGCCTACTCCTGCTCCTATTTCTTATGTTCTTGTGTTGGTGTCAGAGGGACCTGGGTGTCCTCGTACACAAATCACAGAAAGTTAACATGCAGGTACATGCAGCAAGTAATTAGGAAAGCAAATGGTATGTTAGCCTTTATTACAAAGGGATTGGAGTACAAGAATAAAGAAGTCTTACTGCAATTATATAAGGCCCTGGTGAGACCACACCTGGAGTACTGTGTACAGTTTTGGTCTCCTTACCTAAGGAAAGATGCACTCCCTCTAAGGCAAGTATAATGAAGGTTCACCAGACTGATTCCTGGGATGGGGGAATTGTCCTATGATGACAGATTGAGTAGACTAGGCCAATATTCCATAGATTTTGGAAGAATGAGAGGTGATCTCATTGAAACATACAAAATTCTTACAGGGCTTGACAGGGTGAATGCTGGGAGGATGTTTCCCTTGGCTGGGGAGTCTAGAACTAGGGGGTCACAGTCTCGGAATAAGGGGTCACGAGGAGAAATTTCTTCAATCAAAGGGTTGTGAATCTTTGGAATTCTCTACCCCAGAGAGCTGTGGATGCTCAGTCGTTGAGTATATTCAAGACAGAGATCGATAGATTTTGAATACGAAAGGAATCAAGGATATGGGGATAGTGTGGGAAGGTGGAGTGGAGGTAAAAGATCCAACCATGATCTTATTAAAATGGTCTCAAAATGAGCTTCTATTTTTCCAATGTTTTGTGATCAAATTAATGAAGAGAAAATCTTCCAAACACAGGTCACAATAAAATTTTATGGAAACACAGCCTTTCCCTCTAGTGTATTGATATTAAAAATTTATGGGAACAAACCAAAAGCTGGTTTCAAAACTGTTAGGAATCATAAACGGCTTTCAGAAGTGCAAATCTTCTATTAATGCAATTTTTGACAAAACATAAAAGAACTACATTTTTAAATAAATGTAATTTTAATGATGTTTCCAAGAACAGTATATCCCCAAAACCCTCCTCACCAAATACTGGTGTTACACAATATTTTAAAATCTACTTACTGAAATCCCTCTATTTGCTCAACGTAAACATTGACCTGAACTCGTTTTGCTGCCCTCACGAGGAGTCCTGTAAGCTAAACAGTAAAATAAGTCAGTACAGACAGATGTATGCCCTTGTGTATTTTTACAGTAATGCAATTTAAGTCTATTTTTTTTTCCTGTGTGCTGTTCACCAATCTATAATAAATTCCTTACGACTGTAGGCATGGATGCAAGGTCCACTTCTGCGAGTGGTCAGCGATTCTGAACCCAAGGTGAGTATCTAGTGGAAAAACCCCCAAAACGCAACATTCGATGTGAACAAAGTTGACTACTTTTATATATTTGTAGGGATCTTCTTCAGAAACCTATACATTTTCCAATTCATGCTATGAACTCCCTGCCGCACCCGACCCCAGGCAAATTCTGAAACAAACACCATGGCAATTTCAGCCAAGGGGATTTCCCTGCAGCTCCATGATACCCGGCACTGCTGGAATCAGTCTGTTGAAGTAATCCAATCCAGCAATGTATAGCTTCAAATAGAAGATTGAAGGGACAAGTGTTTCCCAGTAGAGTTATTGCTTTTAAAAGTGACAATAAATGTATTTTATATTGTTGATTATTTTACTTGAGCTAATTTGCAGAATGTCCTTGTAGAACATGCCATTCCCATCCAACTTTATAAGTCATTCATTAAGAGGTACAAGGGAGGCACCCAGAGTGATTTGCTCAAATATTCTTTCTAGTGGGGAAGCACTTAGTGTGTACAAACTTGCTGTGCAGGGCATTTTACAACTTCTTAAATGCAATTGCCTTTTCGCGAGGACATCAAGATTTATTAAGAATGAGATCACACTTTTTTAAACAATCACACACCTTGCACCATTAATTACTTCTAGATCTGTTAGAAACTACTAGAGTGACATGTAGTGGTACCAAACTGATGATTAAAATGGGAAGGAAAGATTACTTCCACAATTGAGTACTCTGAAAGTAATAATAAATAATGGTGAAACTGGTCGCCCACAGTCACATTGTTGCTCATGAGCAACAGTGAGTCTGGGAACCAGAAAATGTTTGCAGTGCTCCCAATATACGAGGCAGTAGGTGGATCTTTATTTACAAAAAGGCAAGTTATTTAGAAACAAAGGCCCTAAAGTCCACGAACATGGATATAGAGAGACTTGCTCTGACTTTGGGTGGGCAGAGGAAAGGAGGAGGGGGGAGGGGCAGTTAGTGCCAGGTGGTGTTCCTAAGGATCAGTGCTTTTCAACAAATAAATTTGTATCTATCTGCCTCGTGTAGCATTACTCACAAGTCAGCGATACACTTTTAGAACAATAGGGGTGTTGTGCCTCATTAATTCAGGCCTACTTTTTGTCAGTGAAATTGGATCAATACTTAGTTTTTAAACCAGTGTTTTGGGAGATCAGATTCCACGGTGCCCCGTTTTTCTGTGAAAACCTCAAACAAGGACCAATATGTTCCTTTACCTACATAAACAAGTTGAATCTTTTACTGTAAAAACAAAGTGCAACAAAACCAGGAGGGTGATAGAGAAGATTTAATTGGACTTAGGTACCTGTTGCAGAGCATAGAGGGGGGGCTGGTTCCTGTAAATCACCTCAACTGGGATAGGGCTTCAGTAGAATGGTGGAGCAGGTGTTGAGATTGTCACAGGGCATGGTTCTGGAGTTTAACAGTACTAAGGTGGTCCTAAAGTTGAGTGTGTTGTTTCTTTTGTGGGGGGGGGGCGGGGGGGGGAAGAGAAGTGTTTAGCTCACTGGGGTGGGGTAGCACTTGTTGGTGGGTATGCAAGACCCCCAACCACCAGGTCTTACATACCCACCTGCCTCAGTTATTTCTCAAAACCCACTGCTCCCCAACACAAGATAGGTTCAGTTTTCACTTCCCTGCCCAACCCTGGCCTCCTGTCCAACCTTCTGCTTGTGCCACTATCTTCCTAAAGTGCACACCAGAGCCAACTGCCCACCTGGCGAGCGGTCGGGAATATAACAGCAGAAATGACAGGGGGACGTGGTCCAGCAGAGGCAGGTTGTGAAGAGACCATATTCCATCTCCTGCCCTGTAACCCTTTCAACCTATACCTCCTCTTTCCCTCTCCAACCCATCATAGTCCCAACTTCAAAACATGTATACTTATATCGTAGTTGTCAACTGTATACACCAACAACATTGTTTCAAAACAAGCCACCAATAACAGAATGCGATGTTCTAGCCTCTACAGCCCTAGTAGTGCTAAAAAATAAAAGAACATTCTAAATAAATAGAGGAAAACTAAAGAACTAACCCAGCTTTAAATGGATATTAAAATTGTAACCATCCAGTCATACTCTGGAAAATGTTTAAAAACATAGATTGCAGTTCCAACAATTACCAGTAGATGGCATGAGAGTTACTATGCCATATCATAAAATGCAACAAACTAAGTTATTGAATCTTCTACCTTAAGAATGATTATCCTCCTTCAATAAATGTGATTACAAGTCATTTAAGATAGCACAAAATGCCAAGGAAATGTCTCATCCATTTTTATTTTAAAGTTATAGTTCTTAGGTTACAATATATTAATACATTCATTGTGCACTATATACAAGGTACAATGCCATAGTGAGTGATCACTGAAGTGAAGCTTAGCTTGCAAAGGAGACTGGGAAACAGTGACTGTGCTGATGTGTACTGTCGCACTTATCTTTGTGCAATGGACTTTGGTTTTGCTTTAGCTGTATGAGTTACTATATTCAGGTGATGAGACACATGCCTTATCCTTATTTTTCATTAAGTGAATTGCATTTACTTACAGGATTTATGTCCAGAAAAGTTTCATGATTCGCCTTGTCTGGATGCATTCCTCCGATATCATCAATATATTTTTGATCTGCCTGGTAAAAGTGTGGAGAAGAAATAATAATAGGAGCACCTATTGTATCAAAAGAAAAAAAGTCAGTTGTTTGAGAGGGCCAGTATTGCACTCTGTAAATAAGGAGACGTTGGTTTAAGCTGAAACTATGCTGTGCAATGAATGCATGCAAATATTAAACTTACGCACACTAGCAGAGGAAATAATTTTTTTTTAAACTTTAATCAATTTAAAAAAGGGGAGGTTAGATTGATTAATAGTAAATGGTGATCTGCCACAGTAACAAATAAAATTAGATATCTAGGAGCAGAGAAACAGACACCACCACAAATGTCTTTGTGTCAGCTTGGCCCAGTGGTAGCACTCTCGCCTCCAAGTCAAGTCGAGAGTTCATCCCCCACTCTAGGTACTTGAGCACATATTCTGACCAGCTATGATGTTAAACTGAGGCCCAGTCTGCCTGCTCGAGTGGATGTAAAAGATCCTATGGCATTATTCGAAGAAGAGCAGGATGGTTCTCCCAGTGTCCGGGCCAACAATTATCCCTCAAATCAATCAACACCTTCAAAATAAACAAAGCAACTGGTCATTTTAGAAACAATAATCAAGGACAAAATTGTCACTCACTTGGACAAGTGTGGATTAATTAAGGAAAGCTAGCACAGATTTGTTAAAGGCAAATCGTTTTTAACCAACTTGATCGAGTTTTTTGATGAGGCAACAGAGAGGGTTGATGAGAGTAATGCGGTTGACGTACTGTACATGGATTTCCAAAAGGCGTTCAACAAAGTGCCACATAATAGGCTTGCCAGCAAAGTTGAAGCCCATGGAATAAAAGGGACAGTGGCAGCATGGATATGAAATTGGCTAAGTGACAGGAAACAGAATCGTGGTGAACGGTTGTTTTTTGGACTGGAGGAAGGTATACAGTGGTGTCCCCAGGGGTCGGTACTAGGACCACTGCTTTTCTTAATATATATTAATGATTTGGATGTGGGTGTACTGGACACAATTTCAAAATTTGCAGATGACACAAAACTTAGAAGTATAGTCAACAGTGAAGAGGAGAGTGATAGACTTCAGGAAGACATAGGCAGGCTGGTGGAATGGGTGGACACGTGGCAGATGAAATTTAATGCAGAAAAGTGCAACGTGATACATTTTGGCAGAAAGAATGAGGAGAGGCAATATAAACTAAAGGGTACAATCCTAAAGGGGGTGCATGAACAGAGAGACCTAGGGGTATATGTGCACAAATCGCTGAAGGTGGCAGGGCAGGTTGAGAAAGTAGTTAAAAAAGCATACGGGATCCTGGGCTTCATGAATCGAGGTATCGAGTACAAAAGCGTGGAAGTTATGATGAACCTTTATAAAACACTGGTTCGGCCTCAACTGGAGTATTGTGTCCAATTCTGGGCACCGCACTTTAGGAAGGATGTGAAGGCCTTACAGAGGTTGCAGAAAAGATTTACGAGAATGATTCCAGGGATGAGGGACTTCAGTTACGTGGATATACTGGAGAAGCTGGGGTTGTTCTCCTTGGAGCAGAGAAGATGGAGGGTGATTTGATAGAGGTGTTCAAAATCATGAGCGGTCTGGACAGAGAGAAACTGTTCCTATTGGCAGAAGGGTCGAGAATAGATTTAAGGTGATTGGCAAAAGAACCAAAGGCAACATAAGAAAAAGCTTTTTTACGCAGCGAGTGGTTAGGATCTGGAATGCACTGCCTGAAAGGGTGGTAGAGGCAGATTCAATCGTGGCTTTCAAAAGGGAATTGGATAAGTACCTGAAGGAAAGAAATTTGCAGGGCTACAGGGAAAGGGCGGGGGAGTGGGACTAGCTGAAGTGCTCTTGCAGAGAGCCGGCACGAGCTCGACGGGCCGAATGGCCTTCTTCCATGCTGTAACCATTCTATGATTCTATGATTTATCTAACTACTACTTGTGGGATCTTGCTGTGCACAAATTAGCTGCCATGTTTGCCTACAAAACAGTGACTGCACTTCCAAAACCATTAATTGGTCGTGGAGCTCTTTGGAACATCCCAAGAACAAGACAGACACTGTATAAATGCTAATTATTTTTCTGTACAGCACACACATACAAAATGCTGAATGCCCTCAGTTATTTGCAAAATAAAAACCAGCTGGCTTTCAGTGGAATTATTATTAAAAGCGCAACATCTTGTGAGCTTCAAATGCCAACTATGAGGTCTGCAAGTGCAGCCTCGAGATGCGTCACCTGTCACTTCCAATTCCCTGTCGCAATCCCACTCTGACCTCTGAAACAGTATAGAAGGCCAAGGATAATGAAACTCAACGCAAGCTCATGGAAGAGCGCCGTATCTTTCCAAGAGGCAGTCTGCAACCCTAATAATTTCAGACTAATAATAAAGTAATCATTTCAGACCTTAACCCCAGCTCCCACTTTGTCTTCAGCAGGAGGCGCTGGCAATGTAGAGTGGGTTTGCCAGAATGGTGGGGTGTGACTGAAGTAGGTTGGTGTGAAGAACCTCAGTCAGAACACGGTGCTGGCAAGGTTGGCATTGACCTGATCTTTCCTCCCTTCGATCAGGCTCTTGGGCCGCTGGCACCTGCTCGGATTTGCAAGTTTTACATACTTCTATTTCAATGTGCCTCATCTGCCACCTCTTTCAGCTATGCACATGTTCTCTGTCATCTAAGCATCTTCTTATTCTTTTGATTTTTCTCATCATGCCTCCAGTTATCTCGTGCTGATCTATCCCTTCTCCAGTTTTCCACTAAAGCACCTTACAGGTCATTTTGTGCACGCACATACGTTTGGATGCTGCATGTCTTCCCTACCCCTTTGTCTGTTACTCTCTTAAAATGCTAAGTCGCACAACACCAGGTTATAGTCCAACAGATTTATTTAAAATTACAAGCTTTCGGAGCTATCGATCGCCCCTTCTTCAGGTAAAGTTACTATGGTACCATAGTAACTTTACCTGAAGAAGGGGCGATCGATAGCTCCGAAAGCTTGTAATTTTAAATAAATCTGTTGGACTATAACCTGGTGTTGTGCGACTTAGCATTTTTGTCCACCCCAGTCCAACGCCGGCATCTCCGCATCTTAAAATGCTGTTCTGTCCTCCGGTTCTGAGGGAGGGTCCACATCAGAAACAGCTACTCCTCTGTTCTCCCAATAGTTGCTGCCTGCCCGGCTGAGTGTTTTCAATATTTTCTGTTTTTGTTGTTTCAGATTTCCAGCATCTGCAGTATTTTGCTTTTTGTTCCAATTATGAGGTATAGCTACAAAGAATTATACGAACATTGCCTTATTTCCAGTAGTAATTTCGAAGAACAAAATTGGAACACAAGTGCTAATTTCAAAGAAAGACTTGCATTTATATAGCACCTTTCACAACCTCAACACGTCCCAAAGTGCTTTACAGCCAAAATACTTTTCAAGTGTAGTAATTGTAATGTTATTTGCGCACAGCAAGGTCCCACAAACAGCAATGAGATAATGACCAGATAATTTTTTTTTTTTTAAAAGTGATGTTGCTTGATTGATAAGTATTTGCCAGGACACCAGGGGAGAACACCCCTGCTCTGCTTCGAATAGTAGCGTGGGATCTTTTACATCCACTTCAGGGGGCAGATGGGGCCTTGGTTTAACGTCTCATCCGAAAGACTGGCACCTCAGACAATGCAACACTCCCTCAGTACTGCACTGGAGTGTCAGCCTAGATCAATTTCAGTATCTAAAAAAACAGTAGTGCAGTCTACAGTACGTGACTGAACTGACTTCTATTCTGCTTGGTAACTTACTACTGGGAACATCATAAGCAGGAATGATAATTGCTTAAAAGACTACAAATCTAAAAACCCTGGTGTTGTAATATTAGTTCGTAAAAACTTTAATTTCATCTTGAAAGATCCAGAACTCCCCTCTTCTCCTACCCCACCATCATTTAACAACCGATGACTTTAAGCCGGTTACCTTGCCTGCATGTGCTCACGTTCAGTACACCTGATCCCAGGCAGTTGCCAGCTGGAATACAGAAACCAGAATTTGCTGGGTTGTCAGAAGCATTGGCAAAAATCTCACTTGGCAGCACGAATCGAAAGACTGGTATCCCTTTGACATGAAGGTCCTGCTCAAAATTAGCATAGAGAGACCTGTTTTCAAAAAAAAACAACCAGACACACATTTAAAAGCAAACATTATTATTGTTTTCAAAAGGAAAATGGACATCAAGGCAATGCAGAATCCAAAAATAAAAATCAACAGCTACACAATGGAACTAATGCTCCCCATCATCGGGGAGTATCAAAACTCTCTGGCAATGGGTTCCCTCTCAATCCAAGTTACCTCTGACCAAATCTGAAGATGGCAGGAAATACAAACAGCATGTGCCAGTTGTTCAGTTGTTTGCCAAACATCTTTATGTGATGCGATAGCAAAATACTGCGAATGCTGGAAATCCGAAATAACAGAAAACGCTGGAAAAACTCAGCAGGCCAGGCAGAATCCGTGGAGAGAGAAACAGAGTTAACGTTTCAGGTCGAAGACCCTTCGTCAGAACTGGAAAAAAGCAGGAAATGAAATAGATTTAAAGCAAGTATAAAGCTGGGAAAAGGGGGAGGGGATGAAAGAACAAAAGGGAAGGTCAGTGGTAGTATAGAAGGCAGGAGAGATTAAGAGATATTCAAGACAACAGGACGTGGTAATGTGACAGGTTGAGGCTAAATGAAGTGTGAAATGCGCTGGCGGAATGAAGGACAGCTGCCAGCTTCAGGGAGGGAAGAAAAAAAGGGGCCAAACAAAAGGGTGGATGAAAAAATAAAATATATATATATATATGTATGTGTGTGTGTATGATAGGGGCCGTAGTTATGATCTGAAATTGTTGAACTCGATGTTGAGCTCAGAGGGCTGTAGGGTGCCTAAACGAAAGATGAGGTGCTGTTCCTCGAGCTTACGCTGAGCTTCCGTGGAACAATGCAAGAGGCCGAGGACGGTGAGGTCAGAGTGGGAGTGGAGCGGAGAATTAAAGTGACAGGCCACCAGGAGCTCGGGTTCCCCCTTACGGACTGAACGGAGGTGTTCCGCAAAGCGGTCACCCAATCTGCGTTTGGTCTTCGACCTGAAACGTTAACTCTGTTTCTCTCTCCACGGATGCTGCCTGGCCTGCTGAATTTTTCCAGCGTTTTCTGTTATCTTTATGTGATGGGAGCCTTCTAAACATTACAGCAATTATACTCGCTCCCCTTCTCCTGAAGCTGTGAAGTCCTTGCTGTGGTGCAGTTCCACAGGTGACTGGTAACTCAAATCTGCTGCAGGCTATTCACTGCAGATAGCGCCAAGCAGAGTCTGTTCTCATCCGATGTACGCACGGTCATCAGGAAAAGGATTTTCTCCTCCTTAACCGAAGAGGAATTTGGGCGAATTATAGCATCCCTCGATGCCTCCAATGAAATAAGCCAACTCAGCACAGGCTGGGTTGGAACTAGGACTTTCCTGGCCTGTATGCTCAAGACCATGGACCAGAATTTACGGTCAGCAGCGAAGCAAAGGCATTCACTGTTGGTCCCGAAGTAAGCTTCGCACAATGATCTCGCGACCTCGGTCAAAAGGTTCAGCTTTTCCGACGCGCAATTGAAATCAACAGAAGTTAACGGGGATTCCCAGCGAAGAACTGCTGTGACATCAACAAGCTGTCTAAGCAGCCAATCAAAACGCAGAATTCTCAGACAGCGAACCAGGAAGTGGGTAAGCTCCTTTGATTCTAACTTTTTAAAAATGTTAGAGAGAACAAAACAAAGATTGGGGCTCTCACATGGGGAAAAGACAAACTTGAAATAAGGATGAACAAACTTAAAAAAAAATTTAAGTTTCTTAATATTAAAAAAAGGAATAAATTTGACACTCCACAAAATTAAAATTAGTTTTGCAGGGCCATAACCTTTGTTTAGCAGTCAATATGCTGTTAAAACCCCAGTTACACCTAATCCCTTTGGGTCTAACTTTTAATGGGGTATTTAACAGCAGTATTACCGCAGAAGAGCCGAAGTTTTCGTCAGTGTCCACTGTGAGAGATTTCACTGATTGCCGGCTCTGGGGAGGCGGGAGCACAGTGCAGCCTGTGGATGAGCAGTGAATGACAGACTGCAACTGCAGGATTTCCTCATTAGGCTGAGCATGTGTTAAATCCTGAAGTTGCAGTCAGTTTCAAAGGCGGAATGACGGCAAACTTGCCGTCATCAGGACCACAAATTCCGGGCCCATGAATATCCGAGACAATCAATCAGGGAGCCCAGACAATAAATGCACTCAGGTAAAATTGTAATATAATTCCGAAGGACCTGAAGTACAAGCTACATGAATAATCAAACTCTTGCTTTCCTAACGGAATAGCAATCATCCAGAATTGCACACATTTCCAAATGTGCCCAAGGACAGTTTAGTTCAAAGTCAATGTATTGTAAAATACTCCTTCCTGTTCGCCTTCCCCCATACCAATGAGCAAGTCATGTTCCTCTTTAAAGTGGTCAGAAAGTATAAACAACAACTTGCATTTATATAGCGCCTTTAACGAAGTAAAACATTCTCTCAAGGCGTTATCAAATCAATATACTGAAATATATTAAAACGTACACTAAAAACAAGTTTGAAAACAGAAAATATTTTAACATGTTCTTAAAAGTAGTAAAATGGAGACAGATACAGCAGGGCAACAGTTCAAGTTGTGAAGACCTCTTCTTGGTGGGATGCACCAGTGGCTAAAAGGTGAGCGAAAAACTTCAGTTTGAAGGAAGAGCTTTCCCAGCAGTGTCCCTTTCCAGCTGACAGTGCTTTGAAAATTAAAAAAGGTATTATTTTCCTTTTAAATTGCTGCCGTCCCTGCTGGCACAAATTAAAGATCCACTAGAGTGGCCGGGGTCTGCAACAGGATATCAACATTTGGAGAATAAAGGTGGCCCTCAATCCATCATGTGGAGTGTGAGCATTAGACACTGAGGAAAAGCAGGTGAGCAGCAGATTGGCTGCACTCTGCCGTGGTGAGTACCTGATGAATTAAGAGATTGGTTATTGGGTGCTGCTGCAACACTGGTCAACTTCAGCTTTCTTTGCACCAGGAGGAGCTATAGATTCTTTTACAGGTATCCTGTGGGGGGGGGAAACTGGAGGGAAAGGTGGCTTCAGCTTGGTGTGTCTGATTTTCTTTTGTACTTTATCATGGTATTCACAAGCAATATGTGGGAAGAGAGGGGGTACAGAAAAGTGAAAATGAGGGAGAGAAATTGACAAATATGCAAGAGAAAAAGAAACTTGTTCAAATCCCTCTATGGCCGCACCCCTCCCTATCTCTATATCCTCCTCCAGCCCTACAACCCTCCCGAGAGCTCAGCGTTCCTCCAATTCTGACCACTTGTGCATACCCCATACCCTTTGTCGCACCATTGGAGGCCGTGTCTTCAGCTGTGTCGGCCCGAAGCTCTGGAATTCCCTCCCTAAACCTCTCCGCCTCTCTACCTCTCTTTTCTCCTTTAATACGCTCCTTAAAACCTACCTCCAAGCTTTTCATCACCCGTCCCAATATCTCCTTCTTTGGCTCGGTGTTAATATTTGTTTGATTACACTCTTGTGAAGCCCCTCGGGATGTTTTACCATGTTAAAAGGCGCTATATAAATGCAAGTTGTTGTTGATATCAGCTTTGCATATTTACTCGTACTCCTAGCTAGTTGGGTGTAACAAACCATGAAAATGATTTGGTGGAATGCAATACACACACAAAATCAACCTATTCTTACCGGCAAAGATCTGAAGAAAAGAAGAGAAGGGTTTCATTTCTGGTTATTAATGGGTGGAAGGAAGTACCATCAGTACCATTGATCATATTGCACGTATCTGTTGTCCACCAATCCAATGACCTAAAGATATTTTTTTTGTTGGGGAGTGGGGGGGGGGGGGCAAGGGAAGAGAAAACAAGAGAAAATTTAGAGGGAAAAAAAGTCTGCATTAGAGCCGTAATAAAAGGAACAAAAGCAACCACCAATATGCATGAAATGCACTAGAAATTCTACTTTTACAAAACTGATCTGTACATTACAATTCATTATGATCAAAGAATTTAATTGATAATTCTGTACATTACCCCACTACCTACTTCATATTGGTAGCACTGAATATTCTACTGTAAATGGAGTAGGTAGAACTTGACCCTAGTTTAAAGTTTCCAGATTAGCAACTTTTCTTTGGTTTGGTCATTATTAAAATGACGGGTTTCCAATTAAACATTAAAAATCTAAAAAAAATACTTACTTATTACCCCTCCATTCAATGATTCTAGTAAAATCTTTATAGTTTTCTTGCCCCGTGAGAAAACTATAATCACCGTCAGCTGTCCCATTCATCTAAAAACACAACAATGCATTACAAAGAATTACTGTAAAGCAACCGAGCACACAAAGAAGAGGTCACCTGACCCGCACGTTAGAAACCTTTCAAAATGCAAAAATTTCAAATTTCAAAACTTTAGTCATTTAATTTCCCCCCTCTCCACATAAAATCAATTAATTGAAATACTAAAGAGTGGTGAGAATGTGGAACTCGCTACCACAGGGAGTGGTTGAAGTGAATAGTATAGATGCATTTAAGGGGAGGCTGGACAAGCATATGAGGGAGAAGGGAATAGAGGGTTATGCTGATAGATTTAGATGAGGAAAGACGGGAGGAGGCTCGAGTGGAGCATAAATGCCGGCATGGACTGGTTGGGCCGAATGGTCTGTTTGTGTGCCGTATGTCCTGTGTAATCCTATGTAATAATGGTATCTAAAACATAGGAATGTACAGACTCATCTGGTCAGTCCCATGGGAAAACACACTTGGCTTAAAAACTCATTGGCTAAGGAATAATTGGAGGTAAATTTATTTTTAATCATTTTTTAAAAAATGCTACATTCAAGTGTGTGCATTGCCAATCTTTCTTGAATTCAGATTCATTCTATTACATTCAAGAAAGTAGTATTGCAAAAGCAGGGAATCCTTCTTTCTTCCCCGTCCCCCTCCCCACACACAATGGTGGACAATGCAAAACTGTTGATTCTTTTCATTTGTGTTCCCAGTTCTGCTGCAAAACCAATTTTTGAATGCTGTTTTCCTACACAAGAATCCAGGGAAATCCTGGAAGTCCTGTATCAAGCCTGATGTATATTATTTATGTTAAAGCTGCTTTCAGCACATAGGGGCTATCCAAGAGCTATTTGGAACGCGCTGGGAGGCTTCCAAAAATGTCAGTACCAAGCAAACAGACACTGAGACACCCTACATTAAGGGGTTGGGGGGGGGGGGGGGGGGGGGGGGAGAAACAGACCATAGTCAGCATCTGAAGGGAAAGATGGCCATCACTGAGTTAGACCCTTCATCAGAACTGGATTTGAACAGTTCCCAGTCTTTCCTTTTCAAAACGTTGACTGGATTGCTGTGCATTTTCAGTTTTGATTGGAGACTCCCAGCAGTTACAGTGCCCAGCAGTCAGAGTTTATGTACAAGAACGCTTACCTTATGATAGAGTCCAAAGTACTCATCAATGTCACTTTGTAAGCGATGAATGAATGCGAGTACTGGATCTTCATAACCCCAAAGAAACTCATGTACTGTTCGTGTTGTAAAAAGACCTTCTTTTTCAAACATTACCAGAGCTTCGATCAGTAAAATCCGTAAACTGGAATATCTGGCCATATTCATAACTGTCTACTTACAAAAAAAAAATACATGCAAATCAATTCAAGCATAAGCTAAAATGAAAATAATTTCCAGCTTTCATATATAGCTGACTTGGAAAATAATTTTCTCTTTATATAGCTGAATACATAATAGGATAGATGTTCCATTGCCTTGCACCTTGTGGTGGTTGGTGGGGGAAGACATTCCCCAGGTGCAGGGCAAGAGAACAAAAAGGAGAGATCTGTTGTGTCAGGTCCCTCCCCTTCCCCTCCCTATTGCACCACCCCAGGATTGCCTGGTGCGCCCTCTACTTATGTAACTGAGTCTGCATTTGCAGGAGGCGCAGACCCAACATTGCTATTCTAATGAGGTGGGAGGGGGTGTTTCCAGCCTCCCACCTCTTTGTCCAACAGATCTGCTCAACGGGTACTTCAGCACAGCGGGGCTCATGAGCAATTAGCTCTAAGGCCTACCCCCACCCTCACCCCAACCTCAGGCCAACTGTAGGATCCACAGGGGTTCTAGGGGCAAAGATGAAGCAAGTACCTTACACCCTCTTGGGACAATTTCAAGCAGTTGGTAGCCATCTGGCTACTGAACTCTATCAGAAAGCCCCGATGTCAAAAGTTCAGAGCACAGCCACAGTTCCCAATTTCCACCCTTTTTAAAAATAGAAAACACACTGATCCAGCCTGGAGTTCCCGAGTCATTTGGGGCAGCTCCCTCCTCGGGTGCAGTGCACCTCAGACATTCTGCACTATGCTGATGAGAAAAACCCTCCCTTTCGATAATCTGAAATCCCATCACCAAAATCAGGAGGTTATTTCTAAAACACTTTCTGGTTCCAAAGTCCCTTAAAAATCAGAAGCAGCTCAAACTTCAATGTTGATCTCAAATACTTGCAAGGTTAATCTGACTGTGCCTTAGGATGTTTGTTAAAAATTGAGTTTTTTTTTTTTAAATGCCAGCAACTCACCACAACTGGAATATTCACTGTCCGAATCAAGTCAGTTTCAGGATCTCCTGTAGACAACTCAGGAACAAACACATAGGTCTTTGAGGTCATAGCAGACACCACCTTGCCATCATCCAGAAATGTCACATTTTCTTTAGGTCTATACTCCCTGAAAGATTAAGCCAAAGCTAGTTACTATTAAGGGAACTAATTAAGGCTCAGAAAACATGGCTAACTACTCAAGCACATAGAAGCCCGCCCCACCCCATCCAAAGCCCATTCCGTCCATCTTGATGCCTCAGTAGGTTTAGTCAGCCAGTGCTTGAGCAATACTGACCAGGGAGGGAGGCAAAAAAAGGTTGTATTCAGATATTGCCTTTCACGACTTCTGGACTTCACTGCCAAGTAATTACTTTTGAAGTTCAGTCACTGTTTAGTAGGCAAACACAACAGATAATTTTCCACAGGCAGCCATGAAATAAATGACCATTTAATCTGTTGTGGTAGCGTTGGTTGAGGGATGAATGTTGGAACTGGGAGAGTTCCTGCTTCATAAAATGTGCCAAAGATCTCTTATGGCCACCTGAACAGGCATATAGGATCTAAGTTTAGTGTCTTGTGTGACAGAGTGTACGTCCAACAATGCTCAGTTCTGCAATGAAGTGTCAGCCTAGATTATGTCCTGGAGCAGGGCTTGAACCCCCAACTTTGACTTAGTATTACCAACTGATCTAAACTGACACTTTAATCCCTGGTCTATATCAAATTAGCCAATTTCATCCAGGGCAGCAGTAGGGGAACTAAAATTGGCCTGAATGCCCTTGATTAGGGAAGGGAGGGGAAAAATGCAGTCTTTCCTAATTACTGGTGGGAGGCACAAGAGACTAGGAGTCAGAGGAACAGTTTCAGGGAGGGGTTCTAGAGCTGGAGAAAGTTGGGGAGGGGGCAAGGAAAAACCAGGAGAACAATTTTAAGTGAGGCGTTGGAGACGGAGAGCAAGGGTGGTGTAAAGATTTTGGAGGCAGAGTTTTGGATGAGGGGGACTTCATAGTGGTGTGGGAGGGTGATGGGCAGGGAGAGCATTGGACTAAAATCAAGTCTGGAGGTAACAAAAGGCATTTAAGAGGGTCTCAGTGACAGATGGGTTGAGGTGGGGTGGGCACAGGTGATGCTACGGAGGTGGAAGTGAGCGGTCTTGGTGATGGAGAGGATAGAGAGAGTCAGAAGCTCAACTTGAGGTTGAACAGGGAGGTAGCTAACAGCCTGGTCCAACCAAAGACCATTGGCAGGGAGGAAGATGGAGTCAGCGGGAAGACTGATTCCATCATCATCTCCCACCACAAACTCCACTCCTCCCTCAGCCATGTTTAGTTGGAGGAATTGTAAACTCAGACTGGGTGTCAAGCAAACAGTCTGACAGCAGAGAGGTCTGGAAGGGGCTCCTCACTAAAGTTATTTGGAGCAGCTTCATGTTGCTACTTGACACAGCCAACACCACCCTAGGTGGCAGACTCCCATTCCAACCCTACATACTTGAGCTTAAAATTCAATCTGCTAAGAAGTATTTTGAAGTTATTCTTAGGCATGCCATATTAAATATATAAAGATAGGTACTGAAAAAAAACTATCAAGAGGAAGTATATTCATAAAGAAAGTTTTGTTAGACCTGGAGGAGGCTTTTAACAGTTGACAAGTTAGTGTTCACTCATGACAGACAACACTATGACCCATATGTCTGCACTCACTGTAGAGTGGGAGGAAAAGGGAAAATTAAGGTAACGCAAGAACTTGCAAAGTATCAACTATCACAAGAAATATTTTTCCTGCTGAGCAAGTACCACGAGATCCGAGGAGTAGGTTTTTGTTAAAGGCATGAGTCATGAAGTGACTGCATCTAAAACTAAACCCAATTATACTGCAACAAGTTGATGTCAGTAAGAAAACAAAAAAAAAAACTGCAAATCAGGTTGCCAGATTATCACCAACACTATTTTGATTTAGGTTAAAACAAACAAAAAAAACCACTTTTGTACTGCAACACCAAAGCCTTGCCTTTCAGCACGTGTATTAAATTCAATTATGCCTTATTGTTCTAATTTCCAGAAGTTAGAGAATAAAAATGAAGCAGTTAATTTAAGAAAAAGGGAACCGAGTGAAAACTCTGGCTAGGAAGAGGTTCAACGGCAAAGTGCAGATACAGATGATAGGAACATTTAGCACCATGTAAATGTTATTGCAGGGACAGTAAAGATGTAGATGTAGGAGTTTTCACTGTTTGACTTTGAGGATAGAGAGAAACATAAATGCCAACTCTCTACATTTTTTACTGCCAGCCAGCCAGTGTTCTGTGGTCACAGTCTGCCTGTTAGCCTTTGCTGACAAAATTTTGGGACCCTCCCCTCAGTACTGCAGCTAATGGAAGTGATTCTGGCTGCTGCATACTATGGACGAGAATTTTCCCAAGAATAAGAGCTCTTGCCTGCAGCATGCAGTTGCCCAAATCACCTCCCTTAGCAGTAGCAGAGACAGGAGTGGGTAGGAGGAGGTCTTTGAGCAGTGACCAAAAGAGTTGGAGTGCCTCCAAACTGGGCCAGGGGGTGGGAGAGTGGAGGAGAGAAAAGTAAGGGAAATGTTGGAAAGTGACTATGGACTTTTGGTGAAGGTTGCACTATTGAGAAATCCAAAATGTCACTTTGATCATTAAAACAAAAAAAGAGAAAATTGTGAAGTGCTTAAAATGAACCAGAATGCACGATATTTAAAATGGAAACATTCAACGTAGCATTCCCCAGTCTTCCCGTGGAATAGCCCCATCAATGTTGTGCCTTCAACATTTGCATTTCTCCCTTCAGGTTTTCATGAGCGTATATTGTTTCCCTTCCCTCCAATAACAAGTGAAGGAATGTTGTGTATACCTACCTCTTAAATTAGTTTTCACATGTCACAGGCTTATAAAATCAGGGCTGTTTTTGAGTGGTCAGCTTTTGGGGCTTCATCAGCTTTTTTTGAAGTTATTGGATCAGGTTGGCTTGCACAGAAAAACTAATGCAGCTTACAGGAGATTGAATGCATTGGATGGAGTCCACAATGGCGCACACTATACATGGTCTATGGAAGCAACAGACTTCAGGGACCAAATAATCTTCCTCATCCCATGATTTTTTTTGCTTTTAACATAGCAGTGAAAAAAAACACCAGAATCTCTCCAAAAATATGAAAAGGTACAAATAGGTTAACACATTAAAGTAGCTTCAGTTGAACATACCTGTAAGTGTAAGGGCCTTTCTCCTCAAGAAAAGGTTTTCCTCCAGTTAGCACCTCATCGGGGTTTGTGACATTGAAGAAGTAAAATTGCATGTAAATTGGAGGAGGTGGATTTTTCCAAGTCTCAAAGGCAACCGTACCATTCCTCAGCTGTACTTCCTGCAAAAAGATATGAACAAGTGACAAAGGCTAGCAACATGGATGGGGCAAATCTTTAAAATAGAAGGACACAAGATAAGGACACAAGAATATAAGACAACAAGAATTAGGACCAGGAGTAAGCCATACAGCCAATGTTTCCTTTAAGCTGTGCAGCTGTCTTGCGCTCCCACGCAGGCTGCTTGCCGGCTTTACAATAGGTAAACCCGTGCATGCATAGGAATTTGAATGCCCATTAAAAGGGGCTGCGCACCCAAAAAAAAAATTAAAGGGAACATTGCATACAGCCCCTCGAGCCTGCTCCGCCACTCAATAAGATCATGGCTGATCTTTGACCTCAACTCCACTTTCCTGCCCGATTTCCCATATCCCTTGATTCCCCTAGAGTCCAAAAATCTATGTCTCTCAGCCATAAATATACTCAACGACTCAGCATCCACGGCCCTTTGGGGTACAGAATTCCAAAGATTCACAACCCTCTGCGTGAAGAAATTCCTCCTCATCTCAGCCTTAAATGGCCGACCCCTTATCCTGAGACTATGCCCCCTAGTTCTAGACACTCCAGCCAGGGGAAACATCCCATCAGCATCTATCCTGTCAATCCCCCTCAGAATCTTATATGTTTCAATGAGATCACCTCTCATTCTTCTAAACTCTAGAGTGTATAGGCCCAATCTACTCATGGGACAATCCTCTCATCCCAGGAATCAATCTAGTGAACCTTCGTTGCATTTACATCTGTATTCTATTGTTAAAGCAACAAAGAATAGATTTAATGGTACAGTCCAATAGGAACACTAATTTGAAACATCAGTTTTAGAAAACCCTCGTTAACAAGATGTTATTTTAATTAAAAGAAATATGAACTTCTATGTTCAATTCTCCACAGTGAAATCCTGATTTGGCAAGTACTGCTATGCATTAACATAGAAACATAGAAACATAGAATCTAGGAGCAGGAGTAGGCCATTCGGCCCGTCGAGCCTGCTCCGCCATTTAATACGATCATGGCTGATCATCCAAATCCAGTACCCTGTCCCTGCTTTAATCCCCACATTACATATATCCCACCCTACCCCCGTAACCCCACGTATTTAATTCCCCCTAACATATCCCATCCTATCCCCATAACCCCACATATTTAATCCCCCCTAACACTAAGGGTCAATTTACCATAGCCAAATCAACCTAACCCACACATTTTTGGACTGTGGGAGGAAACCGGAGCACCCGGAGAAAACCCACGCAGACACGGGGAGAATGTGCAAACTCTTGAAGGTAGCTGACAAGCAGAGAAAATGTACTCGCCAGTGGGAGGAAACCTTTGGAAGCAATCCGTAGGCGTGACCCTGAGCTTCTGGTTGTCTGTCACTTTAATTCTCCGCTCCCAGTCTGACCTCGGCCTCTTACATTGTTCCAACGAAGCTCAATATAAGCTCGGAGAACAGCACTTCATCTTTCGATTAGGCATTTTACAGCCTTCTGGACTTATCAAGTTCAACAATTTCAGACGATAACCTCTGCCCCTATTTTTTCACATGGCAGCTGTTGATGATTCTGCTATTCCCATTTTCACCTCTTCTAGACTCATCTTTAGTTTCTTTTCTTGTCCCATTACCATCTCCTTTTGCTTTGTACTATCATACCTTTTGTCATTTAATCACTCCTGCCTTCCAGCCTATTACAGACCTTCCCTTTTGTTCTTTCCTCCCCTCTCCCTGCCTCTGTACTTGCTTAAAACCGGTTACATCTCTTAACTTTTTCCAGTTCTGATGAAAGGTCATCGACCTGAAACGTTAGCTCTGTTTCTCTCTCCACAGATGCTGCCTGACCTGCTGAGCATTTCCAGTTTCTATATTGGAAACAAAACAATCCTGGTCAATCTTGCAACCATCTTGCCATTGTTTACGCACTGACTAGGCTTAGGTTGGGGATGGGTGGGTGGTGGCAGAAAGGGAAGATTCTAAGCAATGGTAATAAATACATTGTGTTAAAATGATTTATAAAAATCAGACTTTCCCCTGATACGGACAGTGAATAACTGAGCTACAAGAGCAGAAAGCCACATTTTCAAATCTAGCTTGCATTGAATTAGTCAAATTTAGCCAGGGCAACCTCAATGCTTTTGAACGAGGGTTGAACTGAATTGGCTGGAGTCCATGTGTCCATGCTCAGTGCACTGGACACTGCAAAGGCCGTCGGCCCTGGCAAGATCCTGGCTGTAATGCTGAAGACCTGCATACTGGAACTAACTGCCTCCTAGTCAAGCTGTTCCAGTGCAGCCATGACATTGCCATCTACCAAGAAATATGCAAATTGCCCAGGTATGTTTCCTCAACAAGAAAAAAGGATAAATGTCACCCAGCCAATTTCTACCCTATCAGCCTCCCAATGATCAGAAAAGTTATGGAAGGAGTAATCAATAGAGCCATCTCAAGCAACACCTACTCAAAGCTTAGTTTGGGTTCTGATAGAATCACTCGACTCCACACTTACACACATGCCTGCCCAAGGCCAGTGGTGAAGAGCTGAATGCCAGAGTGGTGATGTGAGTGACAATATCAAGGCAATGATTGACAGAGTACAGCATCAAGGAGTTCTAGCAGAACTGAGATCATAGGGAAAAACCCTCCAGTAGCTGGAGTCATACCCGATATGCAAGAAGGTGGTTGTCAGAGGCCAATCATCACAGACCCAGTGCATTATTAAAATGAAGTTCATCACGGAAACATCCTCTGCCCAATGATATTCAGCTGCTTCATCAACCACCTTTCCTCCAACATAAAGGGCAGGAGTGGGGCTATTCATTGACAATTCCTGTGTTCAGTTCCACAACTCCTTTGATAATTGAAGCAGCCTATGCTAGCCTGCAGTAGGTCATGAACAACATCCACATTCAATCTGACAAGTGGCAAGCAATGGACATCTGCAATGAGAAAAGTCCAACCACCTAGGCCCAACTAGGAAGGAGGCATTGCGGGATCTGGTGCTGGGGAATGAGGTGGGCCAGGTCGACCAAGTGTCTGTGGGAGAACACTTGGGTATGAGTGATCATCGTATCATAAGATTTAGATTAGCAATGGAGAGGAACAATCTAGAGTGGAACTTCTAAACTGGAATAGGGCTAACTTCAATGGGATGTGAAAGGATCTAGCCAGGGTAAAATGGAACTAGAGACTGACAGGAAAAACTAACGGAACAATGGGTGATCTTTAAGAAGGAGATGTTCCAACTACAGGCTAGGTACATTCCAACAAGAGGGAAGGGTAAGGGAGCCAAAGCAAGAGCTCCTTGAATGACAAGGGAGATAGAGAAGATGATGAAACAAAAAAAGAGGGTGTATGATGCATGTCAGATGAATTCTTCAAGGGAGAACCAGACCAAATACATTAAGTTGAGAGGGGATGTGAAGATGAAAATCAGATTGGCAAAGAGAAAATATGAGAGTAGAATGGCGGTTAACATAAAAGGGAAGCCAAAAATCTTCTACCGGCATGTAAACAGTAAGCGGGTAGTAAGAGGCGGGGTGGGACCTATTAGAGACAAAGAAGGTGATATATGCTTAGATGCGCAGGGCAAGGCTAGAATACTCAATGAGTACTTTGTATTGGTGTTTACTAAGGAGGTGGATGCTGACAAAATATCGGTAGAAGTGGAAAAGGTAGAAGGAACGGAAGGGGTGAAAATTGATATACAGGATGTACTAGAAAGGCTGGGTATGCTTAGAGTGGACAAGTCGCCTGGTCCAGATAGCTTGCATCCCAGGTTGATAAGGGAATTGGGGGGGGTGGGGGAGATAGCGGAAGGGTTTGCCATAATTTTCCAATCTTCCCTAGATGCGGGGGAGGTGCCTAAGGATTGGAAAGTGGCAAATGTCACACCATTGTTCAAGAAAGGGTGCAAGGACAATCCTAGTAACTACAGGCCGGTCAGTTTAACTACAAGCCGGTCAGTTTAACATCAGTGGTGGGTAAAGTTATAGAAACAATAATCAAGGAAAAAATTAACGGCCATTTGGAGAGATTTAAGCTAATTAAGGAAAGCCAACATGGGTTTATAAAAGGAAGATCGTGTTTGACTAATCTAATTGAATTTTGTTGATGAAGTAACAGAGAGGATTGATGAAGGGAATGCAATGGATGTTGTCTACATGGATTTTCGGAAGGCGTTTGACAAAGTACCACATAGAAGGCTGGTTTACAAAACTGAGGCTCATGGAATAGGTGGGTCAGTGACAGCTTGGATAAGGAATTGGCTTAAGGGCAGAAAACAGCGAGTTGTGGTAAATGGCTGTTTTTCAGACTGGAGGATGGTAGACCGTGGTGTTCAAGGGTCAGTGCTGGGGCCACTGCTTTTTTTTATGAGATATATTAAATGACCTGGATGTTGGAAGAGAGAGTAAAATTTCTAAATTTGCCGATGACACCAAACTTGGGGCTGTGGCAAAGAGTGATGATGATATCAATCAACTGCAACAGGACATAGAAAGGTCAGCAGAATGGGCAGATGGAATTTAATACAGAGAAGTGTGAGTTGATGCATTTTGGCAGAACGAACAGGGAGAGGCAATATACACTTAATGGCACAGTTTTAAAGAGTGTGCAGGGACAGAGGGACCTGGGAGTTAATGTGCATAGGTCCCTGAAGGTGGCAGGACATATTGAGAGAGTGGTTAACAAAGCATATGGGATCTTGGGCTTCATAAATAGAGGTCTTGAGTACAAAAGTAGAGAAGTTATGCTGAACCTTTATAAAGCACTGGTTAGGCCACAACTGGAGTATTGCATCCAGTTCTGGTCACCACACTTTAGGAAGGATGTGAAGGCCCTTGAGAAGGTGCAGAGGAGATTTACCAGAATGGTTCCGGGGATGGGGGATCTTAGCTACAAGGACAGGTTGGAGAAGCTGGATTTGTTTTCATTAGAGCAAAGGAGGTTGAGGGGTGATTTGATAGAGGTGTACAAGATTATGACGGGTTTGGATAGGCTAGACGGGGAAAGGCTGTTCCCACCAGTTGTTGGCACAAGGACTTGGGGACACAGATTTAAGGTGTTGGGCAAGGGATACAGGGGGGATGTGAGGAAAAAAACTTTACACAGCGAGTGGTGATGACCTGGAATTCGCTGCCGACGGACATGGTGGAAGCGGAGACACTCAATGTTTTCAAGGGGAGACTGGATAGGCACTGGAGGGAAATAAACCTGCAGGGCTACGGGGATAGAGCGGGGGAATGGGAACGACTGGATTGCTCTACAGAGAGCCGGCACGGACTCGATGGGCTGAATGGCCTCCTTCTGTGCAGTTATGACTCTATAACTATGACCTCCCCTTGACCTTCAATGGCACCAACACTGAATCTCCACAATCAACATCTTGGAGGTCACCACTGACCTTAATTAGAATGGCCATATCAACAGCATGGCTAAAAAAACAGGACAGAGGGTGGGTATTCTGACATGGCTCATCTCCTTCCCGACTCTCTCTTGGAGATGGTCATTGCCTAGCACTCTTGTGGCACAAATGTTACTTGCCATTTATCTGCCCAAGCCTGAATGTCGTCCAGGACTTGCTGCAGGCAGGCACGGACTGCTTCATTAACTGAGACTCCACTCATTTCCTCCAAATCAAAAGGTGTTGCTATGGGTACCCGCATGGGTCCTAGCTATGCCTGCCTTTTCATGGGATATGTGGAACACTCTTTGTTCCAGTCCTACTCGGGTCCCCTCCCTCACCTCTTTTTCCGGTACATTGATGACTATCAGTGCCGTCTCCTGCTCTCGCCCTGAACTAGAAAATTTCATTCACTATGCTTCCAATTTCCACCCTTCCCTCACCTTCACATGGTCCATCTCCAACTCTTCCCTTCCCTTCCTCGACTTCTCCGTCTCCATCTCTGGGGATAGGTTATTGACAAACATTCACTGCAAGCCCACAGACTCCAACAGCTACCTGGACTACACTTCCTCCCACCCCACCTCCTGTAAGGACTCTATTCCATTCTCCCAGTTTCTCCGTCTCCGCCGCATCTGCTCTGACGATGCCACCTTCCATACCAGTGCTTCTGACATGTCTTCCTTTTTCCTCAACCAGGATTCCCCTCTACTGTGGTTGACACGGCCCTCGACTGTGTCCGTTCTATCTCCCGCACTTCTGCCCTCACCCCTGCCCCTCCCTCCCGGAACCAGGATAGAGTTCCCCTTGTCCTCACCTTTCACCCCACCAGCTTCCACATTCAACGGATCATCCTCCGCCATTTCCGCCACCTCCAGCGTGATCCCACCACCAAATGCATCTTCCCCTCACCTCCCCTTTCAGCATTCCGCAGGGACCGCTCCCTCCGCGACACCCTAGTCCACTCCTCTATCACCCCAGCACCCCTTCCCCTTCCCCTTCGCCCGGCACCTTCCCGTGCAAGCGCAGGAGATGCAACACATGCCCTTATACCTCCCCCCTTCCCACTGTCCAGGGCCCCAAACACCCCTTCCAGGTGAAACAGTAATTTACTTGTACTTCCTGCAATTTAGTATACTGTATTCGCTTCTCACGATGTGGTCTCCTCTACATTGGGGAGACCAAATGCAGATTGGGCGACCGCTTTGCGGAACACCTCCGTTCAATCCGTAAGGGGGACCCCGAGCTCCCGGTGGCCTGTCACTTTAATTCACGGCTCCATTCCCACTCAGACCTCACCGTCCTCGGCCTCTTGCATTGTTCCACGGAAGCTCAGCGTAAGCTCGAGGAACAGCACCTCATCTTTCGATTAGGCACTCTACAGCGCTCTGGACTCAACATAGAGTTCAACAATTTCAGATCATAACCCCGGCCTCTATCACATACATACATACATACACACATATATATATATATTTTCATTTTTTTTAATCCACACTTTTGTTTGGCCTTTTTCTTCCCTCCCACATGGCAGCTGTCTTTCATTCTGCCAGCGCAATTCACACTTCATCTAGAGCCATCCTTTGTTCCTCAACCTGTCCCATTTCCACCTCCTCTTGCCTTGAATATCTCTTAATGTCTCTCAATCTCTCCTGCTTTCTATCCTACCACTGACCTTCTCTTTTGTTCTTTCATCCCCTCCCCCTTTTCCCAGCCCTAACTTGCTTTAAAATCTATTTCATTTCCTGCTTTTTTCCAGTTCTGATGAAAGGTCTTCGACCTGAAACGTTAACTCTGTTTCTCTCTCCATGGATGCTGCCTGGCCTGCTGAGTTTTTCCAGCGTTTTCTGTTGTTATTTCGGATTTCCAGCATCTGCAGTATTTTGCTATCTCATTAACTGAGGAGTTGCAAATGGAACCGAACACTGTGCAATCCATCAGCGAACATCCCCACTTCGGACCCTATGATAGAGGGAAGATCATTGATGAAGCAGCTGAAGATAGTTGGATGCTGCCCTGAGGAACTCCTGCAGCGATATCCTGGGGCTGAGATGATTGGCATCCAACAACCACAACCATCTTCCTCTGTGCTAGATATGACTCCAGCCAGTGGAGCGTTTTTCCCGATTCCCATTGACTTCAGTTTTACTAGGGCTCCTTGATGCCACACTGTCAAATGCTGCCTTGATGTCAAACGCAGTCACACCCACCTCACTTCTGGAATTCAGCTCCTTTGTCCATGTTTAAACCAATGCTGTAATGAGGTCTGGAGCCGAGTGGTCCTGGCAGAACCCAAACTGACCATCGGTGAGCAGGTTCTTGGTAATAAGTGCCACTTGATAGTACTGTCGATGACACCTTCCATCACTGATGATCGAGGAGTAGACTGATGGGGTGATAACTGGCCGGATTGGATTTGTCCTGCTTTTTGTGGACTGGACATACCTGGGCAATTTTCCACATCGTCGGGTAGGCCAGTGTTGTAGCTGTACTGGAACAGCTTGACTAGAGGTGGGGCTAGTTCTGGAGCACAAGTCTTCAGCACGATAGCCGGGATGTTATCGGGTGCCCATAACCGTTGCTGTATCCAGTGCGCTCACAGTTTCTTGATATCACGTGGAGTGAATCGAACTGGCTGAAGACTGGCTTCTGTGATGGTGGGGACCTCAGGAGGAGGCGGAGATGGATCATCCACTCGGGACTTCTGGCTGAAGATGGTGCAAACGCTTCAACCTTGTCTTTTTCCACTCACGTGCTGGGCTCCACCATCATTGAGGATGGGGATGTTCATGGAGCCTCCTCCTCCTGTTAGTTGTTTAATTGTCCACCACCAGTCACAACTGGATCTGGCAGGACTGCAGAGCTTTGATCTGATCCGTTGGTTGTGGGATCATTTAGCTCTGTCTATAGCATGCTGTTTCTGCTGTTTAGCATGCATGTAGTCCTGTGTTGTAGCTTCACCAGGTTTGCACTTCAATTTTAGGTACGCCTGGCGCTGCTCCTGGCATGCTCTTCTACACTCTTCATTGATCCAGGGTTGGTCCCCTGGCTTGGTGGTAATGGTAGAGTAAGGGATATGCCGGGCCATGAGGTTACAGATTGTGGTGGAATACAATTCTGCTGCTGCTGATGGCTCACAGGGCCACATGGTTGCCCAGTTTTGAGCTGCTAGATCTGTTCTGGATTTATCCTATTTAGCACGATGCCACACAACACGATGGAAAATGTCCTCAGTGTGAAGATGGGTCTTTGTCTCCACAAGGACTGTGCGGTGGTCACTGCTACCAATACTGTCATGGACAGATGCGTCTGCGGCAGGTAGATTGGTGAGGATGAGATCAAATAGGTTTTACCCCTCATGTTGGTTCTCACCACCTGCCGCATGCCCAGACTGGCAGCTATGACCTTCAGGACTCTTGGTGATGGACATTGAAGTCCCCCACCCAGAGTACATTCTGTGCCCTTGCTACCCTCAGTGCTTCTTCCAAATGGTGTTCAACATGGAGGAGTACTGATTCATCAGCTGAGTGAGGGCAGTAGGTGGTAATCAGTAGGAGCTTTCCTTGTCCATGTTTGACCTGATGCCATGAAACTTCATGGGGTCCAGAGTCAATGTTGAGGACTTCCAGGGCCACTCCCTCCTGACTGTACACCACTGTGCCGCCACCTCTGGTGATGGAGGAGTCTGGGACATTGGCGGAAAGGTACGATTCTGTGAGTATGTCAGGCTGTTGCTCGACTAGTCTGTGGTACAGCTCTCCTAATTTTGGCACAAGTCCCCAGATGTTAATGAGGAATAATTTGCAGGGTCGACTGGGCTGGGTGTGCATTTGTTGCATCGGTCAATGCCGGGTGGTCCGTTCGGTTTTATTCTTAGTATACTTCTTTGTAGCGGTTTGATACAACTGAGTGGCTTGCTAGGCCGTTTCGGAGGGCAGTTAAGAGTTAACCACATTGCGGTGGGTCTGGGGTCACATATAGGCCAGACCAGGTTAGGACTACAGATTTCCTTCCCTAAAGGGCATGAGCGAACCAGATGGGCTTTTACGACAATCTGGTAGTTTCATGTTCACCATTACTGATACTAGCTTTTTAATCCAGATTTGTTTAATTAACTGAATTTACATTCCCCAGCTGCTGTGGTGGGATTTGAAATCACCGGATTACTAGTCCAGTAACATAACCACCATGCTACCATACCCCATGGTATTTCCTAGCTTCCACTTCCCTCTCCTTCCTGCACCCCCCCACCCCACCCCTCCTACACTCCACTCCCCCTGCACTCCACTCCCCCTCCCCCTGCACTCCACTCCCCCTGCACTCCACCCCCTCCATCCCCTCCCCCTGCACTCCCTCCACCCCCCCTGCACTCCACCCCTCCTCCCCCTGCACTCCCTCCACTGCACTCCCTCCACCCCCTGCACTCCACTCCCCCCTCCCCCTCCCCACCCGCACTCCACCCCCTCCCCCCTGCACCCCCCCTCCTCCCCCTCCCCCCCTGCACCCACCCTGCACTCCACTCCCCCTCCCCCTGCACCCCCCTCCACTCGCACTCCACCCCCTCCCCCCGCTATTCTACTGTGCACCTTTTGATGTTACTTGATTATTTTTGTACCAGTTTCTTTATAGTAATATTTCAAATATTTATAACCCCCTCAGGAAATAAACCCCATACCTTCAGTACTCACATTCCCTGCACAGATTTATTTTTAAGTAGTAAAAGATTCGGCACTGCAAAAAAAGCATACTTCTGTGCAGTTTCATTTCCCCTGCAACACACAACATAATACTGCGTATACTTGCAAAGTCTTTGAACAGAAAACGGACTGAATTGCAAAATATGACTCCCAAAACCTTACTAAAAATCCTGGAATCTCGTGCAATAAAAGTCAGAATTTGAGTTGATCACCGTGAAGCGCACAGAAATTTAACGCATGACATTTCCTCAGAACTGAAAGATATTACAGAGGAACAGCATTTAAGAAGCGACAGAACAAGGGAAAGGTGGAAGGGGAAAAACACACACAGGAAAAGTGCTAATGGGGGATAAGGAACTAGCTAAAGGACAGAAATGATGGGCGCAGGAGACAAAAGGAGGCATAATGAGAGCAATCAAAGCAATAAAAGACACATAAGAAGTGGTTAAAGTCAACATTAAGACCAGAAGCCTGAAAAGTGCCTAGTAGAAAGAGGTGTAGAAGGTCAAAGAGTGTGAGATCAGAGTGGGAGTGAGGCAGAGGATTAAAGAGGCGAACAACAGGAAGTTCATAGTCGCACTTGCGGACAGAGCAGAGGCAGCTGCAAAACAACTGCCTAATTTGTATTTGGTATTCCTAATGTAGAAGAGACCGCACCGTGAGCAGCAAATACAGTATACGAGGTTGGAAGAACTACATGTAAATTCCTGTCTCATCTGGCTGGGGTGTTTGGGGCCCTGGACAGTGGTTTCCCTCCTCCCTCCCCCCCCCCCCCCGCCCCCTTCAAAACCATGATAGGGCCCCCCCTCTTGTCCTCACCTTCCACGCCAACTGTCTCCCCATTTGCCATTTCTGTCCCCTCAAATGCAATCCCACCAACCAAACACATCTTCATTTCTCCTCCCTTACCTGCATTTCGATGGAACTAATCCTTCCTAGGCACCTCTCCCATCGCCGCCACTACCTGCTCTCCTTCCCCTGACACCTTCCTGTGCAAGCCCAAGAGATGGAACACCTGCTCATTCACCACCTCACTGGCAATGTGGGATGGGTGCAAGTGAGGTCAACCTGCTCTTTTTCTTCCACCCTAGTCTTGGGCCACTGGAACCTGTTCCACTTTACCAATTTCTCCATACTTCCCATCCTATTTACCTATCCCTCTTTAGCTGTGCTCACACTCTGTGTCTTGTATGCATCTTTTTTCCTTTGATTTCTCTCATTATGCCTCCTTTTACTCCTGTGCACATCACTTCTGCTCTTTAACCATTTCCTGATCCCCACAATTGCACTGTACAGGTCTCTCTCCCCCTCCTTTTATCATGTTCCTTCTTAAATGCTGTTCAGTTCTGAGGAGGTGTTTACACTTGAAAGGTCAACTGTCTTGTGCTTTGTCTACAGTTGCTGCCTGACTCTAGCGTTTTCTGATTTAGTTCGATTTTTGACTACATTTAAAATACCTCTCCACTGCCACTGGAAGAATGTAAAGCAAATCAAAGCATTGATAAAACAAAGCAATCTATACTCGAGTTAGAGTAATTGGCTGCATATCTGACATCACACCAACACCAAAAAAAGACAGGTTATATCAGAAGTGTGGCTTCCTGGTTCAAACTGAAGTAAGGAAAAGGCACTTTGCAGAGGTTAGGTAGCTTGCCATAAAGGTGTAGAAAATAATACACTACAAAAGTACTTTTAAAATGAGAAACTTCCTTGAACAGATCTGATCTCTGAACAATGAATATTTTCAATTTCCAACTAAAAGATAAAGTGACCCAACGAATTTGAATATATACAAGCAACTAAAAGGATATCTAATATTTGCTGCAATTTTTAAAAGTTACTCCCTCCGTAACAGATCACATTTTGAACTGGTGTTGATAACAAGCCATTCAATGTCGAGCATACAAGTCAGAATAACTTACAGTTGTGACCACAGTTTGTTCATTGTCTTCAAAGTGAAAATCCCCACAATGCCAGATTAATCCTGGCCCAATTATTTCTAATGCCCTTGTGACAAAGTTAGCATCAACAACAAGAATTCAGAGATTCCAGAGCTACTGTTGATTTCTGTTCAATTTTTTTTTAAACAATGGAAGAAAAAGTTAAGGATCGTTAAAGTCAGGTTTTATTTTTAAACGTATTAAAAACATTTTTTGGGGGTGCTGCAAAAGTTTTTCTTTGGAACATCTCTAAACAAGAAAAATATCAAGAGTCTAACAAAAAGGCAGAATTAAGAGAAATGACTACAATTGTTTACACAGTTTAAACACAGCTTTAATGTGCCTCTGGGGCAGTTCCAAAAGTTCTGGCAAGTGTATGCTTTTTCTTTTTATTCGTTCATGGGATGTGGACATCGCTGGCAAGTTCAGCATTTATTGCTCATCCCTAGTTGCCCTTGAGAAGGTGGTGGTGATCTGCCTTCTTGAACCGCTGCAGTCCATGTGGTGAAGGTACTCCCAGAGTGCTGTTAGGGAGGGAGTTCCAGGATTTTGACCCAGCGACGATGAAGGAACGGTAATATACTTCCAAGTCAGGATGGTGTGTGACTTGGAGGGGAACTTGGAGGTGAACTTGGAGGTGGTGGTGTTCCCATGTGCCTGTGTGGCGCGAATGTTACCTGCCACTTATCAGCCCAAGCCTGAATGTCGTCTAGGTCTTGCTGCATGCGGGCATGGACTGTTTCATTATCTGAGGAATTGCGAATGGCACTGAACACTGCGCAGTCATCTGCTCACAGCAGATGTGTTAAAATGTATTTGATTGACAGGGCAAGAATCTCAATTTAAATAAACACAGCAATTGGGCAAAAAAAAAATGTTCCCTGGTCTTCACATATCCTGAGAGGTAGCCACATGGGGCTGGATTTTCCCAGCCCCGAGGAGGCAGGTATGGAGGCGGGACTGCCGGTAAAGTTGCAGAATATGGAGGCGGCTGGCAAACCCGCCTCCATCCCGGCTCCATGTCCTTTTGCCAGGAGGCGGGAAGCCGTCCTGACCCGGGTCCCGTCTCCTCGAGGCGGGAAAGGGATTAAATCCTATTAACTGCCTGTTAACAGGTAGTTAACAGGCAGAAAAAAGGATTAGTCCCATTTTACCTTTTCAAGTGCAGGCTTCCCGACCTCAGAGAACCCCGCCGGGGTGGAGGAGTCGAGTAGGAGGTCTGCGGGGGTCGGAGGGGTCTGAAAGTGCAATGTAGAGGTGAGTGATGGGTGCAAGTGTGGAGTGGTAAGTATGAGGTGAGTGTAAAGTGTTATAAAATGTTCACTTACCTTTGTTTCTGCCTACAGCCTTCAGCCGCTGTGGTTCGGGAGTCCCGACATCTTCATTGTAGATTTCACAGACTGGCTGTTGGATCCTCCGAACCAACAGTCATCTGATTTCTACAAAGTACTGTAAAAAGGTTTGATGAGTCCTGAACACAAGGGCTCATCAAACTACACAATGTCAGGTGTTTGACAGCTTCAGAGCTGTCAAACGCTGACATTTCTTCTTTCAAGAAGTCTTGACAGATGGCAGGTCGGACGTTGACATACTCTATCAGTGACTTCCCCCTAATTGGCCTGCTGAGCCCAGAGGGTGGGCTTAACAAGGTCAAAGAGGAGGGGGTGTCGCAATATTAATCAAGGAGTCAATTACTGCAGTAAGGAGGGATGATATCTTAGCAGGTTCCTTTAATGAGGCCATATGGGTAGAACTTAAAAACAAAAAGGGGGCAAGCACATTGTTGGGAGTGTACTATAGGCCCCCAAACAGTCAGGGGGAGATAGAAGAACAGATATGTAGGCAAATCTCAGAGAAGTGTAGAAATAATAGGGTAATAATAGTAGGGGATTTCAACTTCCCCAATATTAACTGGGATAGTCAGAGTGTGAAAGGCTTAGAGGGTGCGGAATTCTTAAAGTGCATCCAGGAGAGCTTTTTGAGCCAGCATGTAGAAAGTCCTACAAGAGAGGGGGCGGTACTGGACCTAATTCTAGGGAATGTAGCCGGGTAAGTGGTAGAAGTGTCAGTAGGAGAGCATTTTGGTGACAGTGACCATAATTCGGTGAGATTTAAGCTAGTCATGGAAAAGGACAAAGATGGACCGGAAATAAAGGTTCTAAATTGGGGGAAGGCCAATTTTAATATAAGGCAGGATCTGGCCTAAGTGGACTGGGATCAGCTACTTGTAGGAAAATCCACATCAGAGCAGTGGGAGTCATTCAGAAAGGAAATAGAGAGAGTACAGCGCCAACATGTTCCCGTAAAGGTCAAGGGTGGGACCAACAAGTCTAGGGAACCCTGGATGTCAAGGGATATACAAGAATGGATTAGGAAAAAAAGGGAGGCTTTTGGCAGATACAAAGGACTAAAAACAGTGGGAGCCCTAGGAGTATAGAAAGTGCAGGGGGGGGGTACTTAAAAAAAGAAATTAGGAGAGCGAAGAGGGGGCATGAAAAAACACTGGCGGGAAAAATAAAAAGGAAAATCCCAAGGTGTTTCATAAGTATATTAAGGGCAAGAGGATAATCAGGGAAAGAGTAAGGCCCATTAGGGACCAAAGTGGCAATCTGTGTGTAGAGCCGGAAGATGTGGGTGAGGTTTTAAATGAATATTTTGCATCTGTGTTCACTATGGAGAAGGACGACGTAGGCATAGAAATCAGGTAGGGGGATTGTGATATACTTGAACAAATTAGCATCGAGAGGGAGGAGGTACTAGCGGTTTTAGCAGGCTTAAAAGTGGATAAATCCCCAGGCCCAGACGAGATGTATCCCAGGCTGCTGTGTGAGGCAAGGGAGGAGATTGCAGGGGCTCTGACACAAATTTTCAGAACCTCTCTGGCCACAGGTGAGGTGCCAGAGGACTGGAGGACAGCTAACATAGTACCATTATTCAAGAAGGGTAGTAGGGATAAACCAGGGAATTACAGGCCAGTGAGCCCAACATCAGTGGTAGGGAAATTATTGGAAAAAATTCTGAGGGACAGAATTAGTCTCCACTTGGAGAGGCAAGGATTAATCAAGGATAGTCAGCATGGCTTTGTCAGGGGGAGATCATGTCTAACCAATTTGATTGAATTTTGCGAGGGGGTGACTAGGTGTGTGGATGAGGGTAGTGCAGTTGATGTAGTCTACATGGATTTCCGTAAGGCTTTTGACAAAGTCCCACATGGGAGACTGGTCAAGAAGGTAAGAGCCCATGGGATCCAGGGCAATTTGGCACATTGGATCCAAAATTAGCTTAGTGGCAGGAGGCAGAGGGTGATGGTCGAAGGTTGTTTTTGTGACTGGAAGCCTGTGTTCAGTGGTGTACCGCAGGGATCGGTGCTGGGTCCTTTGCTGTTTGTAGTGTACATTAATGATTTAGATATGAATGTAGGAGGTATGATCAGTAAGTTCACAGATGACACGAAAATTGGTGGAGTGGCAAATAGCGAGGAGGGAAGCCTCAGGCTACAGGACGATAGACGGGTTGGTCAGATGGGCAGAACAGTGGCAAATGGAATTTAACCCTGAAAAATGTGAGGTGATGCATTTTGGGAGGACTAACAAGGCAAGGGAATACACAATGAATGGTAGGACCCTAGGAAGGACAGAGGAACCTTGGTGTGCATGTACATAGATCCCTGAAGGCAGCAGGACAGGTAGATAAGGTGGTTAAGAAGGTAATGGGATACTTGCATTCATTAGCCAAGGCATAGAATATAAGAGCAGGGAGGTTATGATGGAGCTGTACAAAACGCTAGTTAGGCCACAGCTGGAATACTGTGTGCAGTTCTGGTCGCCACACTATAGGAAGGATGTGATTGCATTGGAGTGGGTGCAGAGGAGATTCATCAGGATGTTACCTGGGCTGGAGCTTTTCAGCTGTGAAGAGAGACTGGACAGGCTGGGGTTGTTTTCCTTAGAGCAGAGAAGGCTGAGGGGGGACCTGATTGAGGTGTACAAAATTTTGAGGGGCATAGATAGGGTAGATAGAAAGGAACTTTTCCCCTTAGTAGAGGGGTCAATAACCAGGGGGCATAGTTTCAAGGTAAGGGGCAGGAGGTTTAGAGGGGATTTGAGGAAAAACTTTTTCACCCAGAGGGTGGTTGGAATCTGGAACTCACTGCCTGAAAGGGTGGTAGAGGCAGGAACCCTCACAACATTCAAGAAGCATTTAGATGAGCACTTGAAACGCCATAGTATACAAGGCTACGGACCAAGTGCTGGAAAATGGGATTAGAATAAATAGGGCTTGATGGCCGGCGCAGACACGATGGGCCTCTTTGAGCTGTATAACTATGACTCTAAGCAGGGGAAAATCCTGCTGGTCGGCCAGAAGATGATGGAGGCGGGACAGAGACCCGGCAAGCAGCAGTCCCGCCTCCAACACGTCTCCATTGAGAAAATCCAGCCCATGGTGTTAGTGACATCACACAACATGCGTCATATCACAAAAGTAATGTGCTGGGGGGGGGGGGGGGGGAAGGAAGAGAGAGAGAGAGAGAGAGAGAGAGAGAGAGAGAGAGAGAGAGAGAGAGAGAGAGAGAGAGAGAGAGAGAGAGACTGGGGAGAATTTGCTATTTTTCAGTTCAGAATCAGCAGGGATAAAAAAAAAAAATCAGTCTTACCAATCGAGATTTCATTTTTTTTTTAAATGTGTAAAGCAATTTTAATGACCTCTTTTTAAAAAAAAAAGTACTGGCCATTGGCTGAGCACAGGTAATTTTGATTGAAGAATTATATTATTCATTCTATTTTACTAAGAACAAGCCTTCTTAAAACTGCTCTTAATTAAGATTTATATCCCCACACATTTGTACTAGGAAGATGAGAAACAGCTTGTAGGACAGGGCAGGTGGTGGTGGCGAGTTTGAGTCAACACTGGTATCTATCCAGCTAGCAACATTTCTACAGTCAGTTGAACTATGTTTGTGAACATGACTACAGCGTCTGCTTGAGAGATCTGGTTACTTGACTCGTTATATCATGCTTCATTTTGAGATGAACAGCATTACACTAATGCATCCTTCAGAGTAAAGTAAAGTTCCGTATGTATAAACATTTTCCTGCTGACCACAAAAATGCTTTTTTACAGTTCAATTTAGTGAATCTTCTTCCCCCCCGCCTCCCAATCCCAGTTTCCTCCCCTTCTGATGGGGGTATATGGTACCAAGAACACTGGGTGTCCTATATCATCTCACCCAAGTAAACATTATTCACGTGTGAGCTTTAATTACAAGTGTTGGCAGGCTATTCAAGCATGGTAGGCATGACCATTGAGCCCAGTTGTTTTCTCAAGACATCTACACACACACTGCTGGCAGAAGTCAATGGTTAGAAACAGAAAGCTATCCTAATGCAACACTTTAAGGACAGTTATAGCGCCACTACTATTGCCCCAGCAAAAATTCATGATCAAAGCTGGGGACTTCATGACCTCGACAGCTCTGCTACTCATTGGATAAAACTTGCTGAGTCATTCGGAAGAGCTCAATTTAGTTTTCTTCAACAGCATGAAAATAAGAAAGATCTTATTTTTTCCCCACTGAAGCAGCTTTTAAATTTTTCCACACTACTTATTGTACTTGCCTCAGTAGTTTAAGCATTTATTAAACAAATAACCAGCCAAACAAAAATGTAAAAGTGAAAGAGCTTAATTTGGAGACTGAACAAAAACACAATGCAGTATTAAAGTGGGCACTGCCTTTCATCACTTTTTGTTTGAGCAGGAAGAGCAACAAAGAGTCATTTTTGCCAATCAGATTGGCTTCAGTGAGTTTCAGTGAGTGTGATGTGTTACTATTCAATGCAGGATATCAGTTTTGGCTTCCTAAACATTCTTCCATTAAGGCATGTCCATTACCAGTGCAGGCCTGTTTTAGATGGGTAGACAGCATCTGACTGGACCACCTTAGACTATTTATTCACTAGTCTAAATGACACCAGTCACATGATCACACCACCAGGGACATGAACATAATGACAATATGGCTTAGATGAGTTCTGCCAATTTATTATGGGCCGGATATTCCGATCCCTACGGGTGTGTATGCGCTGTGTACCCACCCGTAGGGACATCGGAAATGCCGGTTTCAGGCATGCACTGCGCATGCGCTGGAAACCAGCATTTCCGATCTGTCAAGAAAGCTCTCGACAGATCCTCCGGCTGCCCAGGAGAAGGGCCTCTGCGGGCGGATAGTTCCGCTTTTTGGAGACCCTCCGCCCGCAGAATACCCTTACAATCCTTGCGCCTGGTAAAAGCAGGCGTAAGGCCTGCTTTTACCAGGATAAGAGTTGCAAAAAGTAAAAAAAAAAAAAAAAATTTTCCACTGATTTAGCATTTAAAAATACTTTAAAAAAGGTAAGTTTATTTTTAGCCCCATAAAAAACTTTAATGATTTTTTCCAAAAATTTAAAGTGTTGTTTAAAATAGTTAATTTATTGGACTTAAGTCATTTTAAAAATGTGATTTTAAAAAAAAAATTATTTAAAGTTTTACTATGTTTTGGGGGTGATCTCCATTCATATATTTGACAGGTCTTCCTATCAAATGTATGAAGGGAGATTCCCTTCTTTGATTGGCTCCCCATGGCCCACGTGATCCCAGGGACGCTGCAAACTACCTGCGCCTCTGGGATACGTGGGCCCTGCACACCGGCAGTTTGGAGAGGCCCAGCACTGGAATTGTGCGCGTCCCGGGAGCCCTCAGGTAAGGGCGCAGATTTTTCCAGATCGCAGTCCTCTGCCCACAGGAGGCCTACAATCGGAATATCTAGGCCAATTTTGTTTAATAAGAGTAAATCACAAGATCTAGCATTTCAATTTACATAGAATTTACAGCACAGAAACAAGCCATTCGGCCTAACTGGTCTATGCTGGGGTTTATGCTCCGCACAAGCCTACGCCTACTCCCACTCTACTTCATCTAACACCATCAACATATCCTTCTATTCCTTTCTCCCTCCTACACTCACACACTTTGTGGAAAAAATGCTTCCTCACGTCACTCCTGAATGGCCTAGTTCTAATTTTAAGGCTATGCCCCCTTATTCCGGACTCTCCCACCAGAGGAAATAGTTTATCTCCATCTACCATATCAATTCCTTTAATTTTTGTAAAAAGCCCTAGTTCTGTTCACTTTTTAAAAAAAAATCCATCAGCATTACATGAAATCAACTAGTATTTATTTTTAAAAATAATGACAACAGATGCACCACGGTGACAAATAGTATTCAAGAGGATCTAGATTACATAAGTGGGCAGGTAAAGGGATTGGCATTAAATTCAAGTGTAAATAAGGTAATGTACACAAGAACAAGAAACATTTATACAACAAATCAATATTCATTAGCAAGACTGTAAAGTATCAAGCCAACATTAAGCTGTTAACAGGACTAAGTACTAGGATGCACCTCAAGGACATCTACTAATTCAGAACAGGTTACTTTAGGTCTTATAAAAAAAGTCATTAGTAAGAGAATTTTGCATGCAATTACCTTCAAAAGGTCATTTAATTAACAAAGTTCCAAGTCACAGAATTACCCTCGTCACTCTTTTCTGGGTTATCACCAGTGCATTGATACCCCATTCAACAGATTCAAAAATCCCACTTTAAAATGTGGCTGCATTAATAAAGATCTGCAAGCTTAAAATTACTGGTTTCCATTTATCATCTGTTAGAGTCAATTGGATGCTCAGCACACCACAATATCAATCCATACAACAAAGAAAACCAATTTCTTAAAAAGAAACAGCATTATGTAACTCCAGCTTTTTGTGTATCCTCCCCTTCACCCCACCATTAGCAGCAGAACTTTCAGCTGCCTTAGCCCTACACTCTGGAACACCTATTCTTAAACCCCTGCATCTCCTCCTTTAAAAAGTCATCTCAAAACTCAATATTTTCAACCAAGCTTTCAGTTCCCCCTCCTTCCACAGTTCAGCACTCATTTCCTTACCTATTTTCATTGGTGAAGTACCTTGGGACTTTTATCAAAGGAACTTACATAAATTGCTGTGAGTCATGTGCCATCCTCACACCATGACTCAACACTCCAACATAAGTCCAATTTTTTTTTATTCAGTCATGGGATGTGGGCGTCATTGGCAAGGCCAGCATTTATTACCCATCCCTAAATTTCCCTTGAGAAGTTCAAGAAGCCGCCTTCTTGAACCGCTACAGTCTGTGTGGTGAAGGTACTCCCAGAGTGCTGTTAGGGAGGGAGTTCCAGGATTTTGACCCAGCGACGATGAAGGAACGGTGATAAATTTCCAAGTCAGGATGGTGTGTGACTTGGAGGGGAACTTGGAAGTGATGGTGATGGATTGCCAATACCCTGTTAATTGCATTATCCATCCCCACTTATACAAGCTACACATCAGTAGAAAAACAGATGGAAGTCAAAGTGTATTAAACCACCTAATTAAACTACACTTAGTTTTAAAAAATACTGACAAAACAATATTTAAAGGAGAACATTTCTACAGTATTAAGTTTAATCACTAATTCTGCACTGCACAATTTTAATTCCAGGTTTGTTGTACAACATGCAGAATGGGCAGAATATTCTGCTGTATTTAGGTGTGCATGTTTTTTTTGAAGTCTGGAACAGAGCCCAATAAATAACAAAAGTATCTATTGTATACAAGGTAATTCATTGATGCACCGGCCCCTATTGTTAATTTCCTGCTGTCAGTATCAACCAAAAACAATCCATGTCTTAATCAGTGCCACCTCAATTCAAAAGATTCGTGCATCCAAAGTATGAAACAGGTGGAAATGAGGATTAGCAAAAGGGAATTTATTCCCATGGATGTTGCGTTTGCTAAATCTAGCACAAAGAATGCTAATAATCTCAGCCCTTACCTTTTTAACGTAATTTTGGACGACAGTGAGGAAGACGTTGGCGACGAGGAGAGCAATGCTCACTATTAATAAGATAATGCAAAAGATGCCGATTGTGTAAGTAACTCCAGGCCGGATACCCATTATAACAAATGGCAGGAGCAGTCGGACGCGGCACGCATACAAAATTCAGTATCACAGACTGCACTGGTTACAATGTCGCTGTCCCCGCACCAGATTGACAGAGCCCAGCCAAACCCTGCCGCTGCCGACTGCACTCGGCCCCAGGACACCACCCTCTCCTGCGCTTGCGCACTGACAAAAAAAACAACGCGCGCGCGCTCAACCTGCCGGAGCGTGCGCACTGACAACACATCAGATTGAAACAGGAAATGTTGCAAATGCACAGCAAGGCCTAATGTGAAAAAGCAACATATATTGGTTAAAATCAGATGCGGCCTCTCGTCAGAAATACGTGCTGTGCATGTGCAACGTTTTTTGTTTTTATTTCAGATCTCTAGCGTTCCCAATTTTTTTCTTATCTCTAATTCATACATGCCAACCTTCAGCATTTCACACAGACTCTGTGTTTACTGAAAAAAATCAACAAGGACTGCGCCTAGGGTTGCCAACCCACTACCACCTCCACCACCACACCTGAATTTTTACGCTACTTTCAGTTAGCTACAATGGACATCAACCACATCTAGACTGCAGTTCACAGCTGCATTAAGTAGGTGACTGATGCCCTCTTTACCAGGGCCAAGCAGTACATCACCTTCTCCATTGACCTCAGCATTCGACAGAACAGAGTTCATGGGTTTGTAGCAGTGGCTGGGTTCCCTTGCGTGCAGGGCGTGATTGACTGTGTGATACACAAGTGGCCATCGGGGTACCGGAACACGAGCCTGCAACATTTGTAAACACAAAATTATACCATTCAATGTACAGCTAGTGGTCGGTCACAGGAACAATGTCATGCAGGTTGTGTAAGGTACCCAGGGAGCTGCCACAATGCTTTTATTCTCATTCTACCATCCCCCTGCTATTCGTCACAGTGAGGAACGTAACAGGATGGCTGCTGGGGGACAAGGGATAACCCCTGAAGATCTGACCGATGATACCCCTGTGCAATCCCACCTAGACCGAGCAGCGCAGATACAGTCGAAGCTAGGGCACAATCAGGATCACTGTAGAGTACACAATAGGAATGCTCAAGCAATAGGTTTAGAAGTATGGGACGCTTGGGGGGGCTCCCTGCAATATCCCCAGATCGAGTGTCACACATCAATGTGGTCTGCTGCACATTACTCAACATTTCATTGCAGAGAGGCCTCCATTTGGAGGAGGAGCAGCAGCAGTCATCATCAAATGAGGAAGACCTGGGAGAAGGAGGAAGCAGCAGAGGGAAGAGGGCCACATCAGCACTGTGCAGCAACAGATGTGAGGGATTAGCTCAGAGCTCAGCGATTCCATTCAGCTTCTTACACCCTTGCCCTGAGAACTGAGATAGAGCCCCTCTGTATAAGAGTCCTTGTCACATTCTTCACCACTCCTTTCATCCTGCATTGAACATTCAAACCATTTAGACAGCTTCCATATCAATGACATTCTCACAATGCCGACTCAGAAGCTACTATGATACCACACTGAAGACTAAAGTGCCAAATGTGATAAAGTTGATTCATTTAATCCAAAAATAATAAATGCCTTCCATTTATTTCTCACCCAGGCAATCAATCCATAGTGCTTTTCTTTAGAGAAGGGCCTAGAAATTTGGGGGTTTAACACCACCTATTATCGCCAGATTCGGGCAAAAAAATGGTGGCTGCTGCTCTTCCGCCTGCTGCCAGCGGGTCCAGCAGCGGCTGCCATTTTCCGATGGCTGGCAGCGCAGCCGATGCCCGCGCTCGCTAGGGATATGTAGATTATGCAGATCGTGACTTCAGTGAGTGTGCAACCCTCACTTGATGCCTGATCTGCGAGTTTCAACTTTGCCACTCCACTTACAGCCATGACTTAAGTGCAATAAGCTGAGCAAGCGTTGACAAGCAAGAAGGAGGCAGTATTTAAAGGGATCATCAGCAACTACTTGCACCTGACATGTTTTTGCAGTTTGACTGGCTCTGTGCAACTTTCTGCAACTCCAGCAGCTTTATAAACTTCTTTCAAGGTTCTAAGGTAATGGGGAGTTTTGTTGCAAGTGGAGAATGCCTTCATTATTATTTAAAGGCTTCTGCTCACAACACTTGCTCATAGTCATGGAGGCTCTACTGCCAAGTACCCCGCGCGCTTGAGTATCTTAGGGAGAAGGAGCAGAGGCAGCGAAGAAGACGAGAAGATGCGCGCAGAAGGAGGAGGAGGACCAGGAGAGCTCTCAACAGGAGGCCTTACCCACCTAGAGTCTTCCGAGAGCACTTCTCTTATATCCACTTAAGTGAGGAGCAGTGTACTAGGAGGCTCCGCTTCACCAAGGAGGTGGTCACAGAACTCTGCCACTTCCTGCAACCAGACCTGCAGCTTCAGACCAGGGCGAACATGGCTCTCTCAGTGGCAGTCAAGGTCACCGTGGCCCTCAATTTCTTCACCAGCAGATCCTTCCAGTCTGCAGCAGGAGACATAGCTAACATCTCACAGTTTGCCGTCCATCGCTGCATCCGGAGGGTCACTGAGGCTCTCTACACCAGAAGAAGGGACTACATTTTCTTCTCTCTGAGCAGAGAGAAGCAGGACAAGCGCGCATGTGGCTTTACCAGGATAGCGGGCTTCCCCATGGTGCAGGGGACCCACATGGCTTTGTGGGCGCTGTATAACAATCCTGAGATCTTCCGTAACTGCAAAGGCTACCACTCACTTAATGTGCAGTTGGTGTACGACCACGCCCAGTGCTTCCTGATGGTCATTGTCCGCTATCTTGGCAGCAGCCATAATGCCTTCATCCTGCATCAATCCAGTGTGCCAGCAATCATCCAGCCACCATATGAAACTCGAGGGTGGCTGCTCAGAGATGAGGGCTATCTGCTCTGCACCTGGCTCATGACTCCATTCCACCTTCCGGATGGGCTGTCTGTGATCGCCTCATCAGACTCCGATTCCAATGAATGAAACCCCAGATCCCCGTTGCTCACCACATCCCCATCATACCATCCCTCCTGGGCACAAAGCTCAAATGAGAGCCACCACAAAAGATTCCAAACAAAATTAATAAATTTATCAAAAATCAATTGACACATATTTACACTTACGATATGAACTAATCACCCTTGTGCAATCCCTTAGTGCCTGTCGTTCGGGTGCCCTTTCCTGATCTAGTGCTCCTACCCAGTGCTCTCCCAGTGGCTGCAGCATGGCTGGTGGAAGGCTGCTGACTATCCATGGGGGAGACTTCAGATGGCCTTGCAGGATGACCTTGAGTAGCTCTGGACCTAGAAGGCCCGGCTGTAGACTGCACCACCTCGGCATGGGGGCATCAGTCTGGGCTGGCTGGCTGACAGGCAGCTGCAAAGGCAATGGCAGAGTGGCAGTGGTGGGAGTATGAATGCTGTCATCCTGAGAGAGGACAGCAGTGTCCTGCTCCACTGACCCACTGCCACTCCCCCGGGGAGGGGCCTCAGCATTTCTAGCAATCTGTTGGAGCACAGATTGCTGGTCTGCTGCGACACCCTGCAAGCCACAGTCGACGATGGTAAACCCAGCCACGATGGCAGCAGTCAGAGCTTGCGTGGCATCACGCTGAGACTGCATGAGAGCAGTCCTGAATTTCGATGGCTGCAAGCAGAGACTGCAGGAGCAATCTGAGCTTCCGCTGCAGCACTAAGACGTTGGGTCGCTTCCGCCTGTGCTGCAATGGAAGCTGCGACATCACCCATCACACGCAGCATCATGTCTGGATCGACACGGTCTCTTTGGAAGTGTACCATCATTTCCAGGCTGGAAATCCTGGGCTCCAAGCTCTGCGCAGAGCCCCGTGCAATGTTGGAGACGGACTCCTCCATGCTCCTTGACGTTGCTCAGAGGCTTTCTGGCAGGCTTGCCATTGCACCTAGCAATTCGGTGTGCATGCCCATCACCCGTCTTCTGAAGGCCGCCCCATCAAGGTCCTCATCTGAGTCCTGTGCAGCAGAACTCGCGCGCGAACTTGCCCTCCGGGGAGCTGGCCCCCGAGTTACCCTTTCCCCAGGCATTGCTGCAGCCCACTCATGCCCGGTGCCTCACCCTGTGCAGATCCCGCTTCTACACTAGCCTCGAAAGTACGCACAGTGCCGGTTTCTGAGCTGGTGTCTGCGAGTGACAGATGCAGTGACGCGGTGTCTTCTTCTTCTCCTCCCTCGCTCTCCTCCATCGCCTCGGGGTCAGGCTGGTCTGGTGCTTGGTCTTGATTAGCTGAAAGCAGAAACGCACAAGAGTCGGGTTATGGTGAGACGAGGGGCGGGGGAAGCAAGATATGCATGCATACAGCATCAACAGCTTGAAAGTGAGATGTCTGCACAGAGTGATCATAAACAGAGTGCACTTAAACAGAGTGTTGAACTTGGGAATTTGGAGAGAGTGGAAATTTGGAGCAGAAGGGGAAGGAGGTGCTGCTTTTTGCCTCCAATACTTGTAGTGCTTTGTATTTTTTTTTATTCATTTATGGGATGTGGGCGTCGCTGGCAAGGCCAGCATTTATTGCCCATCCCTAATTGCCCTTGAGAAGATGGTGGTGAGCCGCCTTCTTGAACTGCTGCAGTCAGTGTGGTGAAGGTACTCCCACAGTGCTGTTAGGGAGGGAGTTCCAGGATTTTGACCCAGCGACGATGAAGGATCGGCGAGATACTTCTAAGTCAGGATGGTGTGTGACTTGGAGGGGAATTTGGAGGTTGTGGTGTTCCCATGCGCCTGCTGCCCTTGTCCTTCTATGTGGAAGAGGTCGCGGGTTTGGGAGGTGCTGCTGAAGAAGCCTTGGCAAGTTGCTGCCGTGCATCTTGTAGATGGTACACACTGCAGCCATGGTACACCGGTGGTGCAGGGAGTGAATGTTTAAGGTGGTGGATGGGGTGCCAATCAAGCGGGCTGCTTTGTCCTGGATAGTGTCGAGCTTCTTGTTGGAGCTGTGCTCATCCAGGCAAGTGGAGCGTATTCCATCACACTCCTTACTTGTGCCTTGTAGATGGTGGAAAGGCTTTGGGGAGTCAGGAGGTGAGACATTCAGTATTTATGTGGCTGGTCCAGTTAAGTTTCCGGTCAATGGTGATCCCCAGGATGTTGATGGTGGGGGATTCGGTGATGGTAATACCATTGAATGTCAAGAGGAGGTGGTTAGACTCTCACTTGTTGGAGATAGTCATTGCCTGGCACTTCTGTGGCGCGAATGTTACCTGTCACTTATCAGTCCAAGCCTGAACGTCGTCCAGGTCTTGTTGCATGCGGGCATGGACTGCTTCATTATCTGAGGAGTTGTGAATGGCGCTGAACACTGTGCAGTCATCAGCGAACATCCCATTTCTGACCTTATATTGGAGGGAAGGTCATTGATGAAGCAGCTGAAGATGGTTGGGCCTAGGACACTACCCTGAGGAACTCCTACAGCGATGTCCTGGGGCTGTGATGATTGAACTTCAACCACCACAACCACCTTCCTTTGTGCTAGGTATGACTCCAGCCAGTGGAGAGTTCCCCCCGCCCCCCCCGCCCGATTCGCATTGACTTCAATTTTACTGGGGCGCCTTGATGCCACACTCGGTCAAATGCTGCCTTGATGTCAAGGGCAGTCACTCTCACCTCACCTCTGGAATTCAGCTCCTTTGTCCATGTTTGGACCAAGGCTGTAATGAGGTCGGGAGCCGAGTGGTCTTGGCGGAACCCAAACTGGGCATCCGTGTGCAGGTTATTGCTGAGTAAGTGCCGCTTGATTGCACTTCAATGACACCTTCCATGACTTTGCTGATGATTGAGAGTAGACTGATGGGGCGGTAATTGGCCGGGGTGGATTTGTCCTGCTTTTTGTGGACAGGACATACCTGGGCAGTTTTCCACATTGTCGGATAGATGCCAGTGTTGTAGCTGTACTGGAACAGCTTAGCTAGAGGTACGGCTAGTTCTGGAGCACAAGTCTTCAGCACGATAGCCGGGATGTTGTCAGGGCCCACAGCCTTTGCTGTATCCAGTGCGCTCAGCCGTTTCTTGATATCATGTGGAGTGAATCGAATTGGCTGAAGACTGGCTTCTGTGATGGTGGGGACCTCAGGAGGAGGCCGATATGAATCATCCACTTGGCACTTCTGGCTGAAGATGGTTGCAAATGCTCCAGCCTTGTCTTTTGCACTCGCGTGCACCTTCATTGAGGATGAGGATATTCCTGGAGCCTCCTCCTCCCGTTAGTTGTTTAATTGTCCACCACCATTCACAACTGGATGTGGCAGGACTGCAGAGTTTTGATCTGATCTGTTGACTGTGGGATCGCTTAGGTCTGTCTATAACATGCTGCTTCTGCTGTTTAGCATGCTTGTAGTCCTGTGTTGCAGCTTCCCCAGGTTAGCACCTCTTTTTTAGGTACGCCTGGTGCTGCTCCTAGCATGCTCTTCTGCACTCCTCATTGAACCAGGGTTGGTCCCTTGGCTTGATGGTAATGGTAGAGTGAGGGATATGCCGGGCCATGAAGTTACAGATTGTGGTGGAATACAATTCTGCTGCTGATGACGGCCCACAGCGCCTCATGGATGCCCAGTTTTGAGCTTCTAGATCTGTTCTGAATCTATCCCATTTAGCACGGTGGTAGTGCCACACAGCACGATGGAGGGTGTCCTCAGTGTGAAGTAGGTTTTTCCCTCGTGTTGGTTCTCTCACCACCTGGAGCAGGCCCAGTCTGGCAGCCATGTCCTTCAGGACTCGGCCAGCTCGGTCAATAGGGATACTACCGAGCCTCTCTTGGTGATGGACATTGAAGTCCCCCACCCAGAGTACATTCTGCGCCCTTGCTACCCTCAGTGCTTCTTCCAAGTAGTGTTCAACATGGAGGAGTACTGATTCATCAGCTGAGGGAGGGCAGTAGGTGGTAATCGGCAGGAGGTTTCCTTGCCCATGTTTGACCTGAAGCCATGAAAATTCATGGGGTCCGGAGTCAATGTTGAAGACTCCCAGACCCACTCCCTCCTGACTGTATACTACTCTGCCGCCACCTCTGGTGGATCTGTCCTGCCGGTGGGACAGGACATACCCAGGGATGGTGATGGAGGAGTGTGTTTGGAATGACAAGAGAGGTGTCTATGTGGCCTTGTGATTGTGTGTTGAAGAATGTTACGGAGGGATGGTCATAGTTGACAGTGGTGGGGCAGGGGGTGAGAGGAGTGTTGTGAGTTACTGGATGAGAGAGGTGAAGAAATTAAGAGTTATACTCACCCTAGCTGCTCATGTGAGGTCATTAAACCTATTTCTACATTGAACCCTGGTCCTGGGCATGATGCTGTTGGCACTGAGCCCCTGCCTGACAGTGGCCTTGGGGATGCTCCTATGGGTGCTAGGGAATAGTACTTCCCTCCTGGCCCTCATTTCCTCAACTAGGACCTCCAGGGAGGCATCAGGAAAGTGGGGGTCAGCCCATCGACTCATTTTTGCAGCCAACAGGTCTTCCACAGTTGGTCACTGAAAAATGCAAGCGGGGCTGCAACTTCACTTTAAGTACAGTTGTGAAACGTGCCAGAAATTGCATGGGTCATGTAGCAGGCTGCTCGATTCTGCAGGCAATCAGGAGGGCAGCCCATTCTTCAAATGTTATTGAGGCCCAGGAGTTAAAATGGTTCGGGCGTCACCCCAATAATGTCACGGGGGATTGCCACCCGCCTCACCAACACAATTCGATCCCGAGTTAAAATTGGGGCCTTAAAAAGAGCTTGATTCTGAAAATGCCACTTAATTCTGCCTCTGCAATATTGCCTGGCTCCACCCTTACCTTACCCCACTATGGTTGAAATCCTTATCCCTTAAATGTCAGCTTGGCTCAGATGGCAGTACTCTTATTTATAGGTTATAAGGTTGTGGTTTCAAGGCCCACTCCAGAACACTTCCATTGAGTACTAAAGCAGTGCTTCAGTGTCAGGGTGTTTTCTTTCAGATAAGCTAGACATAAGATTACATGGCATGATTCAAAGAGGAGGAGGAAGTTCTCCCAAAATCATGGCCAACATTCTTTACTCAACCAAAAAACGATTAACTGTCTGAAAACTCTATCAATGCCCAGGAAGTCAGGCAGGATTTCTAGATTGCTCGTGAGTATAGCAGCAGCAAGATAAACCAGGTTAATGCATGGCTGGAGAAATAGTGCAGGAGGGAGGGCTTCAGATTCCTGGAAATTGGGACCAGTTCTGGGGCAGGAGAGACCTGTACAAAATGGATGGGTGGCACCTGTACAGGGCTGGGACCAATGTCCTCGCAAAGAGGTTAACTAATGCTATGGAGGAGGGCTTAAACTAAGAAGAGGAACCAGGATGTAGCATCAGAATATGAGAAACAATATGCACAGAGGACTGGGAGAGACAAACAGCATTAGAATAAAGAGTAGTCCAGAAAGTGGATGGACCAGACAGGGGAGAAATGGAAAGCAGACTAAGACGGGTTTGGAGTGCACATGTGTACATGCACGGAGTGTGACAAATAAGGTTGTTGAGCTTCAGGCACGAGTTGCTAAATGGGGTTATGACATAGTGACAATAACAGAGACCTGGCTCAAACAAGGGCAGCAGTGGGAACCTCCTGGCTACAATGTATTCAGGAGAAATAAGGAAGGAAAAGATGGAGGGAGTGGTGGCAGTATTGAGCAAAGATACTGTTGTAGCCCTGGAAAGGGATAATGTGCTTAAGGGTTCAAAGACAGCCTCTAGTTGGTTAGAGTTAAGGAACAGAAGAGGTGCTGTTACGCAGTTGGCTGTATACTATAGACCATTAAATAGTGGGAATCATAGAATGGTTACAGCACAGAAGGAGGCCATTTGGCCCGTCGAGCCCGTGCCGGTTCTCTGCAAGTGCACTTCAGCTAGTCCAGCTCCCCCGCCCTTTCCCCATAGCCCTGCAAATGTTTGCTTTCAGGTACTTATCCATTTCCCTTTTGAAAGCCATGATTGAGTCTGCCTCCACCACTCTTTCAAGTATGTCATTCCAGATCATAACCACTTGCTGAGTAAAAAAGTTTTTCCTCATGTCGCCTTTGGTTCTTCTGTCAATCACCTTAAATCTGTGTCCTCTGGTTCTTGACACTTCTGCCAATGGGAACAGTTTCTCTCTATCTACTTTGTCCAGACCCCTCATGATTTTGAACACCTCTATCAAATCTCCTCTCCACTTTCTCAGCTCTAAGGAGAACAAACCCAGTTTCTCCAGTCTATCCACGTAACTGAAGTCCCTCATCCCTGGAATCATTCTCGTAAATCTTTTCTGCAACCTCTGTAAGGCCTTCACATCCTTCCTAAAGTGCGGTGCCCAGAATTGGACACAATACTCCAGTTGAGTCTGAACCAGTGTTTTATAAAGACTCATCATAACTTCCACGCTTTTGTACTCGATACCTCGATTCATGAAACCCAGGATCCCGTAAGCTTTTTTAACCGCTTTCTCAACCTGCCCTGCCACCTTCAATGATTTGTGCACGTATACCCCTAGGTCTCTCTATTCATGCACCCCTTTAGGATTGTACCATTTAGTTTGTATTTCCTCTCTTCATTCTTTCTACCAAAATGTATCACTTCGCACTTTTCTGCGTTAAATTTCATCTGCCACGTGTCCGCCCATTCCACCAGCCTGTCTATGTCCTCTTGAAGTCTATCACTATCCTCCTCACTGTTCACTATACTTCCAAGTTTTGTGTCATCTACAAATTTTGAAATTGTGCCCTGTACACCCACATTTAAGTTATTAATATATATCAAGAAAAGCAGTGGTCCCAGAACCGACCCCTGGCACCACTGTATATGTTCCTCCAGTCCAAAAAACAACCGTTCACCGTTATTCTGTTTCCTGTCACTTAGCCAATTTTGTATCCATGCTGCCACTGTCCCTTTAATTCCATGGGCTTCATGGGAAGGAGATGGCAGAGCAAATTAGCAGGCAACTTTCAGAAAGATGTAAAAACAGTAGAGTAGTGATAATGGGGGACTTCAATTATCCTAATATAGACTGGGATAGTAACAGTGTAAAGGACAACGAGGGGGAGGAATTCCTGAAATGTGTACAAGAGAACTTTCTTGATCAGTGTGTTTGCAGCCCAATGAGGAACGAAGCAGTACTGTATCTAGTTCTGGGGAATGAAGTGGGGCAAGTGGAGCATGTTTCAGTGGGAGAGCATTTGGGGAATAGTGATCATAATATTATCAAGTTTAGAATAGTTATGGAAAAGGACAAGATACAATCAAGTGTAAAAATATTTAACTGGAGGAGGGCTAACTTCACTGAATTGAAAAGGGGTCTGGCCCAGTTAGATTGGAATCAAAAATTAGTAGGCAAAACAGTAATTGAACAATGGGTGGCCTTCAAAGAGGAGATGATTCGGGTACAGAGTAAACACATTCTTATGAGGGGAAAAGGGAGGGCATCCAAAGCTAGAGCTCCCTGTATGACTAAAGATATAGAGGTTAAAATTACACAGAAAAAGGAGGCTTATGACAATTGTAAGTTTCATAATGCAGTAGAGAACCAAGCTGAATATAGAAAGTACAGAGGAGATCTAAAAAAGTGAATAAGAGGGGCAAAGAGGGAATATGAGAATAGATTAGTGGCTAACATAAAAGGGAACCCAAAAGTATTTTATAAACACATAAATAGTAAAAAGCTAGTCAAGGGAAGGGTGGGTCGACTTGGGACCAAAAAGGAGATTTCCTTGTGGAGGCAGAGGGCATGGCTGAGGTACTAATGAATACTTTGCAACTATCTTCACTAGAGAAGAGGCTACTGCCAAAGTAGCAGTAAAGGAGAAGGCAGTAGTCATAATGGATAGGATAAAAATAGATAAAGAGGAAGTACTTAAAAGGTTGGCAGTCCTCAAAGTAGAAAAGTCACCGAATGGGATGCGTCCTAGGTTACTGAGGGAAGTAAGGTTGGCCACAATCTTCCAATCTTCCTTGGATATGGGGGTGGTGCCAGAGGACTGGGGGATTGCAAATGATACACTCCTGTCTAAAAAAAGGGGAGAGGGATAAACCTGGCAACTACAGGCCAATCAGCCTAACATTGGTGGTAGGGAAACTTTTAGAGACTATAATCCGGGACAAAATTCATTGGCATTTAGAAAAGTATGGGCTAATAAATGAAAGTCAGCACAGATTTGTTAAAGGCAAATCATGTTTGACTAACTTGATCGAGTTCTTTGATGAAGTAACAGAAAGGGTTGATGAGGGTAATGCGGTTGATGTTGTGTTTATGGACTTTCAAAAGGCGTTTGACAAAGTGCCACATAATAAACTTGTTAGCAAAATAGAAGCACATAGTATTAAAGGGACAGTGGCAGCATGGATACAAAATTGGCTAAGGGACAGAAAGCAGAGAGTAGTGGTGAAGGGTTGTTTTTCAGACTGCAGGGAAGTATACAGTGGTGTCCCCAGGGGTTGGTATTGGGGCCACTGCTGTTTCAAAGTTTGCAGATGATACGAAACTCGGAAATGTAGTAAAAATGAGACAGATAGTAACAGACTTCAGGAGGACATAGACACTGGTGAAATGGGCAGACACATGGCAGATGAAATTTAATGCAGCGAAGTGTGAAGTGATTCATTTTGGTAGGAAGAATGAGGTGAGGCAATATGAACTAAATGGTACAATTTTGAAGGGGGTGCAGGAATAGAGAGATCTGGGGGTGCATGTACACAAATATTTGAAGGTGGCAGGACAAGTTGAGAAGGCTTTTGAAAAAGCATATGGGATCATCGGCTTTATTAATAGAGGAATAGAGTACAAAAGCAAGGAAGTTATGCTAAACCTTTATAAAATGCTGGTTAGGCCTCAGCTGGAGTATTGTGCTTAACATGTGATAATTCCAACACACACCCCTCTGTCTTATTATAGCTGCACTCATCCTTAGGACCTTCTCCTACTGGATGTGGGCATATCGTAAGTGTACCTTTCCCATGACATCCGTTTAGGGAGACTCCTCTCATAGTACCATTCTTCCTGATGGCATAGGTATCAATTGGATAGCATTGGAGGTATGTCCCACCCCTCACTATGCCTATGTTTGTTACCTGGAGTCGTGTCTAGTCTCACCACTGGTATCAGGAGTACCATGCCTATCATTGCTGTCACTTCTGCTTTACATTTTTGTATCACTGGATATACTCTGGTCATCCCTTTGAGGGTACAAGCACTCAGAGGGCCTGGATTCTGGCTCAGGCCATAGAGCTGTGTCCTGTTAATCCAGTCTGGTACCTCACCTCACTGTATCTGTGCCAGATTGTGTTTTAACTGTCCGGTGATCCATTGGCCATAGGCATGGCACAAGCCTCTCCCTACCCCGTCTTTTGCCTGTTCCTCATCCCTATGGTTTAGTTTGTTGATGATGCTAGCATGGTCCTCTATAACCTTAACTCCTTCGAGTAATTTCCTTATCGTATGTTCTCCCAACTTCGATCCTTGTTGAACTAAACCAGTTTCCTTCTCTAAAATCTGTTGTATTACCCTTTGTATTTGTTCCACACTAGTTTGGACTCCTTGGGGGAAAAATTCAATATCGCCCCGTTTGGGGCGCAATTATCGGCAGGGCACAAAGATTAGCGCCTGGCGCTAATTATCGCCTTCGACTGCAAACTTGACTTTTATCGCCCCTGGAGGTGATTGGAACACTAAATCAGGCGCTACACATCTGTCTTAAGGCGCAAAGGCCGAGGAGCTAGGCGCTAACTCAGAGCGCTGGCGAAGCTCATGTGATGTCAGTCAGCAATGGAACACAGACACAATGGCGCAGGCCAGTTCTTAAAGGGGAGGGTTGATCTTGCTTTCCATCCACATCCTTCTCATTGCAGCCTTGAATCTCGGCCTGGAGAGACCTGTACATCAAATCTGCTGGAAAGAACAATGGAGAGTACCAGGGAAAGAGCTTAGAGTGCAACCCCCACAGTCTGTTCTAAATCGATACAAGGAAGGGCAAATCAAAATGAACCTGTAAAGTGCTGCTCAGTACCCAAAACTCCTCCACACAGCGTTGAATCTCTCCAGAAGTCTCTCTCGCTGTCTCTCAGAATGCGTGGTTCAAAAATGTCACCAACAAAAAAAGGCAGGAAGCAGTCGCCTTTAAATAGCATTCCCCCAGTCCCTTCCTGACTGCAAAACGCTCCCCTCAACCTGTCGTTGCTAGCAGCAGGCGGTAAGGCAGGGGGCGCCACTCAATATCCGCTCCGGGGTGCTACCGGGCCGTTGCGCACTCGACTGACGTCACGATCTGCCGGCGCAGGAGATCGTGGCGGTAGTGTTTAGCGCCACCACAAAATGTCTAGTTAATTTCGCGAGCAGCGCAAACATCGCCGCGTCCGGGCGCTGGTTGCTTTGCGCCCCATTAGCGCCCTCTTAAGGCGCTAACGGGAGGCGCAACCAACTAAATTTCCCCCCCCTTGTATATCTAGGGCATTAACGAATGATGTCCCCATGTTTATTCCCGTAAATATATCGGTTCCTAAGCTCCTCTTAATCCTTTGGTGAAATGCAGCATGTCCCCTGAAACTAGTGGCCCCTATCTCATCAGCAGCTTGGTTAGTTACATTCTTTATCATATATGCATACAATTCTCTAGTTTTAGTGAACCTTTCACAATATCCTGGCCATTGTAATGTGATTAAGTTCATTAGTACCGGTACAATTTTGTGTCTTATGTTATCATACAATTGTTCTCCCTCGGTAAATAATACTAGTCCATTCATGGGTCCAGGTGTCATAATTGGGCATTGTAACATCGTTGGTTCACTCGTCTCTTCTTTCTGTGTATTGGGAGTCATGGTAGCGGGTTGAGCCGGTGGGGGCGTCGGTGTCGGTTTCAGTGGTCCATCCCATTGGACCCTCAATAAGGTTTCTGTATATTCGACCGTGGGCATGTTATAGTTGGTGTAGTCCGCGGTTATTGACTTAGCAGATCCATATTTAGTTATTACTTTTCCTTTCAGGATCACGCATCGTTTTCTGTCCTTCGTACTTTCACTCAATACCCAAGTTCCAGGTTCTGTCATCCAGACTGTGCCATTTTTCGATGCCTCCACACTCAGGAGGTTTGGGTATGAGGTTGGACACGTGCTCATCTGGGAATGCATTGATCGTATTTATTGTTACAACCTTACCACATTCAACCCATTTCGTATATGGGGACTCTTGATTGGGCGCTGGGAATTGGCCATAGTAGGGGTTTCCCTCTATAAGCTGGGTGCTAGTAGTTATGTAATTCCCTTCTACAATCATACCGGATTTAGATTTAGTGCGCCCTCTGTTTATCGCGCCCCTTCTAAGCCTGGCCTGTGGTCTGTTCCCCATTTGTCCCAAGTTATAACACCTCGTTTCTCCCTCTTTTCCCTGTATTGTTTCGCACTCCTCTCCTTCTGGCCGTCCACAACATCGCATGCTATCTACACCCACAACTGGTCCCCAGCCCATTGTCGTTTGATCTAATACCATTGTGGTGATGCAGCAAGGTCCCTCCACGTCATCTGTGCCCCCTGGTGTACCGACCGCCCTGGCCATCTGCCATATGGCTATGGTTAGTATTATCCACAGCAACTTCATGGTACGGTTATCTTAGTCCGTCGTTTTCCGAGCTCTTTTCCCTGGAGGAGAGGGTAGAATGGGGATCTTTAGTGTTAAATGGTTTCACCTGGGTCCAGTGCTTCCATCGCATGCCCGTCGGTTCCTGTAGACAAACACATGTATCACTTGTCATTAATATAGTATATGGCCCCATCCAACGAGGTTCCATTCCCTTTCTTCCAATAACTTGCGTCATTACCTGTTGGCCTATTTTGGGCAACTCCTCTGGTTTAAGTCCAGTATTTTGTCTCTCTAGATCTTTAATCTGTTGCTGATTCCTTACTTCTGTATTTAGTGCTTGTACCTCCTGGTTTAGTTGTACTAAATATCGTCTTAATCTATCTTGTACTGGTCCTGGTTCTCCCACCCCTCCAGCCAGATCCTCTGGCAGTCTCATAGCTCGTCCTGTCATTAATTCATAAGGGGTCAGTCCGGTCGTGCGTCCTGGGGTGGCTCGCAGCCTCATTAATATGCTGGGTAATAATTCCAACCATCCCTTCCCTGTTTCTTGGATGGCTTTTGTCAGCGCGTTTTTCAGTGTCCTATTCATTCTTTCTACCATCCCCGAGCTCTGGGGATGATATGGTATGTGGTATTTTTATGTTATGTGTAACAGCTTACATGTTTCTCTCATTATTTTACCGGTAAAGTGGGTGCCGTTGTCTGAGTCAATTTGCAGAGGCACTCCCCAACGGGGTATAACCTCGGTAGCCAATATTAGTGCAACTGTTTTTGCAGAGCAATCTCGGGTGGCAAAGGCTTCCACCCACCTGGTAAATTGATCAATTATTACTAGCAATATTTCTTCCCCCGGTCCTGCGCTAAGGGGCCGGTAAAGCCAATCTGTAAGTTTTCCCAGGGTCCTTGGGGCCTGGGTTGGTGTGCTACTCTAACTCTACATCTCTGTCCTACATTATTTTGAGCGCATATTATACAGCGGTGGCAATACCTTGCCACTTCTCGACCCATCTTCGGCCACCACCAGTACTGTGTCAGTAGGTATAACATGTTACTTCTGCCTGTATGTGTTACGCCATGGTATAGCGCCATCAGCTGTTGCCTACAACATTCTGGCGCCACCACCTGGTTACGTGGGCCCCATTTCCAAATTCCATCTTGTAATTGCGTGCCAGCTTGTCTCCATTTCTCCTTTTCCTCTTTACTAGTATTTTCTTGTACTTCCATTATATTTACTTCCTGTATCCCACTGACCGTCATGACCATATTTATTTTGTTTTTAAATGTGGTCTCTGGTTGCATTTCTTCCGCAGCTAATTTTGTGGCTAAGTCCGCATACCTATTCCCTATGGGGGCCAGGTCCTGGGGTTCTTGTGAGTCCATGTCTATCTTCGTGTGGGCCTTTATTTTAATTACCGCGGTTTCTAAGGGTGCCCGTGCAGCCTTAACTAACCTTTCTATTAGTTTTCCATGTTTTACTACCTCTCCAGTGGAGGTCATATAACCCCTCCGGGCCCATAGTGTCATATAATCATGCACCACTCCAAAGGCATATCAGCTATCCGTGTAGACATTTACCCGTTTGTTCTTTGCCATTTCCAATGCTTTTATTAGGGCCACTAGCTCAGCTACCTGTGCTGACTTATCTCCATATAGGGCTCCTTTCAATAGGGTCTTTCCCTCCTGATTTACTACTGCCCACCCTGTTCTGGGTTCCCCGTTGATATATTTTCGGGATCCATCTACATAAATCACCATATCGGGGTTTTCCAGTGGGACTTCCTTTACTCCACTGCCTATTTCTTCCTCCATTTCCATCTGACAGCTATGTTCCTCCCCTTCCATTAATATGCCCGTGGCTGGATTAACCCCAGTATGTTTTTGTATTATCACAGTTCCATCCCTGGGGAGTAATATAGCTTCCCATTTAGCCTTTCTGCTATCCGATATGGTTCGCAATTTTCCTGTGTTAAGTAGTTCCACTAAGGTATGTTGGGTATGCAAAATTACCTTTCCCATCATCACTATTGGTTCGCTTACTCGCACCACCCATGTGGCACAATCTATTGCAGCCACACATCGTGGCATTGCCTTCGCTACTGGATCTCTCTTGGTGGAGTAATACGCAACGGGTCTCTGTTTCCCTCCGTGATCTTGCATTACCACAGCTGAATAACTCCCTTGGTCCTCGTCACAGTACAAGTGGAAGGGTCGGGTATGGTCTGGCAGTCCTAATGCAGGGGCCATTATAAGTTCTTGCTTAAGGGTGTTGTATGCCTCTTCTTGCTCCGTTCCCCAATCTATGTCCTTTATGGCTGCCTTTTGTTCCTGCGGGAGTGCCTTATACCCCAGGCTAATTTCATGTCCTAGATACTTTACTTTGGACAGTCCAACCTGTGCCTTTTTGGGTTAAATTTAAAGCCAGCTTTCTTAAGTGTCTGGAGGGTGGCTAGTAATGCTCCCATGTGTCCTTTGGCATCCTCTGATGCAATCATTATGTCATCGACATATTGGAGTAGGGCACTCTGATACTTTGATAGGTCTAACTCGTCTAAGGCTTGACTCAGTACACGGTGGAATATATTTGGACTATTGTGGAACCCCTGCGGGACCCTGGTCCGTGTATACTGTCTATCCCTGACAGTAAAGGCGAATTTCCCTTGTGATTCCTCTGCCAATGGTATGGACCAGAGCCCGTTCTGTATCCAAGACTGTAAGGGGGAAAAATTAGGTCGCGCCCCGTTTGGGGCGCAAATCTCGTCTGGACGCAAATATTAGCGCCTGGCGCTAATTATCGCCACTGACTGGAAACTTCACTTTTACCGCCCCGGGAGGTGAGTGGAGCGCTAAATCAGGCGCTGCACACCTGTCTTAAGGCGCAAAGGCCGAGCAGTGAGGCGCTAACTCAGCGCGCGAGCGCAGCGCAGGTGCTGCCAGTTAGCGAGGGAACACAGACACACTGGCGCCGGCCAGTTCTTAAAGCGGGGGGGGGGCCAACTTGCTCCCCAGCCACACCCTGCTCATTGCAGCCTTGAATCTCGGCCTGGAGAGACCTGTGAATCCATTTTGCTGCCAAGGATGGAGAGGGTGAGAGAACGAGCTCAGCGCTTCACCGAGCGGGCCTTGGATGCTCTGGTTGGCGCAGTGGAGCGCAGAAGATGTATACTCTTCCCTGAGAGTGGCAGGAGGCCTTTGCCACGCGAGTACAGAAGAGTGTGGAGGGAGGTGGCTCAGAGCGTCTCCTCCAGGAGCATGGTGCCCAGGACCCATGTTCAATGCCGCAAAAAGTTCAACGACCTCACTCGGGTCGTCAGGGTGAGTGGCTTTTTCTCAATACCTCTCCATCCCTCCATCTCAACCTCACTCTATGGCCAGAGGGTCTTAAAACCCCAATGCACAACACTCATCCAACACCTATGGCCCTTTCATGAAACACACACACACATTCCACACTTTGCATACAGTAAGGGCTATTCACCTATGGGAGGCACATCAGGCAAGACCATGGCTGTATACAGTAAGGGCTATTCACCTATGGGAGGCACATCAGGCAAGACCATGGCTGTATATTTACTCAGATGCTGTCCTTTCTCTTGCAGGCCAAGCTGGCGCATAATAGGAGACAGCAGCAACGGACAGGTGGAGGGCGGCCTCAGCTGCAACCCCTCAGCGATCTTGAGGAGCGCGTCCACAGGATTGTGGCAAGCCGGGTGATCGGTCCCGTCGCCACTGGAGACGCCGACCCTGTTCTGGACAGCAATGGTAAGGTCATCACCTTTTTGTCCTCTGTCCTTCCACTTGTCCCTCACAACACCAGCCTTTTGACACTTTCAATCCAACTTGCTAACTCGCTGCACTTATTCCTCCCTTACTGCCACCCTGTCCTCACGCTAAAGCCACTCTTGTACCTCCCTGCTTTCAGATGGTGATTCACCAGCTGAGGAGACGGGCCCTGAAGCTGCCAGTGGGAGTGAAGCTGCAGCCGAGGAGGAAGAGGAAGCCGAGCATCAGTGCCACCCTCTCCCGAGGAAGCCCATGCCCACACTGGGAACACGCCTTCCCTGGAGGGGAGCAGGGGGGAAGGGTCTGATGAGGGTGAAGCTCCAGGACCCAGCGGGCTGCAGCAACGCCATGGGGGTAGGGAAGAACGGGGGCCTTCTCCCCAGAGGGAGAGTATGCCAGAGACTCCTACTGCAATGGACGCAGAGGAGGAGCGGCTGATCGCAGAAATGAACACCCAGGCGGTGGGCATGCACACTGAGCTCATGGGTGCAGTGGGAAGGGTGCCCGAATGCATTGAGTCACTGGCAAGGAGTGTGGAGCACTTCGCTGTAGCGCAGGCGGATGTCACACTAACGCTTAGTGCTGCAATCCAGTCACTGACTGCCGTGATTTCATCTCTGACTGCTCTCATGCAGACTCAGATTGAGGCCACGCGAGCACTGACTGCTGCCAACCTCGATGGTTCGTTTACATGTCCCCGGGGCTCTCACCGCGCCGCAGCAGGCCAGCAATCTGTGCTCCAGCAGATTGCTCCGGATGCTGAAGTGCTGCCCCGTGGGAGTGCCAGTGTGTTGGGCGAGCAGGGAGTTGCTGTCCTCTCTCACGATGACAGCATTCCTGCTGCCAACACTGTCACTTCTCCACTGCACTTGCCACCGCCTGTAGGACAGACTGCTGCCGCCCATGCAGAGTTGGTGCAGTCTGCAGCCGGGCCCTCCAGGCCCAGAACTGGTCGAGGCCGTCCTTCAGGGGCATCTGCAGTGTCAGGGTCTGACAAGCAGCAGCCTTCCACCAGCCTTGCTGCAGCCACTGAGGTCCCATTACGGAGGAGCAGTAGGGTTAGAAGGGGGGAAGTGCGCAAGGGAAGGAGATCGCCCTCGAAGGGCAAAAAGTAGGAGGTGTGACAAAATGCTGGTCATTTTTTTATTAAAGGCCGAGGTTCGTGGTCCAACTTTTGTCTAGTGTTTTGGACATTATCTCCAGGTTGTGAGAACCAGTTATGTTAATGACTGTTTTTTTGTGTTTATTTCTATGAGTTTGTCATGAGGAAATGACACACACAGAGTTTGTAAAATAAATAAGTTTTTGTATTCAAAATATACATGTTTGGTGTTTGGAATCATTGGTGCCTTGGCCAGCTTAGGGGTTGCGTGCTGGGTTCATTGATGTTGTTAGCAATGGCAGAAGCCATTTCCACAGCAGGGGCCCTGGAAGCGGCTTGCTATCAGCCTTTGACGGACGGCCCTTGCAGTTTCACCATTGTGGGCCGCCCTCCCGCCTTGGTGCTGCTGATGATCATCCTCCTCGTCCTCTTCCTCCTCTTCCTCCTCCTCCTCTGGTGGTGCTCCAAGGCCTGGTGGCATTGGCTGGGTCCTGACGATTGCCATGTTATGCAACATGCAGCACACGACTACGAAGTTGGATACTCGCTCAGGCGAGTACTGCAGGGCTCCTCCAGAATGGTCGAGACAGCGGAACCGTTGCTTCAGCACGCCGATTGTGCGCTCAATGATGTTCCTGGTAGCTTGATGGCTCTCATTGTACCGCAGCTCAGCAGGGGTGTTGGGTGTACGGAGCGGTGTCATCAGCCAGGTGCTCAATGGATACCCCTTGTCCCCGAGAAGCCAACCAACTGGCTGATGCGGTGCCTCGAAAAGTTCTGCCAGAGTAGTCTGGCGCAGGATGAAAGCATCGTGGCAGCTGCCAGGATAGTGGGCATTGACAGCGAGTATCAGCTGTCTGTGGTCACAGACCAACTGAACATTCAAGGAATGGAACCCCTTTCTGTTCCGGAATTCCTCGGCATTCTCATGTGGAGCACGCAAAGCCACATGCGTGCAGTCAAAAGCGCCCTGCACCATGGGGAAGCCCGCTATTCTCGCAAAGCCCAGAGCGCGGTCACGCTGCTTGTCTGGGGTCATGGGGAAAGAGATGAACTCTCGTCTCCTTTTAAAGAGGGCATATGTGACCTGCCGGATGCAGCAATGCACCGCGAACTGGGAGATATTGGCGAGGTCCCCAGCAGCAGCTTGAAATGAGCCAGTAGCATAGAAGTTGAGAGCCACTGTGACCTTCACTGCCACCGACAGAGACGTCCTGGACCTCAGTTGAGGCTGCAGATCTGGCTGCAGCAGGTGGCAGAGCTCAGTGACCACCTCCTTGCTGAATCGCAGCCTTCGCAAACACAGCTCCTCAGACATATGAATGTAGGAGAGCTGTTCACGATATACCCTGGGAGGGTAAGCTCTCCTGTACATACGCCTGTTGGCCCTCCTCCGTCTGGCCATCATTGCCACTCTCTCTCTGTGTCTCTGTGTCCTCCGATTCAGCTGGAGCAGGACGACGCCCCCAATCAGTGCAGCCCCCATAGTCTCTTTGCAAGCAAAGTTATGAAGGACAGCAACCAAAGTAGCAGCGAAGTTAGGATCAGTAGGCAAAACTACCTCACAAAGCGTTGACTCAATGCAGAAGTCTCTCTTTCTCTCTCTCCGAATCTCTCTCTCTCTCTCAGAACGAGTGGTGCAAAAATGTCAACCACAGAAAAAGACAGGAAGAGGCCCCCTTTAAATAGCGCCCCCCCCAGCCCCACAGCGATTGATAGCGTTCCAGTCTTCCGGTCGTTGGATGCGCCAGGCGGTAAGGCAGGGGGCGCCACTTAATTTCCGCTCCGGGGCGCCACAAGGGCGTTGCACCATGGAATGACGTCACAATCTGCGCGCGCAGGTGGTCGCAGCGGTAAGGTTTAGCGCCGCCGCACAATGTCTAGTTAAGTTCCCGAGCGGCGCAAACATCGCTGCGCCCGGGCGCTAGCGGCTTTGCGCCCCATTAGCGCCCTCTTAAGGCGCTAACGGTAGGCGCAACCAACTGAATTTTTACCCCTAAATATTTTAAAGTCTGGTTTCAGACCATTAAATATCTTATTCAATGCGGTCTACACAAATTTACACCAACCAGAATTTCACCGGGGCCACAATGAAAGTCTGGTTTTAATAGGTTCAGATCAATTTTTTTTAAACTAACCAGTATCACTTGGAAAAGAAAGAAACCATAGCCACATTAACAAAGAAACAATTACCCATGCCTTGTAAACATTCAAATTCATTTTCTTCCAGGCACATTGGCAACTGTGACTTCAAGGCTGAAGCTTATCTTTTGTAAAACAATTAACAAACTTAAAACAACACACGCTTGTCCATCCTTCAAGACAAGTCTTCAAAGGGTTAAACAGCTTTTAGCTCTCTGTACAAAAGAGTGGGTGGAGCTAAAACAAAAATGACAGACACTTTTTTAAAGACAGACTTTCAGACAAAAGAAATACTGTAACTTCTTAAACATTCATAGTCAGGAAAGCTTTCACTCTTTTAACACACACTTTCACACAAACTGAGATCCCAGCATTCCTTTTAAGATTCCTTTCACTCAACAAATCTTGTGTTTTATTTGTCTCGGCACAGACATTAATAACTTCCATGTCGGTAAAACTTTAAATTTCTCTTTTTTTTACATCGGCGTCTCAGCAGCTTTTCCTGGCTTTCCAAATCCCTGTTTTTTTCCCCTTCCTTTGCTGAGTTTTCAGATTGGTTAGCCTGCAAATTAGATCTTTTTCCTTCTTTATCTCTCCCTCTCTCTCCTGCACTTTATGCTTAACCACATGGCTATGTTTCTCTCTTAACCCATTGTGGGTTTTTTTTTGAGACAGACTTCCTGGAATAAAGTTGATCACTTTTTCAAAGGGGACATTTACCTTTCTTTTCGCAATACTTTTGTCCTGTTTCTACACAAACCACTATTACCTCATCCTCCTTACTCCCTTTCTGTTGCATCCACCAATTGTTTTTCCACGCAATTTTCTGTTTCTCATCATATCCCTTTTTTACCATCTTTTCCTTTACTTTCTCATATTTGTCTTGTACAAACTCGTATGGGAGTTTCGATCTTTTGGCATCGTTTTTATTCGCCATTTTTGAGGTGGAGTTGCTAGTTCCCCCTCTTGTTACCTCCGGGACTCCCCCGGACCTCAGGGACTTTTCCCTGCTCATGCGGTTCTAACTCCACCTTGACTGGACTTTCCCATATCCAATCCTATATAACCCGAGCTCCTCAACTTATTCAGACATTTTCATTTTTACAATGTCCTAACGTGCACCTAAGTTGTTTTGCTCACGTATCCGGACTCCGCCTCAGATTCGTTGGATCTCCGGCCTTGGGCTTCGATACGAGGAGACAATGCCTCTACTCAGCCCGTCCGGTAGATCCTGCCGACTATGCCAAGTTGTTAGGGTAAACCAGGAGAGTTTCTTCTCCCCGAGACGGACCCTCTGATATAAAGGGTCGACGTCCGCCTTATTCCCAATCAATCGCTCGGAGTCCGGAGGTTCGTTCAGTAAATCAACCTTATTACAAGTCGACAGGGGAGACACTCATCCAGGGACGAATGCTCCCCGATCGTTAAAACTCCTCTACCTAATATACAGTTTCTGTTCTAAGTCGTGGCTATTGTCCCACAATTATTTACATTACATACAGTTGGTTTCGGGTGCAAAATAGTTGGTTTCGGGTTCAGAATAGTTGGTCTCGGGTGCAACTTCTTGCAGTTCGTGTGCACATTAGTTTTGTAACTCCAAGGTTAAATTCAAGTAAATCCAATTAAAACTGCTTTGAAAGATTTCACCATAGCAACCGTGACTCCAAGGTTATTTCTAATATTTTACCCAATTAGTGATTGGTGGTGCGTAGTCTTGACCATGTTACACCATCCTCCCCCTTTTAAACTTGTTCATAACCACTCTTTATATTTTAGCTCTTTTAACCCTTTCAATTGGCAAAAGAACCAGGGGGAGATGAGAAGACATTTTTTAATGTAGAAATGTGTTATGATCTTGAATGTACTGCTTGAAATGGTGGTGGAAGCAAATTCAATAGTAACTTTCAAAAGGGAATTGGACATATACTTGCAAAGGAAAAAACATTGCAGGGCTATGGGCACAGAGCAGGGGAGTGGGACTAATTGGATAGCTCTTTCAAAGAGCTGACACAGGCACGATAGGCCGAATGGCCTCCTTCTGTGGTGTACTATTATAAAGGATAATTGCCACACTCCCCACATTTGCTTCCTTTCCTGCCAAAAAAAATGCTGTCCTGGAATTTAAGAAGTTGGCAGCACTGTGCATCGAAGTGGACATCCGGGGTTTTCCGGTACAATTGGGTATCCTAGCAACCGCGTTGTTTAGAGCCGGCGCCTGATTCTGAGCGGCGCCTCCAGCCGCCCCTGAGCGTGGCTGCAGGACAGCAGGCAAACTCCGACCAAGCCATATCGCCACCCTGATTCCGTAACTTCGCTTTTGTCGCAGGCATGAAATCGCTCTGCAGCAAACCGTAACTTTTCGGAAATAAGCACAAGCCACGGGTATGGCCCACAAGTATGACACGCTTCTGGTTGAGAAATCTGAGTTAGGCAAAATACTTTCTGACAAGCAGCCACTTCCTCAGCCGTGGTAAGTCTCTTCTTCCCAGCTAATGTTCAGTGCCTTGTTATTGTTGATGCAGTGTGGTCCAGAAGTGGCCTGCTTCTTTATTTCAGGAGGACATAGACACTGGTGAAATGGGCAATAATTAGCATAATGCAGGCGTGCCCCAGGATTAGGTTCTTGCCCATTTGGAGGAGGAAGGTTACCTGCTGCTGCAGTACCTAAAGTCTTGGGGCACTTGAAAGGGGCACTGTCTTCAGTGACTGCCAGAAATTCAGCTTTCAGGCTTCCTGCGGGTGCAAGCATCGCGTGCGTACTTGCCTACCACACCTGCAGTTGTGCTTTGGGCCCACGAGGACTTCGGGTCCTGGGCCTCCTCCAGCTGCCGGCACTCAGTGCTTGTGTATCCCAGGGGCGCAGTTAGTTCGAAGCGTCCCCATGGATCACGTGGGCCATGGAGAGCCAATCCTAGCAGGGCATTTTCATTCAGATTTGACAGGAAGTCCTGTCAAATCTATGAATAGAGATCGGCCCCAAAACCACTTAAACTTTAAATAAATTGAAAAAAAACATCACATTTTTAAAATAACTATAAGTTAAATAAATTAACTACTTTAAACAAAAATTTAAATTTTTGAAAAAATTAATTATACTTTTTAACGGTGCTAAAAATAAACTTACCTTTCTTTTAAGTATCTAAAAAAGATAAACCTGTTGGAAAAAATGCTTAAATTGTAATTAATTAACCACTTACCTTGTTAAAAACAGACCTTGCGCCTCCTTTTTAAAAGTGCAGCTTCTCCATACTTACCTTCCCGGAGAAACCTGAAAAAACCCCCGAAGTTCGCTGCGTGCGCGCAGCCTCTCCCGCGCACGCGTTCGACTTCTGAACCCCTCCCTTCAGGGGAACGGAAGTTCCGGTTTCCCGCGCATGCACAGTGCATGCAGGAAACTGGCACTTCAGGTGGCCTTACGGGTGAGTACACAGCGCGTACTCACCCGACAACAGCCGAATTTCTGGCCCATTAGTTGTGTGAGACTTAGAATCATAGAAACTTACAGCACAGAAGGAGGCCATTTGGCCCGTTGTGCCTGTGCTGGCTCTTTGAAAGAGCAGTCGTGCTTAGTCCCACATCCCCGCTTTTTGTCCGTACATATCTAACTCCCTTTTAAAATTATTTATGGAATCAACTTCCACCACCTTTTCAGGTACAGTGTTCCAGATCCCGACAACTTTCTGAGTGAAAAAATTTCTCCTCGTTTCCCCTCCAATGTTCCCTGTAATTTATTTGGGGTGCGCGGCCCCGTTAACAGGCTGTGTGGTCCATTCAAACTTTTGCGCATGCGCGAAATCTCGCATTAAATAGATGGTGAATGGCCTGTGCAGGACCTCCAGACAGCTGTGCAGCTTAACAGGAACATTGCTCCCCTCCAGATCGTTTTCCAATGATTTTCAATCTTTGACCTCTAGTTATTGACCCATTCACCAGAGGGAATATTTTCTCTATCAAAATCTCTCATAAGAACATTAGAACATAAGAAGTAAGAGCAGGAGTAGGTCATACTGCCCCTCGAGCCTGCTCCGCCATTCAATAAGATCATGGCTGATCATCGACCTCAACTCCACTTTCCCGCTTGATCTCCATATCCCTTGATTGCCCTAGAGTCCAAAAATCTATCTATCTCAGCCTTGAATATACTCAAAGACTCAGCATCCACAGCCCTCTGGGGCAGAGAATTCCAAAGATTCACAACCCTCTGAGTGAAGAAATTCCTCCTCATCTCGGTCTTAAATGGCCGACCCCTTATCCTGAGACTATGCCCCCTAGTTCTAGACACTCCAGCCAGGGGAAACAACCTCTCAGCATCTACCCTGTCAATCCCCTTCAGAAGCTTGTATGTTTCAATGAGATCACCTCTCATTCTTCTAAACTCCAGAGAGTATAGGCCCATTCTACACAATCTCTCATCATAGGACAGCCCTCTCATCCCAGGAATCAATCTAGTGAACCTTTGTTGCACCGCCTCCAAGGCAAGTATATCCTTCCTTAGATAAGGAGACCAAAACTGTGCACAGTACTCCAGGTGTGGTCTCACCATCTCATCATCTTGAAAACCTCTATTCGGTCACCTCTTACCCTCCTCTGTTCCAAGGAGAACAGTCCTAACTTTTCCAACCTCTCCTCATAACTGAAGTCCATCATCCCTGGTAACTTGACTGGTTATCTTGTTGGTTGCACTGAAAAAAGGGTGTTAGGCAGTATTGGGGAAAGAAGATGATTTTGCAGAGCTGTTGTTTCAGGATTTGAAGCAGAGAAGGGAAGTTTTTTTTTGTCTCTAATATGGTTGCCAGATAGTTGGCTTGAAAGAAGGAGGTTGTAGACATCGTGAATGCCTGCAGTATAGTGCAAAGGATATGGCTGTAGTGCTGGAAGAATTTCAATGACTTCACCACTAAAGCACCTGAGGTACACTTCCTCTAACTTCTGCTGTGCACCATCTGGTAGTTGCGTCATCTTGTACCTCATCCCTGCATTCTTTTCCATGACTGCCCATGAAGTGCCACCTCCCTTGTCCAATCTCCCTGCCTTCTGCACAAGGATTCAAGAAAAATCTGCAACCAATTCCATCTGCATTTTTCTGTCCTCGATATCTCCACTGAGTGCACCTGCACATAGGAGGGAAGGCATGTATTCATCTTTACAATCCCTTCTACTTGTGTTGTAGAAGAAAGCTGTGAACAACAGAAAGTAGCTGTTACTGGAGGGGACACAGTGATGATTGTGGAGCTGACTCTATAAAAATAATGTGCCCTGTAAATCCAGGGCTGTGGTTTTGAGGACGAGACAAGATATGGTGAGGCATAGCTGCAGCTAATGAATGAAACTGAAAACCTATTTCAATTTGTAGGTACAAGGAGAGGTTAAAGACGAAGTGCCTAAAAAAGAATCCTAACTTGCTGAATGATGCTTTGAATGGACATCGATGGCGCTTCTTGAAAAATGGGCTGGATGATTTTCGTGATGGGTATCCACCTCAGTCACAAGAGGATTTAGCCATAATACAGAGCCAGAAAGGCGCCGGTCCTAGTCCTTTACTCAGGAACATAACAGAAACTTTCAAACCTGCTCAGAGTGTGTCAAAAAGGCTCACTAAATCACAGATATGTTTTTCCAAGGCTTTCCCGTTACAACAGGCTAAGAGAGAGCAGATGGAAGAGATTGAATATGGCTTGAGTCAGCATCCATTAGCTCTTTATCCACACCTTGAAGAAGGAATGCCTCCAGAGGTAGGAAATAACTTGGACAAAAAGCTGGCATTGTCTGATTTTAATTTTTAACTGATATATAAACCTATATCTCTCTATACAAGATAACTGCTATCTTCTCTACTAGCTGCCTTCAAAAAAGTGATTTGGTTTTACAGTCTTGTTTATGTTGCAAATACTGGTAATTCTCTCTCTGACATCACGCTAAAGTTTGCACACCTGGAAACAAACGCAAAGTCTTGGGGTTCCAATGATGTATAAAGGAATCCTTCAGTTGTGCTTCATAGTTGTAACTCCCTTCATCTGCTCGACATTCTATATGTATTCCATTTACAAGAAGTTGCCAAATTAGAAAGAAATGTTTCTGACAATTCTTAACCAGTGACCTTCACTTAAAATCATCTACTCCACAGTGCTTCCTTATTTGGGTTGCACTTGGACAACAATAGTGTCGGTGTTATGTTGCTTTTGCTTTGCACCAATGCCAAAGTTGTAGTGTGAATCTGAAGCCAGAGCCCGAGCCTAACCCTGGATTGTCACTGCAAAAATGTTAGCGTCGATATAAAGTGAAACCACTTTTCACTGACGATACCATTACAGTTTAAATTTACTTTTATTGTTACTTTTTTTAAATCCTGATTGCTTTCAGCACTTTCCATTATTTTCTATTGGCCATTTAAGATTATACATGCAGAGATATAGGCCGGAATTTTCCTGTTGCCGAGTGTGCGGGTTTGGGGGAGGGGGCGGGTCGGCAGTTAAATTCACAGAAATTGACAGCGCGTCGGGAACCCGCCGACTTTCGCATTTAACTCGGGCGCGTTTGGAGGTGCGCCACAGACCCGATCGGGAAAGGCAGGCGACCTCATTCAAGTATTTAAATGCTTGGTGAGAGACCCTTAAGAGGATTTTTAACAGCAGCTTTTGGCTTTAACGTCAGGAGCATGGGTATCATGCACCTCGTTAACTGCGACTGTGAAGGGGAGGCGGAAGCTCAGTGGCCATTGTGCGATTCCATTAATTGAGAGCTGGGAAAAACACATAAATACTCCCATATTACACCTGATTACTTGGCTAATGGAAAGGCGCTTGCTGACTCCATTTTGTCCACAGATTTAGGTGTCAGCAGTTTACAGGTCATTTCTGCAACCTCGGAAGCCACTCTCACCACATTGCTAGTCACTATCACAACATTGAGGGATTGGGCCTCTGATCTCCACTTTACCTGCCATCTATTACATCAGCATGGGTGCCGCTTATGCTGTCCCACCTTGGACCTCAGCCACACCAGCAGCAGCAGCCACAACACCAGCAGCAACCACACCAGCAGCCTTCTCCTCAACCACCTGATGCTGCACAGGAGAGAGGGGTGCAGCATAGGGCTGCACCGCGCCGGAGGCAATACCCCCAACACAGGGTATACAGGTAGAGGATGAGCTTCCTGGACATGACTGAGCAGCAGTGCTTCAGGAGGCTCAGGTTATCGTGCCAGGTCGTAGCAGACATTTGTAGCTTGCTGGAACAAGACCTGCTGCCCAGAGGACCTGGGGGACATGTCTTACCAGTGGGTGTCAAATTCACCACCGCCCTCAACTTCTTCTCCTCAGGCTCCTTCCAGGGATCTGCAGCAGACATTTGCAGGATCTCGCAGTCGGCCGCCCACAGATGCATCACCCAGGTGACTGATGCCATGTTTGACAAGCCAGTCAATTATGTCAACTTTGCCACTGATGAAGCCAGTGTTACTGAGCGGCTGCTCGGCTTTGTGGCTCTGGCTGGCTTCCCACAGGTGCAGGACGTCATCGACTGCACACATGTGGCCATCAAGGCACCCCCACATCACCCAGGAGTGTTTGTGAACCGCAAGGGCTTCCTCTCTCTCAATGTGCAACCATAAAAAGATCATCATGCATGTGTGCACCAGATTCCCTGGGAGCTGTCATGACTCTTTTGTACTGTGCCAGTCCACCCTTCCTCAGCTCTTTGCACCTCCGAACAAACTTACTGGCTGGCTGCTTAGAGACGAGGGGCTAGAAGCTCATTATAGCCCAGGAATGGGCGGTATCTTTAGAAATGTTTGAGAATTAGCGCCAGGTGCTAGTGCTTTAGACTGCACGCAAAATTAAGTCTCACTGCACAAAGAAATGATTGGGGCGCTAATTCAAGCCTTAAAGCCCAAGCTCATTGGCGTCACACTCAAAGGGTGGACCAATATCAGGTGCAGTCTAATCGCTAGTAATCATTGCCACAGGCTTTTTCCAGTTCTTAAAGGGGAGGTTCATTGATGATGCAGAACCTCATTCTCAGCATTGCTGGCTGTGCTGCTGCCTCAGCAAGTGGCAGCAGGCCAAGTAGAAGAAGCCGGATGACTCAAGCAGCTGCACTGATGGCAGATCCACCCTGATCAAACATTGGAGGCATTGGTGTTCGCTGTGGAAAGATGGAGGGCGATGCTGTACCCAGCAAGTGGCAGGAGGCCCTCGCCGCAAGTCTTCCGAACCATGTGGAGGGAGGTAGCCCAGTATGTCTTGGGCAGCACTGTGGTCCCCAGGACCCACACACAGTGCAGGAAGAAATTTAATGACCTCACTTGGGTGGTCAGGGTGAGTCAATGCTTCAACAAATGCTACATACCACCTTCTGAAACACAGTCTTCACACACTGCCCAAAGCACCACACCCCCAACACTCACCCACTAACAATCTCTACCTAACAACACTCACACCCACATCTCACACCTTGCACACAATGACAGCTATTCAACTATGGCAGACACATCACCCAAACACATTGCTTCCCACTCACTCACACTCCTTTCTCTTGCAGGCCAAAGTGGCTCACAACAGGAGGGAGCAGGAGTGCACAGGTGGGGGACAAGCCGACACCCAACCACTGGCTGCGCTGGAGGAAAGAGTGCTGCAAATCATTGGGTGTCGTGGCCACCGGCGACGTTGACCCCCTTGGGGACAACAATGGTATGTTCATCCCCACTCCTTCTCACATCCCACTTCCCCCTCACCCCACAAGCGTTTCGCACTTTCCAGCTAATCATGCTGTATGCATGCATTTCTCCCTTCCTGCCCCCCTCCTCTCACCTTAACCCAACTCTTGTGCCTTTATGCTTACAGATAATGAGCAAGCACCTGCGCAGCCTGTCCCTGAGGGCACCATAGAGAGCGAGGTGGGAGAAGAGGAGAAGGAAGAACACACCACGTCACTGCATGTCTCACCCGCAGGCACCAGCTCAGATACTGACACTATGGGTTGGATTTTCGAAGCCCCGAGGAGGTGGGCATGGAGGCGGGACAGCCGGTAAATTCGGAGAAAGTGGGGCGGATGGCAAACCCGCCCCCATCCCGCCTCCATGCCCTTTTTCCAGGAGGCGGGAAGATGTGCAGCTTCGGGTCCCGTCTCCTGGAGGCGGGAAAGGCATTTAATCCTTTTAACTGCCTGTTAACAGTTTACCTTCACAGGTGAAGGCTTCCTGACCTCGGAGAACCCCGCCGGGTTGGAGGAGTCGAGTAGGAGGTCTGCGGTGGTCGGAGGCACCTGGAAGTAAGATGTAGAGGTGAGTGATGGGTGCAAGTGTGGAGTGGTAAGTATGCAAGGTGAGTGATAAGTTTTAAAAAGTGTTCACTTACCGTGTTTTCTTCCTGCAGCCTTCAGCCGCGGTGGATCGGGAGAGCCGACATCCTCCTTGTCAATTTCACAGACTGGCTGTTGGAACCTCCAATCCAACAGCCATGTGAAATTTACAAATTTGAAAGGTTTGATGAGTCCTGAACACAAGGAATCATCAAACTAAAGAGAATGTCAGTGTTTGACAGCTTCACAGAGCTGTCAAACGCTGACATTTCTTCTTTCAGGAAGTCTTGACAGATAGCACGTCTGATATTGACATGCTCTGTCAGTGACCTCCTCCCTAATTGGCCTGCTGAGCCCGCAGGGCGGGCTTAACAAGATCAATTAGGGGAAAATCCCTCTGGTTGGTCAGGCGAGGATGGAGGATGGACGTTGACACGACAAGCAGCAGTCCCGCCTCCAACTCGGCTCCATTCACAAAATCCAGTCCTATGTGTTCTTTAGAGGCTAGTATAGTAGTGGGATCTGCACAGGCTGAGGCTCCGGGGACGAGTGGGCTGCAGCAAGGCCAGGGGGAAAGGGTAGTTCAGGGGCCAGCTCCCTGGAGGGCAAATTAGCATGCAAGTTCTGCTGCACAGGACTCAGATGAGGACCTCGATTGGGGGGGGAGGCGTTTAGAAGAAGGGTGATGGGCATGCATACGGAGATGATAGGTGCAATGGCTTGTCTCCTTGTCTCTGAGCAGCCAGCCTCGAGCTTGACGTGGTGGCTGGAAGAGTGCTGGCACACCTGTCTGGAGCAGGATGAAGGCATCATGGCTTCTGCCAGGATAGCAGGCATTCACATTGAGGATTCGCTGTGTGTGGTCGCACACCAACTGCACATTAAGTGAGTGGTAGCCTTTGTGGTTACGGAAGATGTCAGAACATAAGAACATAAGAAATAGGAGCAGATGTAGGCTAATTGGCCCTTCGAGCCTGCTCCGCCATTCAATAAGATCATGGCTGATCTTCTACCTCATCTCCACTTTCCTGCATTATCCCCATATCCCTTGATTCCCTTAATATTCAAAAATCTAGCAATCTCTAGCTTGAATATACTCAACGACTGAGCCTCCACGGCCCTCTGGGGTAGAGAATTCCAAAGATTCACCACCCTCTGAGTGAAGAAATTTCTCCTCATTTCAGTCCTAAATGGCTGACCCCCTTATTCTGAGACTGTGACCCCTGATTCTAGACTCCCCAGCCAGGGGAAACATCCTCCCTGCATCTACCCTGTCAAGCCCTGTAAGAATTTTGTATGTTTCAATGAGATCACCTCTCATTCTTCTAAACTCTAGAGAATATAGGCCTAGTCTACTCAATCTCTCCTCATAGGACAATCCCCCCATCCCAGGAACCAGTCTGGTGAACCTTCGTTGCACTTCCTCTATGGCAAGTATATCCTTCCTTAGGTAAGGAGACCAAAACTGTACACAATACTCCAGGGCCCTATATAATTGCAGTAAGATATTTTTACTCTTATACTCCAATCCTCTTGTAATAAAGGCCAACATACCATTTGCTTTCTTAATTACTTGCTGTACCCGCATGTTAACTTTCAGTGATTCGTGTACAAGGACACCCAGGTCCCTCTGAGCACCAACATTTCCCAATCTCTCACCATTTAAAAAATACACTGCTTTTCTATTTTTCCTACCAAAGTGGATAACTTCACAGTTCTCCAGGTTATATTCCATTTGCCATGTTCTTGCCTACTCACTTAGCCTGTCTATATTCCCTTGAAGCCTCCTTGCATCCTCCTCACAACTTACATTCCCACCCAGCTTTGTATCATCAGCAAACTTGGATATATTACATTTGGTCCCCTCATCCAAATCATTGATGTAGATTGTGAATAGCTGAGGCTTGCAGTACCCCACTAGTTACAGCCTGCCAACCTGAAAATGACCCATTTATTCCTAATCTCTGTTTTTTGTCCGTTAACCCATCCTCAATCCATGCTAGTATATTACCACCCTAATTATGTTTAATAACCTCTTGTGTGGCACCTTATCGAATGCCTTCTGAAATTCCAAATACACCACATCCACTGGTTCCCCCTTATCTATTCTGCTAGTTACAACCTCAAAAATTCTAACAGATTTGTCAAACACGATTTCCCTTTCATAAATCCGTGTTGACTCTGCCCAATCCTATTATTATTTTCTAAGTGCCCTGTTACCACGTCCTTAATAATAGATTCTAGCATTTTCCCTACTACTGATGTCAGGCTAACTGGTCTGTAGTTCCCCGTTTTCTCTCTTCCTCCTTTCTTAAATAGTGAGGTTACATTTGCTACCTTCCAATCCGCAGGAACCGTTCTAGAATCTATGGAATTTTGGAAAATGACAACCAATGCATCCACTATATCTATAACCACCTTTTTCAAAAACCTAGGATGTAGGCCATCAGGTCCAGGGGATTTATTGGCTTTCAGTCCCATTAATATCTCCAGTACTACCTTTTTAGTAATACTAATTTCTTTCAGATCCTCATTCTCGCTAGAGCCTTGGAACTTCAATATTTCCGGGAAGTTTTTTGCGTTTTCTTCCGTGAAGACAGACACAAAGTATTTGTTTATTTTCTCGGCCATTTCCTTATTCCCCATTATAATTTCTCCTGTGTTAGTCTGTAAGGGACCCACATTTACTTTCACTAATCTTATCCTTTTTACATACCTATAGAAGCTTTTACAGTCTTTTTTTATGTCTCTCGTTAGTTTACTCTCATATTCTATTTTCCCATTTCTTTATCAATTTCTTGGTCCTCCTTTGCTGAATTCTAAAATCCTCCCAATCCTCAGGCTTACTACTCTTTTTGGCAGCATTATAAGCCTCTTCCTTTGATCTAATACTAACTGTAACTTCTCTTGTTAGCCACGGTTGGACCACTTTTCCTGTGGGGTTTTGTGCCTTAAAAGAATGTATATTTGTTGTAAATTATGTATTAATCCTTTAAATGCTAGCCATTGCTTGTCCAGTCATACCTTTTAATGTAGTTTCCCAATCTACCTTAGCCAATTCGCCCCTCATACCTACGTAGATTGCTTTGTTTAGATTTAAGACCCTAGTTTCGGATTTAACTAAGCCACTTTCAAACTCAATATAAAATTCTATCATATTATGGTCACTCTTCCCTAAAGGCCCCTTTACTACAAGGTTATTAATTAACCCTTTCTCGTTGCACAAGACTCGATCTAAAATAGCCTGTTCCCTAGTTGGTTCCTCAACATAGATCTAGAAAACTATCTTGCATACATTCCATGAATTTGTCCTCCACACTATTACTGCAAATTTGGTTTGCCCAGTCTATATGTCCCCCATGATTACTGTATTACCCTTGTTACATGCACCTGTAATTTCCTTATGTATTAATCCTTTAAATGCTAGCCTACATTACAACTACTGTTTGGGGGCCTGTAAACAACTCCCACCAATGTTTTCTGCCCCTTGCTGTTTCTTAGCTCCACCCAAACTGATTCTACTTCTTGATTTTCGGAGCTAAGATCCTTTCTCTCTACTGTCTTTACCCCATCCTTTATTATCAGGGCTACCCCAACTCCTTTTCCATTTTGCCTATCCCTTCTAAAAGTTATGTATCTTGGAAAAGTTATGTATCTTGGAATATTCAGTTCCCAACCTTGGCCACATTGCAACCACGTCTCCATAATGGCTATTAGATCAAACCTGTTCATTTCTATTTGTGCTATTAATTCATCTACAGGAAACTTTCGTTTATCCGGCACCGACGGGACCGGCGTGGTGCCGGTTGATCGAAAGTGCCGGATTACAGAGAGGTATACTTACCAAGGTACGAGAGCCCCGTACACGGCCACAGGCTGAACAATTGGGACCCGGAGAGGGAAGGTAAACGAGACTCCGGCTTTTTCCTCCGTGGCGGCGACAGGTCGGAGTCGGAAGAACGTTGACCCCCCTTTCGTGGGGGCGAAAGGTCAGAATCGGGGTCTTGTCTGGATAATAAAACTTACCTGATTTTTGCCGGTTAAGCGAGAATTCCGGATATTAGGGTGCCGGATAAACGAAAGTTTCCTGTATTTTGTTGCGAAAGGTTCACGCATTCAGATATGGTACCTTTAGCTTTGACTTATTTCTCTTTTTCCCTGATGTCACCTTAGTCACTGATGCCTTATTACCTTTGTTACTCTCTCTGTCCCTTCCTGACCCACTCTGCTTATTTGTACCCAAAACTCTACTCTGCTCTAGAGCCTTGACATTTCTCTCGCTGCTTTTAAATTTACTCTTTCCTGAATCCTCCCGCCCCCCCACTTCATTAGTTTAAAGCCCTGTCTACTGCCCTAGTTATTCGGTTCGCCAGGACACTGGTCCCAGCCCGGTTTAAGTGGAGCCCGTCCCAACGGAACAGCTCCCTCTTTCCACAGTACTGGTGCCAGTGCCCCATGAACTGAAACCCCTTCCTTCCACACCACTCTTTGAGCCACGCATTTAAACCTCTAATCTGTTTGTCCCTATGCCAATTTGTGCGTGGCTCAGGTAACAATCCAGAGATTATTACCTTTGAGGTTCTGCTTTTTAATTTGGATCCTGGCTCCCCAAACTCCCTAAGCAGAACCTCATTCCTAGTTCAACCTATGTCGTTGGTTCCTACATGGACCACAACAACTGGATCCTCCCCCTCCCACTCCAAGTTCTTCTCCATCCACGAGGAGATGTCTTTAACCCTGGCACCGGGCAGGCAACACAACCTTCGGAACTCTCGGTCGTGGCTGCAGAGAACAGTATCTATCCCCCTGACTATACTTTCCCCTACCACAACTACATTCCCTTTCACTCCCCCCCCACTTGAATGGCCTCCTGTACTATGGTGCCATGGTCAGCCTGCTCAACCATCCTGCAGGCTTTTTCCTCATGCACACAGGCAGCAAGAACCTCACACCTGTTGGACAAGGGCAAAAGCTGAGGCTGCTCCAGCACTGCACCTGGGGTCCCCTTACCTGCCTGAGTTGCAGTCACACCCTCCTGTACTTGACCACTAACCAGACCTTAAAGCTACCTAGCCTAAGGGGTGTGACTGCCTCCTGAATCAAAGTTTCCAGGTAACTGTCCCCATCCCTGATGCCCTGGAATGTCTGCACCTCGGACTCCAGCTCAAAAATTCTGAGCTGAAGTTCCTCAAGATGCAGGCACTTACTACAATCGTGGTCAGGATTGTTATGTGGTGCCCGCAAAGCCATGTGGGTGCAGTCAATGGCGCCCTGCACCATGGGGAATCCCGCTATCCTGGCAAAGCCACATGCACACTCATCCTGCTGCTCTCTGGTGATGGGGAAGGAAATGTAGTCCCTTCTCCTACTGTAGAGAGCCTCTGTGACCTCCCAGATGCAGCGATGGATGGCGAACTGCGAGATGTAAGCTATGTCTCCTGTTGCAGACTGGAAAGATCCGCTGGCGAAGAAACTGAGGGCGACGGTGACCTTGACTGCCACTGAGAGAGCCGTGGTCGCCCTGATCTGAGGCTGGAAGTCTGGTTGCAGGAGGTGGCAGTGTTCTGTGACCACCTCCTTGATGAAGCAGAGCCTTCTAATACACTGCTCCTCGCTTAATTGGAGTTAGGAGAAATGCTCTCGGAATACCCTCAGAGGGTAAGGCCTCCTGTTGAGATCCCTGATGGCCCTCCTCCTCCCTCTGGCCATATGTTCTAGTCTTTCTTGCTGCTTCCGCTCCCTCCTCCGTAGATCCTGGAGGGCGAGGTCGACTGCCAGTACAGCCCCCATTAATAAGAACATAAGAACATAAGAAATAGGAGCAGGAGTAGGCCATACAGCCCCTTGAGCCTGCTCCGCCACTGAATAAGATCATGGCTGATTATCCACCTGAACTCAACATTCCCGCCCGATCTCCAAATCCCTTGATCCCCTAGAGTCCAAAAATCTATCCATCTCAGCCTTGAATATACTCAAAAACTCAGCATCCACAGCCCTCTTGGGCAGAGAATTCCAAAGATTCATAACCCTCTGAGTGAAGAAATTCCTCCTCATCTCAGTCTTAAATGGCCGACCCCTTATCCTGAGACTATGCCCCCTAGTTCTAGACACTCCAGCCAGGGGAAACAACCTCTCAGCATCTACCCTGTCAATCCCCTTCAGAATCTTGTATGTTTCAATGAGAACATCTCTCATTCTTCTAAACTCCAGAGAGTATAGACCCATTCTACACAATCTCTCATCATAGGACAGCCCTCTCATTCCAGGAATTAATCTAGTGAACCTTTGTTGCACCGCCTCCAAGGCAAGTATATCCTTCCTTAGATAAGGAGACCAAAACTGTGCACAGTACTCCAGGTGTGGTCTCACCAAGGCCCTGTACAAATGTAGTAAGACTTCCTTACTCTTATACTCCAACCCCCTTGCAATAAAGGGCAACATGCCAATTGCCTTCCTTATTGCTTGCTGTACCTGCATGCTAGCTTTCTGTGTTTCTTGCACGAGGACACCCAAATCTCTCTGAACATCAACATTAAAAAGTTTCTCGCCATTTAAAAATATTCTGCTTTTCTATTCTTTCTACCAAAGTGAATAACTTCACATTTCCCTACATTATACTCCATCTGCCACCTTACTGCCCACTCACTTAGTCTATCTCCATCCCTTTGCAGACGCTTTGTGTTCTCCTCACAGCTTACTGTCCCACCTAGCTTTATATCATCAGCAAACTTGGATACATTACACTCGGTCCCTTCATCTAGGTCATTAATATAGATTGTAAATAGCTGAGGCCCTAGCACTGATCCTTGCGGCACCCTACTAGTTACAGCCTGCCAACCTGAAAAAGACCCATTTATCCCTACTCTCTGTTTTCTGTCCGTTAACCAATCCTCTATCACGCTACTATATTACCCCCAACTCCTTGAACCCTTATCTTGTGTAATAACCTTTTATGTGGCACCTTATCGAATGCCTTTTGGAAATCTACATCCACTGGTTCCCCTTTATCTACCCTGCTAGTTATATCCTCAAAAAACTCTAATAAATTTGTCAAACATGATTTACCTTTCATAAAACCATGTTGACTCTGCCTAATCATGTTGTGAGTTTCTAAGTGCCCTGATACCACTTCCTTAACAATAGATTCCAGCACTTTCCCTACTACTGATGTCAGGCTAACTGGCCTGTAGTTCCCTGTTTTCTCTCTCCCTCCTTTCTTGAATAGTGCTGTTACATTTGTTACCTTCCAATCCGCTGGGATCATTCTAGAATATAGGGAAATTTGGAAGATCAAAACCAATGCATCCACTATCTCTTCAGCCACCTCTTTTAGAACCCTAGGATGTAAGCCGTCAGGTCCAGGGGATTAGTTGGCTTTTAGTCCCATTGGTTTCTCTAGTACTTTTTCTCTACTTATATTAATTACGTTAATTTCCTCACCCTCATTAGACCCTTGGTTCCCCACCATTTTTGTTATGCTTTTTGTGTCTTCTACTGTGAAGACAGATACAAAATATTTGTTTAACGTTTCTGCCATTTCCTTATTTCCTATAATAATTTCTCCTGTCTCAGCCTCTCAGGGGACAACGCTTACTTTTTCTACTCTCTTCCTTTTTACATACTTGTAGATGCTCTTACAATCTGTTTTTATATTTCTTGCTAATTTCCCTTTTTAGATCATCCTTTGCTGGTTTCTGAAACTCTCCCAATCCTCAGGCTTACTACTATTCTTCGCAACATTATAAGCTTCTTCTTTCAATCTAATGCTATCCTTAACTTCTTTAGTTAGTCACAGATGGATCACTTTTCCTGTGGAGGTTCTGTTTCTCAATGGAATGTATTTTTGTTGAGAATTATGAAATATTTCTTTAAATGCTAGCCACTGCTTATCTACCGCCATACCTTTTAATTTATTTTTCCAATCTACCTTAGCCAACTCGCCCCTCATACCTATGTAATTGCCTTTATTTAAGTTTAAGACTCTAGTTTCAGACTTAGGCACGTCACTCTCAAACTTATTAACATGAAATTCTATCATATTATGATCACTCTGCCCCAGAGGATCCTTTACTATGAGATTGCTAATTAACCCTGTCCCATTACACAATACAACATCTAAACTAGCCTGTTCCCTGGTTGGTTCCATGAAGTATTGTTCCAGGAAACTGTCCAGAATGCATTCCATGAACTCGTCCTCCAGACGACCTTTGCCAATTTGATTTGTCCAGTCTATATGAAAATTAAAGTCCCCCACGATTATTGCATTACCTTTGTTATGATATTTTTAAGCATAAATGTAACTACTTTTTAGTTACCACAACACTCCTGCTACAGAAAAACCTTTAAATTACTAAATTAAACTGTTGCACAATGTCAAACTGACAAGAAAGCACTGAAACTCCACTAACCTGTCAGCTGGGACTCATTACTCATGATCCCTTTAAATAACGTCCCTGGAGTCGGTTTCCACTTGCTTGACGCCTCCTCTCCCTGTCGCTGTCTGGTCGAGGTGCTAAGGCAGGTGGCGAAAATCAATTTAGCAGATCGGGCGGCCACGATCTGCCTGGTGTTGAAGTCCCTGGCAGTACCTCGTACCAGCGGCGCAACGGGGGACTGGATTTGACATGCGGCACTGGATTCGCCTGGTGCTGACAGGGGGCACTAACCAGCCGTGGCACCCTTGAGGAAGCCAAGTATTGTGGCTGAGGAGCATTATAATGAGAGCCAGATGTGTCATAGAGCAAGCAATAAGCATGCTTCAGATGTGCTTCAGATGCCTTGACAGATCTGAAGGAGCCCTTCAGTACGCACCAGCCAGGGTCTCCAGAATCATCGTCGTTTGCTGCGTGCTGCACAACATAGCGCAGCAGCGAGGATTGGAGCTCCTGGAGGAGCAAGGCTCAGAGCGCACAGCCTCTTCAGAGGAGGAGGAGGAGGAGGAGCAGATGGAAGATGAGGAGGAGAAGGAGGAGGAACCTGAAGTGGAGATGGCACCAGCAGTGGCGCACATTGCTGCCCGGGATGGCCTCATCATGGCCAGATTTACTTAACTTGCTCCAATGCACCCATATGGCTGCCACATTCTGTACTAAGTCCCCCCCCCCGCCATGCCCCCGCCCCCCAACAACACCACAAAGCAGTCCTACAATGACCAAGCCATTCCTGTCACCCAAACCCCCATTGCTCAAGGTTAAGTAATGTCTCACCATTCACTCCAAGTGACGAGGCCACTTCCAAGGTAGCAGGCAAAAATGGCCAAGACCAGAAAGTGGTGCAAAGAAATACATTTAACTGTGTCATAAAAATAACTGAAACTTAACACTAACATTTTGTCATACACCCATGTGCATACCCTTGTGCATCTACTTTTGTGTCTTTTTTCTTTTCCAAGTGCTTCTACGAGGTGCAACCCTGTGGCTTCAGCAGAGGTAGAGGCAGGCTACTCACTTCCCTGCTGTGACTGGTTAGACACTTTTGGCGGATGTCCTCTGGGTTTTGGAGCCTGTGACTGCTCCTCCTGCGACTGTGCAGGGGCAGACTTGGCCATCGGGTTCCAAGGCAGCATGTGGGGCTCTGACTGAGGAGGAGGCAACGGGGGAGAAGTGGGAGCGCTTTGAGAAGAACCCCCACTTCCATGTCCCCTCTGACCATCATCCCTCTCATGGGCCACCCGCAATTCCCTGCTAGCAAGGAGCTGGCGAGCACCTTGCTGCACAGCAGTAGGGCGATGAACGCCCAAGTCTAAGTTTATATCCCTCCTCGAGATGAGGTCTATGAGTGCCTGCCATCTGTTGTCCACAGCTAGCATGTGCTCATGTGACTGGCGCATTAGCTGCTCCATGCAGGTGGCCAAACTTTCCATGGAACAGCACATCGTCACCATCGCCTGCGACATGGTGGTGCTCATGTTCGAGATGAGATGAACTCCTCCATTCTCTGCACATTTGCAGACATTGCAGCTGCAAAAGCTGCCAGAGCCTCATGTAATTGTTGCTGTCCCTCCAAGATCACCCTCTTTCTCGATGGCTCCTGAGGCTCGGCATCTGCCTGCAGCTCAACAGAGCTTGGAGTGTCCTGCGCCCTCCAGCGAGGAGTCTCCACTGATGTCCCTGTCAACACCATCTGCTCTTGCTCACTTGTGAATTGTGAGACACCAGGTGACAACACTACTCTATCTCACAAAGGACCCATGGAGGTGTGCGTATCTGCGCTGCTGCTGGCTGTGCTTGGGTCTGCTGACGGTGCACCCTCAGAGGCTGGAGCTTCCTCTGAGGAATCGTCTTCCTCCTCTGGCTGGACATTGGGAGGGGCACTTGATGGACCTGTGAGAGAGTAAAGAAATGATTTAGAAGTGTTATATTACGAATGGGTAAAGTTACCATTATGCACAGAATGCAGAATGCAGTCACCATATGAGTGACTGCTGTATACCATGTGGCTGTATGAGATGTAATTCTGTCACCAGGTTGCTGGGATGTCCCCCTCTCTCTGCCTCCCACCACCAGCAGCTCTGCAACTCGAGATATCTCCAGGACCTCCTCCTCTGCTGGAGTCAATTGAGTGAATATTGGAGGGCCACCTCCGGTTCTCTGCCTCTCCCTATTGTTCTGGGCTCTCCTCCTTCAAGGAGCGAAAGAGAGAACTTTGAGTGAGAGTGATGGAATGAGTGTAAGGAATGGATAGGCTACATCTGTAGAGGGTGACTATGAGGGAATGGCGTGACATTGCTGAATGGCCTCCTTCTATGGTGTTACTTGCTATGATTGCATTAGGATGAGGGTGAGTGTCGGGATGGTTAGTCAGATGGGATGTGAGTATGTACATAGACAGAGAGGGATGTGTGGACCTGCAAGGTAGGTTGGTGTGAGGAATGATGTGCAGGAGTAGGCTTGGGAAGGCAGAGTGATGGGGATGTGGTGACAGGCACATCAGGGTGAAGGTGAGTGTGACATTGCACTCACCTTTCCTGACCTCATGAGATCATTGAATTATTTCCTGCAGTGGATCCACGTCCTCCTGACCACATCCTTGCTGCTGACCTCCTCTGCCATGCCCTTTTGGTGTCTTTGGGTGGCCTTTTGTGCCTATTGGCAGGGAAGAGGACCTGCCTGCGTGCTCTCACTGCCTGCACCAGAACATAGAAACATAGAATCTAGGAGCAGGAGTAGGCCATTCGGCCCGTCGAGCCTGCTCCACCATTCAATACGATCATGGCTGATCATCCAAATCCAGTACCCTGTCCCTGCTTTAATCCCCACAGTACACATATCCCACCCTACCCCCGTAACCCCACGTATTTAATTCCCCCTAACATATCCCATCCTATCCCCATAACCCCACATATTTAATACCCCCCTAACACTAAGGGTCAATTTATCATAGCCAAATCAACCTAACCCGCACATTTTTGGACTGTGGGAGGAAACCGGAGCACCCGGAGGAAACCCACGCAGACACGGGGCGAATGTGCAAACTCCACACAGACAGTCACCCGAGGTCAGATTCGAACCCGGGTCCCTGGCGCTGTGAGGCACCAGTGCTAACCACTATGCCACCGTATCGAGGGATATATCGCTAAATCTTGGTGGGGCCCTCTGCCTTTGTGTATCCATGACTGACACTTTTATCAGCTTTGTAACAGTAGTCAGACCTCTGGAAATCACTTTGAACACTCCTTCATCAACCTTCAAATGAAATGTGTGCAAGGCTGCTTTAAATATCGGTGCTGCAAACAAGTCAACGATGATGTCATCAGGCCCTCCCCATTTAATTGAGCCAGGAAACATGCATGACTGGTTTAATTGGGGCCATTAAGTAAAACTTGCACTGAACAACGTGCTGCTCACAACATCACGTTCCCAACCCGCTACGCGCCCTACATGCACGCAACCCGACTTCAACGTAAAGAATCCGGCCATAAGCTCCGATTTTAACTCGGGGCAGGAGTTGGGCTGATGGGGGCCAAAGTGGACAGCAAACATTCCCACTTTGGCAGCGTGAGACCTGGGAGATTTCATCTGCATAGCCTCAGTCGGTCTCCTGCCCAAAAGTAGTGGGAAGTGGCAGCTGACCAGCGGGCAGAAGCACAATATCAGGTGGCTCGAGCCCGAAAGAACAGTCCCTGGCACTCGGGTAAATCACAGGGAGCGGGTCTGGGAGGGACTTGTGATTGGGGGAGGGGGTAAAGCAGGGGAGCCCGAAACTTTCCTCGTGGGGCGAGGGGAAGCACTCTTGCTTTTTCTGGTCCCACAAGGAAAGTAAAAAATAAAACCTAAAATGACTTACATTTTTGGGGCTCATATGGCCCCAACTCCTCTTCCTACTAGGGTGGCCTGGCAGGGAAGCCACAATGGCTTCACCGCGCAGGCCTCTGGTTAAAATAGCAGTCAGGCCCCGATGATATCATCGGAATTCAATCTGCATCTTAAAGTAGGACTCTGCCGATTTCTGGGAGGTGTCCTTCCTGCCTGCTCAGAAGAGCAGATTAGAATTGGATCCTGTGGGAAGAGAGCAGTACCTTGGTGAGTAAGCTCCATGGGCGATTTTAACTGCCTACCTGCTCAATTTCTCCTGGGCGGGCAGGATTAAAATTGCCCCATAAAGTTAAAAGACTCCTGTAGAGCATTTCACATGTTTGATGCAGAAAAAATGCAAGAAATGTCACGTTTTTCTGATTGGATCAACTAAGGAATTTAACTATATTTATTCACTGCAATATAAGTAATAAAAGAAAAAAACAGCCAGTTCAAATGCTGCAGTATAAAACAATCATGTTGCTTAATTTTAAAAATGGCTCCAGCTGTCATCTTAGATTTCTGATCTTCCTTAATATGTAACATTTATATGATTGAATTTTACATTAAGTTTGAGAGTCAGGTACTGTAGTCCAATCTGAAACTAAAGTCTTCAATCTAAACAGAGGAAACTACAAGGATATGAGGGACAAGTTGGCCATGGTAGATTGGGAGACTACACTAAAAGGTATGAAGGTGGACATACAATGGCTAACATTCAAAGAAATAATGCATAATTTGCAACAAACATATATTCCTCTAGGGCATAAAAACCCAAAAGGAAAAGTGATCCAACCATGGCTAACAAAAGAAATTAAAGCTAGTATTAAGTCAAAGGAGGAAGCTTAGAAAGTTGCCAGAAAAAGTGGTCAGCCTGAGGATTGGGATCTTTTTAGAAATCAGCAAAGGGGGACCAAGAAATTGATAAAGAAAGGGAAAATGGAATATGAGCACAAACTAGCGAAAAATATAAAAACAGATTGTAAAAGCTTCTATAGGTATGTGAAAAGGAAAAGACTGGCGAAGGTAAATGTAGGTCCTTTACAGTCAGAGACAGGAGAATTTATAATGGGAAATGAGGAAATGGCAGAGAAATTAAATAAATACTTTGTTTCTGTCTTCATGGAGGAAGACACAAAAAACCTCCCAGAAATATGAGAAAACCAAGGGTGTGGCAAGAATGAGGAACTTAAAGAAATTATTATTAGTAAAAAAACAGTACTAGCAAAATTAATGGGACTAAAAGTCGATAAATCCCAAGGACCGGATGACCTACATCCTAGGTTTTGAAAGAGTTGGCTATAGGGATAGTGGATGCATTGGTTGTTGTTTTCCAAAATTCCATAGATTCTAGAACGGCTCCCGCGGATTGGAAGGTAGCAAATGTAACCCCACTATTTAAGAAAGGAGGGAGAGAGAAAACTGGGAACTACAGACCTGTTAGCCTCACATCAGTAGTTGGGAAAATGCTGGAATCTATTATCAAGGATGCAATAACTGGGCACTTAGAAACTAATAGTAAGATTGGGCAGAGTCAACATGGATTTATGAAAGGGAAATCCTGTTTATCAAACCTATTGGAGTTCTTTGAGGATGTAACTAGTGGAGTAGACAAAGGTGAACCGGTAGATGTGGTGTATTTGGATTTTCAGAAGGCCTTCGATAAGGTCCCACACAAGAGGTTGGTGAACAAAGTTAGGGCACATGGAATTGGGGGTAATATACTAGCATGGATTGAGAATTGGTTAACAGACAGAAAACAAAGAGTAGGGATAAACGGGTCTTTTTCAGGATGACAGGCTGTGACTAGTGGGGTACCGCAAGGATCGGTGCTTGGGCCCCAGCTATTCACAATCTATATCAATGATTTGGATGAGGGGACTAAATGTAACATTTCCAAATTTGCTGATGATACAAAGCTAGGTGGCAGTGTCAGTTGGGAAGAGGATGTGAAGAGGCTTCAAGGGGATCTCGACAGGCTCAGTGAGTGGGCGAGAACATGGCAGATGGAATATAATGTGGATAAATGTGAAGTTATCCACTTTTGTAGAAAAAACAGAAAGGCAGAGTATTTCCTAAATGGTGAAAGATTGGGGAATGCAGATGCTCAAAGGGACCTGGGTGTCCTTGTACATGAGTCACTGAAAGTGAATGTGCAGGTGCAGCAAGCCATTAGGAAGGCAAATGGTATGCTGGCTTTCATTACAAGAGGATTTGAGTACAGGAGTAAAGAAGTCTTACTTCAATTATATAGGGCCTTGGTGAGACCACACCTGGAGTACTGTGTACAATTTTGATCTCCTTACCTAAGGAAGGATATACTTGCCATAGAGGGAGTGCAATGAAGGTTCACGAGATTGATTCCTGGGATGGCGGGACTGTCGTATGAGAAGAGATTGAGTAAACTAGGCCTGTATTCTCTTGAATTCAGAAGAATAAGAGGGGATCTCATTGAAGCATACAAAATTCTTACAGGGCTTGATAGGGTGGATGCTGGGAGAATGTTTCCCTTGGCTGGGGAGTCTAGAACCAGGGGCCACAGCCTCAGGATAAAGGGTAGGCCATTCAGGACTGAGATGAGAAGAAATTTCTTCACACAGAGGGTGGTGAATCTTTGGAATTCTCTACCCCAGAGGGCTGTGTAAGCTCAGTCATTGGGTATATTCAAAACAGAAGTTGATAGATTTCTGACTAGTAAGGGCATCAAGGGATATGGCGATAGGGCCGGTGAATGGAGTTGAGGCAGAAGATCAGCCATGATCTCATTGAATGGCGGAGCAGGCTCGAAGGGCCAAATGGCCTACTCCTGCTCCTATTTCTTATGTTCTTATGTTCTTATAACATAATCACATAAAAGATTAAGTAATTTGTGATAAAATGACTAAACTTACCCATAAAATTAATTTAATGTTAGAGGTCCCTGCAAGAAGTTTCCCCTACAAAAGACTATCCCTTGCTTTGTAGTTCTGCTCCAATCCCAAATTTAGACATTTTATCCGTCTAATTGGCTATTGGCAGGCTCTAGCTCCTGCAGATAAATTCTACATGTGTGAGAGAGCCTCATTATTGTGTATTGTAATTATCACCTCAAACTACTGAAACAGGTAGACAGGACTTCAGTTTTGTGCTTCACCCAAAAGACTTGCTTGGTACTGCACAGGAGCGTCAGCCTAGACTGAGCGCAAATCCTTGTGTGAAGTTTGAACCTACAACTTTCCGATCCAAGGAGAGTGCTGCCACCTGAGCCAACCTTGTTGTTAGTTGATCAGCTGTGAATAGCCAGAAGAATTTTTCTTGACATGCACTTTGCACCAGAAGTAATAACAAAAATATTTCAAACACAGCTCTTTGAGGAAATTGTAGGTATCCTCGACCCTGAGATGCTCCTGGTTGGCGAGGAGACTTGTGTAGAGGAACCTGCTGAAGTGAAGCCGAAGGTTCATAAACCACAAAAGCAGGAGGAAGTGATGAGCCCAAAATGTTCAGAAAAGTAAGTACCTCTGTACTGTACTCAAGTGTTTTTAATGAAGTACAAATTAAAAAAACAGAGAATGATGGGAATCTGAAGTACAATCAAAAATGCTCAGCTTACTCCGCATACTCCAGAATAACCTGTCCTTTCCGTTTACAGATGTTGACTGACCCACCTTGCAATTCTAGCATCCTTTTTGTCTTAATGAAGCACCTGTCTGCTCCCTCCTCCAATTTCATTCTCCTTCTGGTCTTCCTGCCTATTACCATGTACCTCCTGTGTTTGAGCCTGTTTCTAGGCCACTCTCAGCACTCTAAGCCGATTGCTAGGAAGGCTACAGGAATCTTTTTTTTCCTTCCCTGTAGCGGCATGGCTATGATTTGGGATCTCTGGGATTCTCCCAATTGTCCGCCATAACTTTAGTGAAAGTTCGCGGAAACCCCAAAGAAATGGTGCGGATCATCATCCGAAATCTTGGCGGATGATCGGGAGAATCCTCACAGAAATATAACCCTTCTGTCTTTATATCTGTTTGCTATAAAGATTGCAACAGGTAGGGGGAAATATGATCACTTCCTTTCCATTTTCCTGTACATGTCTTCCCATGATCTTCTTGGGCCCTGTTTGTAGTAGCTTTTGCCTGCTTATATTGGGCGCTGCATGGATACTGGTTAGAGAAAACTGAGGTTTAAAATGCTATGGCACTGAAATTCCTGGGCCTGGGGAGAGGGCAGCAGCAGTGCAATTGGGGTGGGTGGTCCATAATTTGGGGTGGAATCCGTTTCTGTTTGGTGTCTGTCCTTTTTTTCACGTTGGTGATTTCCACTGGAAATGGGGGGGCAGTGCCCCAACATCCTCTGCATGGACTTCACCAGCAAGAGGGCACGCTGGTGAGGTGGCACCATCTGTCAAACGTCCTGCCAGTTCTGCACCAAATTCCCTCAGCAAGATGCAGACGTACTGGTGTGCCAGGACCAGATCCTGGTGAAAGTGGGGTCTATAACCTCATCAAATGCTGGTTTCTTAAAGGTGATTGATTGCAGAGCAATTGATTGCTGTTGGGAAAGTGGCACTTCTGAATTTCTCCAATTTTTTTATATTTTGAGGAATCATCAGCTGGAATGGCTGGCCCTGTAATGTAACAACAAGGTGAAACTCTTGGCCCCTGCTCGTGCAGACACCCCAGTAGTGCTGGAATTGGTGCAGATGCACATGCCCCATATGCAAATGGCTCCAACCCTGGAATTTGGAGCAGAGTTCAGGATCACAGCAGGATGGTACCTTAGAGTCCTGTCTGGTCCAGTCACACTTCTGGCAGCAGAGTAAGGCCCCAAGAATTTTGGGCCTTATGTTTTTTTGAGTATACGCAAAAGAAGGGCAGGTAAAGACCAGCTGGTCCGTGGAGCCTGTCCTATCCTGGCATGTGTACCTCCTGCACAAAATCACCATCCACCCCCACCCCTACACATGCAATCTCCTGGGTAAAGCACAAAACCAATTTAGGAACAAACTATGGGGAATTTTAAAAACCTACACATGTGCGTGCATCATGCTTGCACTTACATCATTTTTAAAACGTACTTTTTTAACTTCAGTTTACTGCAGTGGGTCTCTGTGCATTAGGCAAGGTAAGTAGGGCAGATAACACTACACTGGGAAGAAGGAAGGGGTCAGAGCAGGGGTGGGGGAGAACCTATGCATCCCTGTTGTTGGTCGTGGGAAATTTATGACGTAAGCCCACATACTCGTTTAGTTGCCAGTGAGCTCCAAATTCAGGTTGTTAAGTATTCCAAAACAATGGTGGATTCAACAGATAATCATGTAAAATCTAATGGCTTTTTGCAAAGGTAAAACTCAGTATGATTCAAGAGTTTAAAGTATTTTTACTGCAGATACTAAGTCATCCAGCCTTAAAATGATGCTCTACTTTTGTCAAAACAAGCAGTTACAATAATTCTTGGTGCTTGGGTTATACAGCAGTGAAGAGTCGAAGCACAGAAATCCATACAAGTGGATTTTATTCAGAGGGACACAGAAAGAAGACAAGAAAACTAAACTAAAATGGGACACACCACCAGGACAAGATGAAGAAATAGAACAAATAACAAAGGCATTTTGTGACTGGGTTGCTTCTCTGGTATGTCGAATAAATATATATGAGTAAGATAATTAATGTGTTGCAGTAGAGTTTAAACGGGCATTGTTGATAAATCTGTTATTTTTTGATTAGCTGAGTTCTTGAACCAGCCGACTGCTTGAAAAAAACATTTTAGTGAAGTGCCGGCTCCTGGGATATGTTCCTGCTACAGGTGATGTCTTAATTGTCATGTGAACATTTCGTAATGCTTAGAAGAGAAAACAATTATTTAAGGGACGATTATAACACAATAATAATAAGAATAGTAAACAAAACAACAGCCATAAAAGGTAAAAGAAAAAAATGCCCCCAACCTTCACAGCATGTGCCATGGGTTTTTCACTTAAAAAAAATCCTTATTCAACATTGCATTCTTCATACCAAAATCTGGGAAGCCAGCAAGCCAGGAAGAAGAAATAATAGAGGATTCATGCAGATTCGTCACTTGTAGCCATGTTTTTACAAATAGAAAATTAGGGACTCAAAATTGTAATTTAGTATTGTCCCTGTATAGGTTTGCAGCCTATTTCAGCAACAACTCTCAGGAGACTTGTCTGTAGCATGTTTCAAGCTTTATTCAAAAGGATAGATTTTCTGAGTCACCTCACCTGACGATGTACCTTGCATGCCATGAGTGCACTTTGGAAAATCATGGGCCTGCTGGCTATGAACTGAAAGTCAATATTGCATGCAGATATCTAGGAGTAGCATGTCTAGGGCAAATAATAAACCCTCTTCAGATTGGTGTGTACATAGTAACCAATATAACCTCATTACTCCATACGGCTAACCACATAATACCGGGGGGGGGAGAAATTCGGTTGCTTTGCGCCTCCTGTTAGGGCGCTAACGGGGCGCAAAGCAACTAGTGCCTGGGCGCAGCGCTGTCAACGCCTCCCGTGAAATTCAACGGGAGGTTAGTGGCGGCGATAACCGTTAGCGCCCCGCGGCACTGCGCCGCCGGCGAAGACATCATCGCCGTGCGCAGCGCCCTGCTCGCGCCCCGGCCGCGATCTATGGTAGTGTCCCCTGCCTTTCCGCCGGACACTATGTCCGACGGGGTCAGGGGGGCCTACCTGCGGTCGGGGCAGCGCTAATTAAAGGCGAGGTGCTGGGCGGCCATTTTTGTTGCTGGCCGCCTGCCAGCACCTGCCTCCTGCCAGCACCTGCCTCCATTGCAGTCCCTGGCCTCCTGAGCACCCCATCCCCCCCCCCCCGCGGAGTGCCGGCTGCGCTCCATGAGCCTGGCATTTCTCTTGAGTGCCGGGGTCTTTTGCCGGCACTCCGATCCCGGTGGCCCAGCTGGGCCCCGGGTCGTGCTGTGCAAGGCCCCTCCCCTTTAAGAAGGGGAGGAAGGCCTACAATACCATGGCACGTAGCATCGCGATATTCCCTCGCAGCGCCACAAGAGGGAGGCGGGGCGCTTCCAGTAGCGCCCCGCTTCCCTCTTGGGGCACTACTGATGAATTTCGACTGTGGGGGTGCTAATTTTTTCAGGGTGCTAAAAGTAGCGGCCCGGCGAAGTTAGCGCCCCAAAGGGGGCACAACTCAATTTTTCTCCCCTGATCTCTCCGAAATCGGTGGAAAATAACATACTGAAAGCCCATATGATTCAGGCCATAAACTACTAATTAATATTTAGTAAGAGATAGAAATTAGCAGAATGAACCGAGGACCGTTCTGGTCTGTGTGGCACTTACCACACCAGGCAGTGCTACTCAGTCATCAGGAGGACTTCCCTGCCCCACCCCTTCCAAAAGAGTTTTTTTTTGGCTCTGCGTACCTTGCAGGTACCTTTACCTGAAGAAGGAGCGGAGCTCCGAAAGCTCGTAATTTTAAATAAAACTGTTGGACTATAACCTGGTGTTGTGCGACTTCTCATTTTACCTTGCAGGTAGTTTAGGTATCAGAGTATATGCAATAATTATTTCATTAATTACTTGTGCTATATAGGGTGGAGAGAACAACAATATAGAAGAATCTACAATCATGAGTCTGTTTGCCAGTGATTATGAGACCCATTCTGCCCTTGGTATACCTATCCAAGTAATGGAGCTGACCAACATTCCTCCAGAGTTAAGGATGACAGTGGGAACCCCTCCACCGCCACCTTCAGTTAAGATCAGCCAAACCACTGACCCAGTAAGTAGATTGATTTATAATTTACTATAAATGCATTTCTTGAAAAATGCTGAGAACTTCTTTCACTAATTTACTGTTTAAAGGGGAATGAAATCCAGGAAGAATACTTTGGGAGAAAAATTCTCCTGATATTCCACCATTTACGTTGTTTCTCTGGGAATTCCGCTGATCTTCCAATTAAGTTACGGCAAGCGATTGGGAGAACCCCTGCAAAAATTCCAGCTGTTTGTTTAATCACCCAAGATCTATATGGGAAAAATTGTCTGTTTTATTGCAATCAAAATTTCTGTTATCTGTCATGAAGACCAGCCTTTTGACTTCCATGTAAAGTCACTGATGGGAAGTAGTCATATGCATTCTGAACCAGTCCCATTCATTTTGATGGAAGATGCAATTTGGAGAAGCCTAAGAGCCAGTTCAGAGCTGCCCGATCCGAGAAAACACACTATCAGATAAGCATTCTGCACACTTTGCTGGTTGAATGTTTCTCCTTTAAGTGAGGTGATTGTGAAGCCTATCAACTCTTCTGCATTTAGTGGGAGTCTCTCTCTTTCTGCCTCATGATCGCGATTTCTTGCAGGTGAATGCTGTCCCACTTCTGAGGAGCCAGGCACATACAATCCTATTTTAAAATTACTAGAAGAGGAGGCTCAGAGGAGTTTGAACTTTAGATGCTCCATTGGAGCTCATCCTTGTGCTGCCAATCATGTGTGCAGGACCAGGCTGTTCTCAGGACATGAAAGGATGGGATAGGATAGATAGAAGCAGACTGCTTCCAGTAGTTGAGGGGGTCAACAAGAAGAAGCCTTAGATACAAGATTGAATGCAAGAGATTTAGGACAGAGAGTTGGAGAAACTTCTTTACATAGAGAGTTGTGAGGCTGTGGAATTCACTTCCAAGGTTAGTGGTTGAGGCAGAAACAATGTCAATATTCAAGATTAGATTGGATAAGTGCATGAATGAAATGGGGTTGAAGGGATGGGTAAATGTGATTAGAACTATTTTCTTGTGTGGAGGGTAAATGCCAACACAATCAGGTTGGGTTGAGTGGTCTGTTGTAACTTCGACATATTTCTGTGTCTAAAAACTTCTGCATGTGAAGACTGATTTTTGAGGAAGGAGTAATAGAACTATACACACTCCTGTATTCAGACTTGAGAATCACTTCCAGGGCCATGATAGCTCTGTCAGCAGCTATGAAGATTACAGTTGCTTTGAACTTTTACATGGCAGCCCTTCCCATGCTGCTGGGAGTTCTCTATCTCCCATTCCTTCCCTTCCCATGCTGCTGGGGGTTCTCTATCTTCCGTTCCTTCCCTTTCCATCTTATTGGGGAGTTCTCTATCTCATAGAATCATAGAATAGTACAACACAGAAGGAGGCCATTTGGCCCAACGAGTCTGTCCCTGCTCTTTCAGAGAGCAATCCAGTTAGTCCCACTCCCTGGCTCTTTCTAAGTATCCCTGCAATTTTTTTCTCCTTCAAGTATTTATCCAATTCCCTTTTGAAAGCTACGATTTAATCTGTATCCACTACCCTTTGGGCAGTGCATTCCAAATCCTAACCACTTGTTGCGTAATAAAAAGTTTTTCCTCATGCTGCCTCTGGTCCTTTTGCCAATCACCTTAAATCTGTGCCCTCTGATTATCGACCCTCCAGTCATTAGAAACAGTTTCTCTTTATTTACTCTATCGAAATGCTTAACACTTAAGTTCTTTAGATAAGGCCTACAAACACAAGGTGGCGCTCAATCCAGCCATGGCATTCTGTTTACGGTACCCATCCACCCAACGTTCTGTGTAATAGTCAGTGTACCTCAAAGTGTTTGTGAAGCACTTCAAGGCAACCTAGAGATGCAAGATAGTGCTTGTAATATATGTGGGTAGAACAAATGAAGGACAGAGACACGATGAGTTGCTAGTCCATGTGCTTGCTTTATTAGGCCAGTTTATGCCAATACCTCCAGCTGAAATTTCACCTCAAGACTCAGTGACTAAAGGCACCACTCGTTCCATCTGTTCCCATGTTGCTGGGGAGTTCGCTATGTCCCGTTCCTTCCCTTCCCATGTTGCTGGGGAGTTCGCTATGTCCCGTTCCTTCCCTTCCCATGTTGCTGGGGAGTTCGCTATCTCCCATTTCTTCCCCTCCCAAGCTGCTGGGGAGTTCTCTATCTCCCATTCCTTCCTTCCCATGTTGCTGGGGAGTTCTCTATCTCCCATTCCTTCCTTCCCATGTTGCTGGGGAGTTCTCTATCTCCCATTCCTTCCTTCCCATGTTGCTGGGGAGTTCTCTATCTCCCATTCCTTCCTTCCTATGTTGCTGGGGAGTTCGCTATCTCCCGTTCCTTCCCTTCCCATGTTGCTGGGGAGTTCTCTATCTCCCATTCCTTCCTTCCCATGTTGCTGGGGAGTTCTCTATCTCCCATTCCTTCCTTCCCATGTTGCTGGGGAGTTCTCTATCTCCCATTCCTTCCTTCCTATGTTGCTGGGGAGTTCGCTATCTCCCATTCCTTCTGTTCCCATGTATCTGGGTAGTTCTCTATCTCCCATCCCTTCCCATGCTGTTAGGTTCTCTATCTCCCATTCCTTCCTTCCCATGTTGCTGGGGAGTTCTCTATCTCCCATTCCTTCCTTCCTATGTTGCTGGGGAGTTCGCTATCTCCCATTCCTTCTGTTCCCATGTATCTGGGTAGTTCTCTATCTCCCTTCCCTTCCCATGCTGCTGGGAGTTCTCTATCTCCCTTCCCCCACCCATGCTGCTGGGTAGCACCCAGACCCATTCATTTAAGGAATGTCTCTAAAAATGAATCGAACTGCAAAAATGCCGGCTAGTTAGAACTCTACTCTTTGCAGTTAAATCAACAAATGCTGGAATTTATGCAGTGGCTCAATCAGTATTTAAAGAGAAAGATTAATGTTTGAGTGGAGACCCTTCCAGAGAATCCTTTTCTCTTCTCAGATGGCACCAAATTAAGTAGGTAGTACAGTTTAGTAAAATATAGGGGTCCCAAACTGAACCTTTGCATGGGATTGCAAGGCAAACATTGCTCCTGGCAGACTTATTCTGCAAACAAATATAAATGGGACATATGTTGCAAGAAATGGAAGAGAACATAAGAACATACGAAAATGTCAGGCAGGAAAAGACCAGTTAGTCCATCTAGCCTGTCCCACATAGTTGTGATGCCTTGTGTTCCCTGTAATTTTTGGGGGGGCCACACGGCCCCTTTAACGGGCTGCGCGGCCCATTCAAAATACCATGCATGCGCGTTTTTTCGATTTGCAAGTCGGCTGTGCGGAACCCCTGGAACGCTGCACAGCCACGCAGCTTAAAGGGAACATTGCTCCCTACCCACCCGGAGCCATGGAAACTTCTGGGAGATGTGAAAAACCAAATAAAACCCAGGCCAATTAGGGCGGAAAATCTGGAAAATTCTTCCCAAGCACTTTTAGGTGTTCAAAACTAGTCCAGAAGATCACATTGACCTTGATTTATATTACAGGATACCTACCTCTTGTACGGGATGATTTCCACCCCAACCAGAAACCGGTTTAGCTCTCTTCTGAAAAAATGCAACAAATCAGCATTTAGCACACAAGCTGGCAACAGGTCTGCTATTTACTGGGCAAAGAAGAACCGCCTAACAGCCAACCTAGTTCTGCCCTTACATAACTTGTAAGCATGACCCCTGTTCCTCCCTTATCTATCAAGTTAAAATAATTAGTTCACACAAACACAATATAGTCCCTTCATTTATAAACCTTAATCAAATCGACCCTGAATCTGCACTTCTCTAAAGTATGCAGACCTTGCTCTTTAAACCTAGGTAGCTGAGGTGTTCTAAACTGGGAATCAATCTTTTGGCCCTTCTCTGTACCTTTACCAAAGGCTCAATATCCCCCACCATGTGAGGGGACCAAAAATGGACACAGTATTCTACATGAGGCCTAACCAAGTTCTTGTACAAAGACAAAATGGCATGTATTGTTTTGAAGTGTGTTTCTTCATAACTGCTGACTCTGTAAATTAAATAAGGTAATACTGTAGAAAGTACTTTGCATTTATATTATAGCGATATCTTGCATTTCTTCTAACAAATTCACAGAGAAAATCATTTATTCAGTTTGACTTGTGTGTTCATATTTTAACAGAAATCCACCCACCGAAATGGGTTTAAATATAAATATGGAGCGTGGTATCTGGACCCAAAGACATGGGCAAAGAGAAGAGCTGATGAACCTCTGTTAGATCCCAATTTTGTGGCTGAGAAAGACAAATTGTATTTACCTGAAGGAGCTAGTGACAGGGTAGTAATTTACCTTATTTATTTTTGCAAATGAATAACCAAGTCATTTGATTTAATGTGTCTCCCGCAAAACCATTTCAAAGTAATAGATTTTTTCTGTTCAATAAAAAAAGACCATGTAATTGAAGCCAGAAATCGCTGATGTGAATAAGTAGCCTGTATCCATCTTGGTGACATCGGTTTAGTAATCCTGCTTTTTACCAATTTAAATAGCATGGTCTTCCAGTAGAAATGTCCTTATACAGAATGCACTATTTAAAGGAATACTCCAGGCAGAGTTTTGGAATAGGGAACAGAAATAAAAGGTAAACTCTGCTAATGTAGCATCATAAATTCTGCTGGTTGTTGTGCTTCACATTATATGAAACCTAATTGCTTTTAAGTGTGTCTGGTTTTCTTGCCGTTTTCTAGTAACAACTTGTTATGGGCTTAACTCCATACCATGTGATTGCCTGATGAACGAACAAACAAACACACACACACAAAATATATTTAATTATTTTGTCAATATTAGACTTTCAAATTTGATGTATAGTTAGTTTGAATACATATTAATAAACATTTATTGAAAATTACTTATTTTTATTTCCAGTTTTGTCCCCTCCTCTCTAGAAGTTGGTGACTCATGCAGGGTGACAGCTTAATGGATGCAGCCCACCCTCTGGTGCCTCACTCAGGGGGCCATCTTTCATGTATGGTCTAGATAGGGTGCGTCAGGAAGCTATTTACTGCGGAGGGCATCCTGTTCACATTTTCCCACAAGGGTCACTCAATAGTGATCAGGCATGGGAACCATACATGACAGTGACTGTTGTCATGGAGTTGGAAATGATTGAAATTAAATTAAATAAGACTTGCATTTATTTAGTGCCTTATCATGTTGCCAAAAGCTTTCATACACTAAGGGCTGGATTTTCATTGACCCGTGGAGGCGGGTTTGGAGGCGTGTGGGGGGTTAAAATTGCAAAAAGTGGCGGGCGGGCACAAGTCCGCCTCCATCCCGCCTCCACGCAATTTTGATGAAATCATGTCTGCTGGTCCCGCCTGCGTCCCGCCTTTAAGAGACGGGATAGGCTGTTAAGGCCCTTAACAAGCACTAAATTGGCTCTATAATGCCATTTTGAAAGGCCTTTGTGATTTTAACCCTTGTTCTACGTAAAGCACGCCTGTTCTGAAACACGATTGTGAAACCTGGCGGGAGCACATGTGGATAGCTGAATATCAGTGGCTGCGCTGAGTATCAGTGAGTGGCTGCCTGGCATCTGGGAGTGGTGGAGCAAAAAAAAATTCTCTTTCTCTCTCTCTCTCTCTCGACTTAGAGCTGCTGCTCATTTTGCATCCAGGTCCTCTCACACCAAAGGCCAGGCAGTCTCTGACCTGCAATGCAGCATCAATGATGACATCATCAGAGGCGACTTTCAGACTGAAACCACTAATTGGTTCATGGGTTCCCACATGCTGGAACTCAATTGCCCAATTAGGTGAAAATTGCATCAATCTCCCACATCAAATTGCAGTCGAGTGGATAACACGAAATGCGAATGACACGACCCCAACCCACCCCAGTATCAAAATCCAGCCCTAAGTTTTTTTAAGAGTACAGTTGCTGTTGTTATGTAGGAAACTGAGTTTCTGTTCGTGTTTCTGGATCAGAAGAAAAAGCCAGGTGTTTGAGTCCAACAGTAATTGTTGATAGTGGCCCAGTAGCTTTGAGCACTGAACTCCTGTAAGCATTTACTCAAATTCCAGTCTTAAAAAACATTTGAACTCAAAGGGAGTAATTTTGATTTTGTGCAATAGTTTAAAACAGATATTAGCGAATAAGCAGCCCATTTTACATTTCCACTGAAAATCAGGAAAGATATAAAACAGACTGCCGATTCGCTATCGCCTGTTTTACACTATCGCACAAATACAAATTTGCCCCCAATTAGCCTGTTTGGGAATCAAGATGGGAAATCTGCCAATTCTGGGCTTAGCCACTGGATGCAGCACTGCACAACAATAGAAATCTTCATCTCAGCGAAGGGATAGAGAGGTAGAAATTCTTCTCGAGCAGTGGTGGAAAATGGGCGGTATCTGATCAGCTACCCGTTCATACTGCCCGTTTTATACCACTGCCCGAGACGAATTTCTAGGCCCAAAACTCTAGCAAGTCAAGTTCAAATGACAGCAGTGCACCTGCTATCAGTGATCAGAATGGCATTGATGGCAGCTGTGGAGAGGTCCACAATCCATTCCTTCCCCCAACCATTCCAAATGAAGGAGGAATCTATCAGACAGAAATCAGCAATAACGGGAACCAAAATGAGGATAAAATATAAGCACTGTAGTAATATTCTGAAACATATTGTGGACTTCCTACATTACAAAAGTGATTACACTTCAAAAGTACTTCATTGGCTGTAAAAGCGCTTTGAGACGCCCGGTGGTTGTGAAAAGTGCTATATAAATGCAAGTCTTTCTTTTTCACTCAACATCAGGAGTCCACTCTGCCTCACATTAATCATATGATGGTTGAATTTTTTGGAAACCAAATGCAATGACCTAGCTGGTTACTTTCACTTTGCTGAAAATATATTTATTAGCAGAGAACATTAGTGATACCGCTTGGACCTCTAGGCCTTTGTCAGAATCTGTCCATATTTAAAATCTCTTAAAATTTTATTTAATGATTATTACAGTAAATGAACAATAATAAACAATACTTTATTAGTGATTACAATGGAAGAAGGTATTGAAGGAGAAACACTAACCTTACTTGAACATTTCACTGCTACAGATCTATTTTAAGTCTGGGTTTTAAAAAAAAGCAGCTAATAGTCTGGTTTGTATTGGTATAGTATGAAGTTAGTATTTTGCATATAGAATGGGAGACAAGATGCAAATAAATTTGCATATTATCAAAAGTGTTATCATTCCTTCCTGTGTCAAACAAGGTGACTAGTCCTGGCTGCTGTTTGTGGTAAGGAGGGAGCGGTTGCTGGGGACATCCTTTCCTATGCCACCTGATGTTAGCAGTACTCCATAGGGCTGAGTAGTCGGACATCTTGACAGAGTTGGACAATTGTAATGCTTGAGGATAGAGGCGAGGACTTGGCTTTGGAGGACTGGTGGAAGGGAGAAGAAAATGGAAAAATAGAACTGTGGTGATTAGTAATCTGATCTGTCTCCTTTGCAACTTATTATTGCTTTCATTGAAGGATGAAGAAATAAGAAAGCTTCATGCAACATTATCTTTCAAGAATTTCATCGAGGCTAAAGGACACAGGAAACCAGAGGTAAAGAGAAATCTAACAAAGTACAAATACATAGCAGCTTACCTAGATGGAACAAAGTTGTAAATTCAGAAATATTTGCTGATGTGTGAAATCAGGCCAATGTAAAATCAGGTTAATGTAAAATCACAGTCCTGTATAATGCAGTGACACACAAATAATAGGTTTTGGTCGTTATCTGCTTCTCCAAGGCCTTTTCCAAGACTTCCACAGATTTCAGAGAGACTAAATGCGCCAATTTTCATTTATTTTCTTGTTTTGAATACACAGGCATTCCTAAAAACATGTTTCTATTGCTGGACTGACGATTACATTGCTTTTAAACAGCTTAATGTTAAATATTACTTTGATGTAGTGTGGACTCAGTGGGTCTCTGATAGACTCCCTCTTAAATTAGTGAATCACATTTAAATGTTAACTGTGGTTAATATATTATGGTTTTAAATATTACAGTTCTTGGAGAAACTATTTGCCACAGTTGATGAAAATGGAAAGGATAATCGCAAGAACTGATTGAAACAGGAAACTGAGTCGCGCAGACTTTATTCTTCAGTGCACATGGAATCCATTATTAATTAACATGTAATCTCAATTGTATTAATTTGTCACTGTTTATATGTGATTATGATTCCCCTTAAAAATGTTAGTCTCTACTTTGCCTTTAGTTTTTACTTAAGGAACATTTTTCATAATTATATATGATACAATATAAAAATAATTGTGTCCCTTCAAGAATTGTCAAATACTGTGTGTCAGTTAATTACGTAAACAACACATAATTGAACCCAATAAATGCGCAAGTGCTTTCAGATATGTTGCCTAAACTGTGCTTACTGATTTTCTGATTACATATAGTGTATATTTTCAGGAACACTATCCTCTATTAAAAGGGCAAAATTATCACATTTTATTCCTAAACCAAAAATAAAGGAGTGGATTCTCTATTATCTGCCAGAATTTTCACAAGACAAAGTGTTGTTCTAGGTGTCAGATATTACTACGAATCTCTTACTCTCTGACATAAATCAACCTCACAGCCTAAGAAAGATTACAATTCAGAACTGTACTGCTGTATTGTTGTCCTGTAGGTGTAAGACCAAAGTTTTGGGAGTTAAAATTATTTACCAATTTTCATTTTCTATCAGGGGTTTCTCCTCCATTGTGATAGATAATGAAGATCACTGTACATTTACTTGACATCATACTTGCACTGTCTAACTGACCAATTGCTTGAAGCTGAGTATTAGAAACATAGAAACATAGAATCTAGGAGCAGGAGTAGGCCATTCGGCCCGTCGAGCCTGCTCCGCCATTCAATACGATCATGGCTGATCATCCAAATCCAGTACCCTGTCCCTGCTTTAATCCCCACAGTACACATATCCCACCCTACCCCCGTAACCCCACGTATTTAATTCCCCCTAACATATCCCATCCTATCCCCATAACCCCACATATTTAATCCCCCCTAACACTAAGGGTCAATTTATCATAGCCAAATCAACCTAACCCACACATTTTTGGACTGTGGGAGGAAACCGGAGCACCCGGAGGAAACCCACGCAGACACGGGGAGAATGTGCAAACTCCACACAGACAGTCACCCGAGGTCAGATTCGAACCCGGGTCTCTGGCGCTGTGAGGCACCAGTGCTAACCACTATGCCACCGTGTTGCCCGTCAATATTCTAGTTGACTGGAACAGAACTTTCTTTGTTTAGTTGTTTTTCATGTATATACGATGAATACTGCTAACTGCAGCCTATACAAATTATTGGTTAGGCTACTGTTAGAATACTGTATTCAATTTTGGGTGGCATACTTTAGGAAGGATGTCAAGGCCATGGAGGTTCACTAGGATAATTCCAGGAACAAGAGGCTTTAGTTATGAGGAAAGAATGAGAAACTATGGCTCCTTTCATTGTAACAGAAAAAAATCAAGAGGAGAACTGATTGCTGTCCAAAATTATATGGGTGTTTGATATGGTAAATAGGGAAAAACTATTCCACTGGTGAGGAATCAGTAACTAGAGGGTATACATTTTAAATAATTTCCAACAGAAATTAAATTAGGAAAATTTTCTTTTTACAGAAGGTTGTTAGGACATAGACTGCCCCACCAGAAACAGTGGTGAACAGTTTTCAAAAGGGAAGTGGATAACTATTTGAAAAAGAAAAAAATAATATATGGGGAAAGAACAGAGGATTGAGAGACTCTGGGGCGATTTTTCCACTGGAGGCGAGATGGAGGCGGGTTTCGGTTTGGTTGGGTTTGAAACCCGCCTCCACTGATAGTTTTCAAAAAATTGCGATTTTCCCATGATTGGCCACTTGATTTCAGAGGTGTGGGATGCCCTTGGTCAATTAGTGTTTTGGGACTGAAACTCGCCTATGTTAACAGCACGTTTCCAGTCTGATTTTATGGCTTCTTGCTCCCTTGGCTCATTCCACAGGATTTCTGCCTATGCTGCACCACCTGCAACGTGTTTTGAGAAACCACTGGGCTGGATTTTCTGAATGGCAAGCTTTTGGAGGCGGGCCTGCTGCTTGCCAGGTTTCAGTCCCGCCTCCATCAGCTTCTGGCCAACCAGCGGGAATTTCCCGGCGGGCTCAGCAGGCCAATTAGGGGGAAGTCAGTGACAGAGCACGTCAAAGTATGACGTGTCATCTGTCAAGAACTTTTGAAAGAAGAAATGTCATCGTTTGACAGCTCTGTGAAGCTGTCAAACACTGACATTCTGTATAGTTTGATGAGTCCTTGTGTTCAGGACTCATCAAACCTTTCTACTTTGCAGAAATCAGCTGGCTGTTGGATCGGAGGATGCAACAGCCAGTCTGTGATCTCTACAATGGAGATGTTGGGGACTCTGGCTCCACAGCGGCTGAAGGCTGTAGGTAGAAACAAAGGTAAGTTAACATTTTCTAACACTTTACACTCACCTCACATACTTACCACTCCACACTTGCACCCATCACTCACCTCTACATCGCACTTTCAGACCCCTCCGATCCCCGCAGACCTCCTACTCACCTCCTACACCCCGGCGGGGCTCCCCCAGGTCGGGAAGCCCGCACTTCAGCACGAAAAATGGGGATAATCCTATTTTCTGCCTGTTAACTACCTGTTAACAGGCAGTTAATCGACTTTAATCCCTTCCCGCCTTCAAGGAGACGGGACTCAGGGCAGGACGGCTTCCCGCCTCCTGGCAAGAGGGCACGGAGGCGGGTTGGGGACCGGTTTGCCACCCGCCCCCAAATTCTGCAACTTTCCTGGCAGTCCCACCTCCATACCTGCCTCTTCGGGGCTGAGAAAATCCAGCCCCTGATGTCCAATTCCAAGGCAAGGGCCTTCCCGAGGCTCTCGGATGAGGCACTGCAAATGTTGTTTGAGGGGGTGACAGCTAGCATGGAGGTGCTCTTCCACTCAACTGGGAGGAAGAGGCCTGCCAAAGAAACCTCTGGGTACAGCTGGCAAGGGATATAACCTCCAGATCTGTGTGCAAATTGGGAGAATGTTTATGTGTATTGATGAAATACCATCCCTTTTGGAAAGCATTAAAATGATTTGAAGTCAAAATGTTGGTGTTATGGCATCTGTTCTTTCGCCTTAGGTAGCTCCACATTGTGGGCTCCGCCACACTTGCATTGTCAGGTTGGTGGCCTGAGTGAAAGGAGGCCAGAGAGTCATGTCCATTGTCAATGATGTCCTAGTATGGAGCCAAGGACATGTGCCAACTTGGGCAACCTATGCAAATCTGGCCAGGATAAGTTCATCCCGGGCAGCCATGTACTTGTATGCTGTCGCTGGCCGATACACTGGCACGCTGACCTCCTCCTGCTCCTCTTCCTCCTCCTCCAGATCCTCCTCCTCCTCCTCAGCCTCCTCCTCCTCATCCTCATCTGAGGTCCATGCAGAAAGAAAATGAATGGTTCCCATGCTGCTTGTAGATGCCTCCTTTGGGGAAGCGCTCATTGCAAGCGGGGAGAGGGTCTTCCAAGGATGTCCCACAGTTGATTGATTCAAGCTGCAGCACCTCCAACTTTGGAAGGCCTTCTAAAAGTGCTCAGAGACCTTTTAAAGCCAAGGTCTGGCACCTGCAAGTAATGCTTGCTGCAATAAACGATGTCTTGTTAGACCTGCAGCTGTGAGGAGGCCACCCACGAGTCAACCCGCCAGGTTTACCTGGTGTGGTTCAGGAGGTGCGTGGAGCATGCCAAAATCCTCAAAAAATCACGAGGGCCTCTCAAAATAGGCTTCGAGAGGCCCTTAATGAGCATTTAATGATAACAAGTATCGCTATGGCCAGCTGGAGGCGGACCGTTTCCCGACCTCCAAAACCGGCACCGGCAAAATCCCGCGGAGGCGGGTTGGAGGCGGGTTCCAAACCCACCCTCATTGAATCTGATTTTCCCGCCTTTCCCGCCTCCAAACCCGCCTCCTCCGACGGCAAAAAATCGCCCCTCAAGTGAATAGTTTTTTTTTCAGAAATAGCACTGGCACAATGGGCAGAATGGTTTCTTGTACTGTAACATTCTATGAATATAAACATTCAAACTGTCACATGATTAGTGTGTGAGGGAATAGAAAGAATTCCACAAGACACAAGTAAGGATATATTCACTTGACCAGATATTGATAACTGCAAGATGAATATACAAAATGCCAACACTCTCAACGTAGGAGTGGATCAAACTACATTTCTCTTCAAAATTTGGTTTAGATCCAGGACACATGAGTTAACTGGAAGAATATGAGGGGGGTCAATAATATAATCATACATTCAATTTTGAATCCAGCATTTCAAATTTTGAGGCGATATTAGTAAAAAGAAAAAGCTACAAATGCTTACAATTTGGAACAAAGGCAAACAGAAAATGGTGCAAATGTACAACAGGTCTGCCAGCATCTGTAGAGCGAAAGGAAAGATTAATGTTTTAGGTAGAGATTTTGGCCGGAATTTTCAGAGGTAAGAACGGGTGGGTTGGAGGTGTAGGGGGAGGTGAAATTTGAAAAAATCTGAACCCCTGACCCCAACCCACCCCAACCCGCCCACATTCACATTCAGCCCTTCGAGCCTGCTCCGCCATTCAATAAGATCGTGGCTGATCTTTTACCTCAACTCCACTTTCCTTCACTATCCCCATATCCCTTGATTCCCTTAATATCCAAAAATCTACCGATCTCTGTCTTGAATATACTCAATGACTGAGCATCCACAGCCCTCTGGGGTAGAGAATTCCAAAGATTCACAGCCCTTTGAGTGAAGAAATTTCTCCTTATCACAGTCCTAAATGGCCGACCCCTTATTCTGAGACTGTGGCCCCTGGTTCTAGACTCCCCAGCCAAGTGAAACATGCTCCCTGCATCTACCCTGGCAAGCCCTGTAAGAATTATTTACGTTTCAATGAGATCACCTCTCATTCTTCTAAATTATAGGGAATATAGGCCTAGTCTCCTCAATCTCTTCTCATAGGACAATACCCCCATCCCAGGAATCTGTCTGGTGAACTTCATTGCACTCCCTCTAAGGCAAGTATATCCTTCTTTAGGTAAGGAGACCAAAACTGTACTCCAGGTGTGCTCTCACCAAGGCCTGATATATTTGCAGTAAGACTTCTTTACCCTTATACTCCAATACTTTTGTAATAAAGCCTAAATTACCATTTGCTTTCCTAATTGCTTGCTGTACCTGCATGTTAACTTTCAGTGATTCGCGTACAAGGACACCCAGGTCCCTCTGAATACCAACATTTCCCATTCTCTCACCATTTAAAAAATATTCTGCTTTTCTATTTTTCCTACCAAAGTGGATAATTTCATATTTCTCCACGTTATATTCCATCTGCCATCTTCTTGCTCACTCACTTAACCTGTCTATATTCCTTTGCAGCCTCTTTGCATTCTCCTCACAACTTAATTTCCCACCTAGCTTTTGTATCATCAGCAAACTTGGATACATTACACTCGGTCCCTTTATTTAAGTCATTGATATAGATTGTAAATAGCTGAGGTCCAACCCTGATCATTTATCTCAAGATGGCCTGAGGGCGCTCCACTTTTTCCTTGAACAGGGGCCCAACCGGTCCACATCCACCACCACCCTCCTCCGCCTGGCTGAACTTATTCTCCATTGAACAACTTCTCCTCTGACTCCACTCACTTCCTCCAAATTAAAGGTGTTGCTATGGGACCCACATGGGCCCTAGCTATGCCTGCATTTTCGTGGGATATGTGGAACATTCTTTGTTCCAGTCCTACTCAGGTCCCCTCCCTCACCTCTTTTTCCGGTACATTGATGACTGTATCGGTGCTGTTTCCTGCTCTCGCCCTGAACTAGAAAATTTCATTCACTTTGCTTCCAATTTTCACCCTTCCCTCACCTTCACATGATCCATCTCCGACTCTTCCCTTCCCTTCCTCGACTTCTCAATTTCCATTTCTGGGGATAGGCTATTGACAAATATTCACTTTAAGCCCACTGACTCCCACAGCTACCTGGACTACACTTCCCCCACCCTGCTTCCTATATGGACTCTATTCCATTCTCCCAGTTTCTCCGTCTCCGCCGCATCTGCTCTGACGATGCCACCTTCCATACCAGTGCTTCCAATATGTCTTCCTTTTTCCTCAACCGAGGATTCCCCTCTACTGTGGTTCACACGGCCCTTGACCGTGTCCGTTCTATTTCCCGCACTTCTGCTCTCACCCCTTCCCCTCCCTCTCGGAACCATGATAGGGTTCCCCTTGTTCTCACCTTTCACCCCACCAGCCTCCACATTCAACGGATCATCCTCCGCCATTACCGCCACCTCCAGCGTGATCCCACCACCAAACACATCTTCCCCTCACCTCCCCTTTCAGCATTCCGAAGGGCCGCTCCCTCCGCGACACCCTGGTCCACTCCTCAATCACCCCCTACACCCCTTCCCCTTCACCCAGCACCTTCCCGTGCAAGCACAGGAGATGCAACACCTGCCCTTTTACCTCCTCCCTTTCCACTGTTCAGAGCCCCAAACACTCCTTCCAGGTGAAACAGCGATTTACTTGTACTTCTTGCAATTTAGTATACTATATTTGCTGTTCACGATGCGGTCTCCTCTACATTGGGGCGACCAAACACAGATTGGGTGACCGCTTTGTGGAACACCTCTATTCAGTCCGTAAGGGTGACCCCAAGCTTCTGGTCACGTGTCACTTTAATTCTCTGCTCCACTCCCACTCTGACCTCTCCGTCCTCGGCCTCTTACACTGTTCCAACAAAGCTCAACGTAAGCTCGAGGAACAGCACCTTATCTTTCGATTAGGCACTTTACAGCCTTCTGAACTCAACATCGAGTTCAACAATTTCAGACCATAACCTCGGCCCCAATGTTTTTTTCTCTCTCACATGGCAGCTGTTGATGATTCTGCCAGTGCCATTTATACTTCATCTAGAGTCATCTTTTGTTTCTTAACTTGTCCCATTACCACCACCTTTTGCCTTGTACCATCATCCCCTTTGTCTTTTAATCTCTCCTGCCTTCCATCCAATCACAGACCTTCCCCTTTGTTCTTTCCTCCCCTCCCCCCTTTCCCTGACTCTACTTAAAAACCTGTTACATCTCCAACTTTTTCCAGTTCTGACGAAGGGTCATCGACCTGAAACGTTAACTCTGTTTCTCTCTCTACAGATGCTGCCTGACCTGCTGAGTATTTCCAGCATTTTCTGTTTTTATTTCATTTATCTCATTGCTGTTTGTGGAATCTTGCTGTGTGCAAATTGGATGCCTTTTTTGCCTACGTTACAACTGTGATAATACTTTAAAAAACTTAATTGTCTGTGAATTGCTTTGAGACAACCTGAGGACATGAACGGCGCTATATAAATGCAAGTTATTTCTTTCCATTAATTTTCAGTAGTTAGTTTGGAGACTCTTCATTATTACCATAGGTTTCCATGCATGTCAGACACCCAGCTGACCAAAATAAAAGTAAAAAAGAAAATTTTAAAAGTAAAGCTTCCTATGTTGAGCAATTGACCTGTTCAGCAATTAAAGGCTCAACTTTTTCCCCCTCTGGCTATCCGGGAGAAGAAGTGGAAATGCAGCAGTCCTAAAGCAAATTTTTCTTGAACCAGATATTGGAAGTATGTAAATATATGAAGAATGTGGAATGCCAAGCAAGCCTTGATTATGGATTGGTGTGAGGACAAAACTGATAGCAGAACATTTTAAAAGGTCCTAAATAACCTTGCCTTTAACTTTCACCTGAATCATATTATCCTTATGCTAATTCCTCAGTGAAATCTCAACAAATTAACAGACATTTTTCAAAAAGAAATGGAGAAAATAAACTATAATTTACAATTTTAGGTTTTAAGCAGCAACATTTTAAATTCTTTTTACACATTTTACAGTGGTTCCATATTACGTTTTTACAGAAAATTATGAACTGTACCAAGACTGAAATAAAAAATATTTAATTACATTATTTTAAATTTATTATATGACAGACATAATTTTAACATTATTATGCACTTAGATCTGAGGTTGAAAGGAATTCCCCATCTCCGATTACTGAATTTAATCACATTTTTATTTCTTATTCTGAAAGATTGCCCAATCATTTTGTATTAATCATTTTGAACCATATGATCTTATTTTCTCCTCTGATTTCAGATCAATTAAAACCATGTTCTGGTTGAACAAGAGGCGGAGTTTGTGAATTAGTCCTCCTGGGCAGGACTTTGTGTGAGGGGTGTGTATAGCAGGGGTTTGGGCAGGAACTCAGCGTGTCCTGCATGATTTTATGGCTCAAATGATCCATGGGCAATATGGATAACATGAAGCTAAGGTGGGGCAGTGAGATCTGAAGGAGGAGAAACAGCACAAAACTGGCAGAGAAATAAAAAAATTATTGTTAGCTATTATGTCCCTCTTATATCAAGGGTATGGGTAGTTCTCAGATACCACAATACATTAATATCTTACTGTAATATTCCTGAGCAGGATAAGGCAGGATGGTAATTAAGGGGCTGAGCACACGCAAGACCGAGTGGGTAATTCAGAATGATCTCAATTTTCATTGAGGCATTTACCACAAAAATTGCACACACTAAGGCTGATTTAAAAAAAAACTTTCAACATGTATACCACTTAGATGATTTATGGGCTGCTTCCTTATCCCCCTCCTATTTTTAATCTACATGCTGCCCATCAGCAGCATCATCCAAAGACACGACGTCAAGTCCATACGTATATGCTGACGATACCCAACTCTATCTCACCACCACCTCTCTGAACCCCTCCACTGCTCTTGTTGTCAGACTACTTGTCCAACATCCAGTCTTGGATGAGGCAAAATTTCCTCCAATTAAATATTGGGAAGACCACTGATCCCATCCCCCTCCCTGGTCACAGTCTCAGGCTGAACCACACCGTTCGCAACCTCGGCATCCTACTTGACCCGGAGCTGAGCTTCTAACCTCATATCCTCTCCATCACAAAGACCGCCTACTTCCACCTCTGTAATATCTCCTGTCTCGGCCCATCTGCTGCTGAAACCCTCATCCATGCATTTGTTACCTCTAGAATCAACAATTCCCATGCTCTTCCAACCGGCCTCCCATCTCCCACCTAAACTTGAGCTCATCCAAAACTCTACTGCCCATATCCTAACTCACACCAATTCCTGTTCACCCATGCCTTCTGTGCTCGCTGACCTACACTGGCTCCCGGTCTACCAACACTTTAATTTTAAAATTCTTATCCTCGTGTTCAAATCTCTCCATAGCCTCACCCCTCCCTATCTCTGTAACCTCCTTCAGCCTTACAACCCTCCGAGATCTGTGCATTCCTCCAACTCTGGCCTCTTGAACATCCTCCACTTTCTTTGCCCCACCATTGTTTTTTTTTAATTATTCATTCTAGGGATGTGGGCGTGGCAAGGCCAACATTTATTGCACATCCCTAATTGCCCTTGAGAAGGTGATCATGAGCTGCCTTCTTGAACCACTGCAGTCCGTGTGGTGAAGGTACTCCCACAGTGCTGTTAGGGAGGGAGTTCCAGGATTTTGACGAAGGAACGGTGTGTGACTTGGAGGGGAACTTGGAGGTGGTGGTGTTCCCATGCACCTGCTGCCCTTGTCCTTCTAGGCGGTAGAGGTCGTGGGTTTGGGAGGTGACCGTGCCTTCAACCGTCTAGGCCCTAAGCTCTGAAATTGTCTCCCCAAATCTCTTCACCTTTATCTCCTCCTTTAAGATGCTACTTAAAACCTACCTCTTTGACCAAGTGTTTGGTTACCTGTGTCAGCCAGTGGCTCAGTTGGTTGCACCTTCGCCTCTGAGTGAGAAGGTTGTGGGTTCAGAGTCCCACTCCAGAGACTTAAGCACAAAAATCTAGGCTGACGCTCCAGTGGAGTGCTGCACTGTCAGAGATGCCGTCTTTCAGATGAGATGTTAAACCGAGACCCTATCTGCCCTCTCAGGTGGATGTAAAAGATCCCATGACACTATTTCGAAGAAGAGCAGTGGAGTTATCCCTGGTGTCCTGGCTAATATTTATCCCTCAATCAACATCACCAAAACAGTTTATCTGGTCATTAGCACATTGCTGTTTGTGGGAGCTTGCTGAGCGCAAATTGGCTGCCGCGTTTCCCACATTACAACGGTGACTACACTTCAAAAGTACTTCATAGGCTGTAAAGTGCTTTGGGATGTCGAGGGGTCGTGAAAGGCGCTATATAAATGCAAGTCTTTCTTTCTTTAATGTCTCCTTCTTTGGCTCGGTGTCAATTTCTGTCTGATTACTCGTCTGTGCCTTGAAATATTTTACTACGTGCCTTCTGTTGCCTAGGCCCTAATCTCTGGAATTCCCTGCCTAAACCTCTCCGCCTCGCTACCTCTCTTTCCTCCTTTTAAGACGCTCCTTAAAACCTACCTCTTTGACCAAGCTTTTGGCTCACCTTCCCTAATTTCTCCTTATGTGGCTCGGTGTCAATTTTTTTGTCTTTTAATACTCCTGTGAAGCGCCTTGGGACGTTTTACTATGTTAAAGGCGCTGTATAAATACTACAAGTTGTTGTTGTTGTTAAAGGCACTATATAAATGCTGTTGCTTGGAAGTGTTAAAAGTCATTGCTGGAGATGCATTGTGAGTGGCTGTTAAATTTAGTATCACGAATGAAATTGCCCTCCTGTGAAGTGCACATTTTAATAGACTGTATTCCTGCAATTTTTTTTAGTGAGTTGTAAATTACAATAAAAAACATGTCTTTAACCTATATTTTGACAAAATAGAAAAATATGACCCTCATAAAACTCATCTAGTTTTACCCAAAGTTTATCCCAAAGTTGCTGAAGCACCTTCAATAAATAGAAACAATCTGAAAATTCCGATAGCCCTTTGTTAGAAAGTGTATAAGCTACAGCTTAGCAGTAACTGAATTACCTCCGGAGAGGGAAGGAGCTGCCATGGAGGCTTTGGACGTGCTGGGGGATTTCACATCACACTGTAGTGCTTGTTGAATGACAGGATGAGAGTATGGGTGCCTCTGGTGCAGGATTAATGGTAAATGGCAGATATTGAACTGCAATGAGATGGCATGAATGTGTTTCAATCTGCCACCAGAGGCAATCTATGAAGGTCTCAGCCCAAGAATTATGTGTTAAATTCTTTATTAGGATTTAAACAGTGGCCATACACAATGGTAAAAGAAAACAATGATGCAGACAGACACATGCCTATCAGGTAGATCTTTATTGAGGAACATATTATGCAATGTTGTCACACTGATGATACTCAGTCAGATTATCTTGGCCTCCACATTCCCTTACACAAACCTATCAAAAGCATATCTGGCATCTAGAGAGAGGATGAAGGTGAGTGACCATTATTTAAACTAATACTAGTCAATATTAAAATGTCTGCTAATTATTAAGTGACCTCTGCAGGCAAACCTGTTTGTTTTGGCAGTGTGGGCCTGAGGAAATTCCTTGACTGCCAAGACTGTGGCAAGAATTTCATAATTGTAATTGCAGAACATCTTCTCCCTTTTTAATGCATGAGAGAAATTGTATTATTTTTTCATGCATCATTTCTTATAAATAAGCTATAAGGTCTGCCAATAAGGTTGTTATCTTGGATAGAACAATGTGGGGTTTGGACATTGGGCAGCATAACAAGTTCTGTGGCAAATAATTCCTTGGAGCAGCTCAATGCATCCAGTTAATCCTTAATATCAGCAAACAAAGGAACAAAAGAAAAACAAGCTTGTTCAAAAATGTAATTATCTGTCAAACTGTTGAGTGATTTTGCATGAGTCAGATAATGGAATTTTAGTCTGTTGTGAGCAAATCATTAGGTTGCTTACAAGGTTGATACACACAAGGAATGGCAATCAGCCCACCTCAACACATCCATCTAGAAAGACCCTACAGTTCCCCATCACACATCCAGCCGTTTCTTAAATGATCCCAGGGTCCATGCCTCCATGACCCTGCCCAAAATTCCATTCCATGCGTTCTTCACTTTTTGTATGAAAAAGAACTTCTTGACATCAGTACTAAAATTGCCTCTTACTAGTTTGAACCTGTTTCCCCCTTGTCCTCCTGTCATGGTTTAGTTTGAAATAATGTTATGGAGCTTCCTTTTCTGTACCATTTATTATCTTATATATCTCTATAAAATCTCAGTCACTTCCTTTCAAGGGTGAAAAAGGAACATTTTAAAGTCTTTCCTCATAACTCAATCTTCTGACTGTAGGGGCTAGAAATTCATTATAGCCAAGGAATGGGCGGTGTCAGTAGAAAAGTTAGAGAATTAGCGCCAGGCCTTAATGCTTTAGACTGCACGCAAAATTCATGCTCACTTCTCAAAAAAGTGATTGGAGTCCTAATTCAAGTCTTAAAGCCCAAGCTCATTGCCGTTACACTCAAAGGGTGGACCAATATCAGGTGCAGTCTAATCGCAAGTCATGACTGCCACAGGCTTTTTTCAGTACTTAAAGGGGAGGTTCATTGATGCTGCAGCACCTCATTCTCAGCATTGCTGGCGGTGCAACTGCCTCAGCAAGCAGAAGCAGGACAAGGAGAAGGAGCCGGAGGACTGAACCAGGTGTACTCATGGCAGATCCACACTCCAGGGAGAGAGCCCGCAGATTGTGCGATGAAGCATTGGTTTTCACTGTGGAGAGACAGAGGGCGATGCTCTACCCGGCGACTGGCAGGAGGCCCTCGCCACAAGTCTTCCGCACCATGTGTAGGGAGGTAGCCCAGCATGTCTCGGGCAGCGCTGTGGTCCCCAGGACCCACACACAGTGCAGGAAGAAATTTAGCGACCTCACGTCAGGGTGAGTGAATGCTTCAACAAATGCTACATACCACCATCTGAGCCACAATCTTCACACACTGCCCAAAGCACCACACCCCCAGCACGCACCCACCAACAAGCTCTACCTACCAACACTCACATCCACATCTCACACCTTGCACACAATAACAGCTATTCAACTATGGCAGGCACATCACCCACATTGCTCCACACTCACTCACACACTTTCCTTTCTCTTGCAGGCCAAGGTGGTTCACAACAGGAGGGAGCAGGAGCTCACAGGCGTGGGACAAGCTGACACCCAACCACTGTCTGAGCTGGAGAATCGAGTGCTGCAGATTATTGGGTGCCAGATAGTGGGCGCCGTGGTCACCGGCGACGTTGACCCCCTTGGGGACAACAATGGTATGTTCATCCCTACTCCTTCTTCTCACATCCCACTTCCCCCTCACCCCACAAGCGTTTCGCACTTTCCAGCTAATCATGTTGTATGCATGCATTTCTCCCTTCCTGCCCCCCTCCCCTCACCTTAACCCGACCCTTGTGCCCTTATGCTTTCAGATAATCAGCAAGCACCTGAGCAGTCTGTCCCTGAGGGCACCGTAGAGAGTGAGACGGGAGAAGAGGAGGAGGAAGAACACACCACGTCACTGCATGTCTCACCCGCAGACACCAGCATATATACTGGACCTACGTGTACTTTAGAGGCTAGTATAGTAGTGGGATCTGCACAGCTGTGAGGCACCGGGGATGAGTGGGCTACAGCAGGGCCGGGGGGAAAGGGTAGCTCAGGGGCCAACACCCTGGAGGGCGAGTTTGCGCGCGAGTTCTGCTGCACAGGACTCAGATGAGGACCTCGATGGGGAGGTGTTTAGTAGAAGGGTGATGGGCATGCACACGGAGATGATAAGTGCAACGGCAAGGGTGCCCGAGAGCCTCTCGGCAATGGTAAGGAGCGTGGAGGAGTCCACCTCCAACATTGCACAAGGCTCTGTGCACACCATGGAGTCCATCATTTCCATCTGCAAAGAATGTTAGACTCCCAGAGAGACCGTGCCGACCCAGACCTGATGCCGCACGTGATAGGCGATCTGGCAGCTTCCATTACAGCAAGTGGAAGCGACGCAACGTCTTAGTGCTGTAATGCAGTCTATGCTTGGTGGCATCCAATCTGAGATTGCTCTCATGCAGTCTCAGCTTGATGCGGCGCAAGCTCTAACTGCTGCCATCGTGGCTGGGTCTACCACCGTCGACTGGGGCTTTCACGGTGTCGCAGCAGGCCAGCAATCTGTGCTCCAACAGATTGCTAGGGATGCTGAGATGCTGCCCCGGGGGAGTGGCAGTGGGTCAGTGGATCAGGAACCTGCTGTCCTCTCTCAGGATGACAGCATTCCTGCTCCCACCACTGCCACTCCGCCATCGCCCTCGTCACTGCCTGTCATCCAGCCAGCCCAGACTGCTGCCGTCCATGCTGAGGTGGTGCAGTCTACAGCTGGGCCTTTCAGTCCCAGAGCTGATCGAGGACATCCTGCAAGGTCATCTGAAGTCTCCCACATGGACACTCAGCAGCCTTCCACCAGCCCTGCTGCAGCCACTGGGCCAACACTTCATAGGAGCACTAGAGTAGGCAAAGGCACAGTAACGACAGGCACTAAGGGATTGCACAAGGATGAATAGTTCATATTTTTGTTGTAAATATGTGTTCACTGATTTTTGATAAATTTATTAATTCAGTTTGGATTCTTTTGTTGTGTGTCTCATTTCAGCTTTGTGCTGTGATATGGCCTGTGACAGGGATGGAATGATGGGGATGTGGTGAGCAATGGGGATCTGGGGTTTAATTCATTCAAACTACAGTCTGATGAGGCGATCACTGACCACCCTTCCGGAAGGCTGATTGAGTGGCTGCCTCCTCCCTCGCTCCTGTTCCTCCTCCTCCTCGTCTTCCTCTTCCTCCTCGTCCTCCTCCTCTTCCTCCTCCTGAGGTGGTCTCGCAATCCCTGGTGGCAAGGGCTGCGTCCTCATGATGGCCAAGTTGTGGATCATGCAGCAGACCACCACGAAATGGGACACCCTCTCAGCCAGGTACTGGAGGACTCCTCCCGAGTGGTCAAGGCAGCGGAACCGTTGCTTCAGCAGGCCGATGGTCTGCTCGATGATGTTCCTGGTGGCAGCATGGCTCTCATTATATGAGTGCTGGGCAGTAGTGTTGGGGTTGCAGTAGGGGAGTCATGAGCCAGGTGGAGAGTGGATAGTCCTTGTCTCCGAACAGCCAGCCTCGAGCTTGACGTGGTGGCTGGAAGAGTGCTGGCACACTGGTCTGGCACAGGATGAAGGCATTGTGGTTGCTGCCAGGATAGCAAGCGTTCACCTTGAGGTGGTCACACACCAACTGCACATTAAGTGAATGATAGCCTTTGTGGTTATAGAACAGCTCAGGATTGTTATGCGGTGCCCGCAAAACCACGTGGGTGCAGTCAATGGCGCCCTGTACCATGGGGAATCCCGCTATCCTAACAAAGCCACATGCACGCTTGTCCTGCTTCTCTCTGGTGATGGGGAAGGAAAGGTAGTCCCTTCTCCTACTGTAGAGAACCTCTGTGACCTCTCAGATGCAGCGATGGACGGCGAACTGTGAGATGTTAGCTATGTCTCCTGTTGCAGACTGGAAGGATCCACTGGCGAAGAAATTGAGAGCGACGGTGACCTTGACTGCCACTGAGAGAGCCGTGGTCGCCCTGATCTGAGACTTGAGGTCTGGTTGCAGGAAGTGGCAGAGTTATGTGACCACCTCCTTTGTGAAGCGGAGCCTTCTAATACACTGCTCCTCGCTTAATTGGAGATAGGAGAAGTGCTCTCGGAATACCCTCGGAGGATAAGGCCTCCTGTTGAGAGCCCTGATGGCTCTCCTCCTCCGTCTGGGCACATGTTCCAGTCTTTTTCACTGCCTCCGCTCCCTCCGCCGTAGATCCTGGAGGGTGAGGTTGACTGCTTGTACAGCCCCCATTAATGTTACCAAGTGTAGCTGTTTGATTCTTTGATTGCCAACAACACTCCTGATACAAAAGAACCTTGAAATTATTGAATGAAACAGTTGGAGTGTGTGAAACTGACAAGAAACCACTGAAACTATACTAAACTGACAGCTGCGAGTCATTACTGATGATCCCTTAAATAACATCCCTGGAGCCGGCTTCCTTGTGCTTCACGCCAGCTCTCCCTGTCGGTGTTTACTCCAAGCACTAGGTAGGTGGCGAGAATCAATTTAGCAGATCGGGCGGTCAGTGAGCGTTGCAATCAACCTGCCGTTGACGTTCCCGGCGATAACTCTTACCACCGGCACTATGGGGGGGAGGGGGGCGGGATTTGGCGTGTGGCGCTGGATTCACCTCGCCAATACTGCTCTAACGGGGCACTAGAGCAGTATCGCCGGGGCGAGGTGAATCCAGTGCTGCATGCCAAATCCCGCTGGTGCTAACTGGAGGTGCTAAGGGGATGAATTTTTCCCCCCTGGAATCTTGTCTTGTGGCTCTACCCTGCACTGACTCCAATGCTTGAATGTTTCCTCTGTGTCTTGATGTCTGGAACTGGACGTAATACTGAAGGTATGTTCTCAGCAGAGTGCTGTACATTTGAGCATGACTCCCTCTAGTTTCTACTTCATTGTTTTAGCTATACATCCTTTTGTTCTGCATCCTATTTGTTTTATTGTTTGCTGCTCCACAGTGATTGGACATAAAAATTTCATCTGATTTTGTTTCACTCACTCACTCACATATTTGTCTAACTTATTTCGTAGTTCCTGAGCAGCCACTTCAAATTTAAATGCCCTTCCTAGTTGGGACTGCAGACTTTACCAGTTTGAATTAAGTTTCTGAATCCAAGTTGTTAATGGAAATGAGAAACAAAAGGAGTCCCAACACTGTTCCCTGGGGCACCCCACTCTGCCCTTGCCACACCCCAACATAACTCTCTAACTGTTGTTTCCTACCCTTCAGCCACAGGGCTTTCCACAGTTTATTTGGGATGTCACATCCTCAATAATGTCAAGGAGATTGGTCAGGTAGGATCTTCCCCATCTGAATCCATGTTGGTTACTGTTTACTACATTATCATAATACAGGTACTCCTCAACTTTACTCCGGATAATTGGTTTCATTAGTTTACCTAATACTGAAATAAGACGAATGCACCTATAGTTGCCTGGCTCTATTTTATCACCCCTTATGAAAATGGAAACCATGTTAGCCTGTTTCCAATCTATCGGAATCTCTCAAGTGTTCATCAACTCCCTCATAATGACTGTCAATGCCCCACAAATCTCCTCTTTTGTCTTTCTTAGTACCCTGGGATATATACCACCCAACCCTAATGATTTATTTATTTAGAGCCCTTTTGGCCTTTCTAGGACTTCCATCTCATTTATATTGTGATTGTTAATTCAACTGGATTGTCTCTATTTAAGGATGACATGTTGCTCATATCTTCACCAGTGAATACTTGGAAGAAAGAAATATTTAGGGGGTGAATTGCCACAGGGATTCGCCCGCTTGTCCGCCATACCTTCGGTGGTAGAATGACGGGAACACCAGCAAAACAACGTTTACACTGTTTTTACAGAGTTTCTGTAACTCTTCTGCTGAAGTTACGGTAAGCATGTAGGAGAATCCCTGTTGAAATGTCCCTTAGTATATTAACTATCCTGTGTTCAACCTTGGTTTCGGTCATATCACAATCTTTTATGACTCTTACCTCTTCTCTGACTACCCTCTTACTGTTACATTAGTGAAAGCATTGTTATGTTTTACATCTGAAACTATGCAGAACTCTCTTTGCTATGTTGCTCCCCCTTTTAACATGATTATTAATTTTCCTGTATTCATCCCTGTGAGCCCCTTCCCATTCTCCATGCAGGATTTGTAATTGTTCTTTTCTTCCTTATTTAGGGTTATTCTTGTTTAGTCTACATAGAAACATAGAAGATAGGAGCAGGAGTAGACCATTCGGCCCCTCGAGCCTGCTCCGCCATTCGATGAGATCATGGCTGATCATCCAAACTCAGTACCCTGTACCTGCCTTCTCCCCATATCCCTTGATACCTTTAGCTTTAAGAAATATATCTAACTCATTCTTGAATATATTTAATGACTTGGCCTCAACTACTTTCTGTGGTAGAGAATTCCACAGGTTCACCACTCTCTGGGTGAAGAAATTCTTCCTCATTTCTGTCCTATCCTGTCTTATCCTTAGATTATGACCCCTGGTTCTGGACTCTCCGGCCATCGGGAACATTCTTCCTGCATCTAGTTTGTCCAGACCTGTCAGAATTTTATATGTTTTGATGAGATCCCCTCTCATTCTTCTATACTCCAGCGAGTATAAGCCCAATCGACCCAATCTCTCCTCATATGTCATTCCTGTCATCCCAGGTATCAGCCTTGTGAATCTTCGCTGAACTCCTTCCATGGCAAGAACATCCTTCCTCCGATAAGGCGACCAAAACAGCACACAGTACTCAAGGTGTGGTCTCACCAAGGCCCTGTACAACTGCAGCAGGACATCCCTGTTCCTATACTCAAACCCTTTCGCTATGAAGGCCAACATACCATTTGCCTTCTTCACCGCCTGCTGCACCTGCATGCTTACCTTCAGCGACTGGTGCACAAGGACACCCAGGTCTCGTTGCACTTCCCCTTCTCTCAATCTATTGCCATTCAGATAATAGTCTGCCTTTCTGTTTTTGACACCAAAGTGGATAACCTCGCATTTATCCACATTATATTGCATCTGCCACGCTTCTGCCCACTCACCCAACCTGTCCAAATCATCCTGGAGTTTCTCGGTATCCTCCTCGCAGCACACACTCCCACCCAGCTTTGTGTCATCTGCAAATTTGGAGATATTACATTTAGTTCCCTTATCTAGATCATTAATGTATATTGTGAATAGCTGGGGTCCAAGGACCGATCCCTGCAGTACCCCACTAGTCACTGCTTGCCACACGGAAAAAGACCCATTAATTCCTACTCTCTGCTTTCTGTCCGCCAACCAGTTCTCTATCCAAGTCAATACCTTGCCCCCAATCCCATGTGCCTTAACTTTACACGCTAATTTCTTATGCGGGACCTTATCGAAAGCCTTTTGAAAGTCCAAATACACCACATCTACTGGTTCTCCCTTATCTATTTTCCCAGTTACATCCTCAAAAAATTCCAGTAGATTAGTCAAGCACGATTTACCTTTTGTAAATCCATGTTGACTTTATCCAATCCTGTCACTGTTTTTCAAGTGCTCAGCTATTACATCCTTTATAATGGACTCTAGCATTTTCCCCACTACCGATGTCAGGCTTACCGGTCTGTAATTCCCAGCTTTCTCTCTACCACCCTTTTTGAATAGTGGGGTAACATTAGCTACCCTCCAATCCATGGGTACAGTTCCAGATTCCATCGAATGTTGGAAGATGATCAGCAATGCATCTACTATTTCTAGGGCCACTTCCTTAAGTACCTTAGGATGTAGATTATCAGGCCCTGGGGATTTATCGGCCTTCAATCCCGTCAATTTCCCTAACACCATTTCCCTGCAAATACTGATTTCTTTCAGTTCCTCCCTTTCATCAGACCCTATGTTCTCCAACATCTCTGGGAGGTTATTTGTGTCCTCCTTTGTGAAGACAGAACCAAAATATGCATTTAATTGGTCTGCCATTTCTTTGTTCCCCATTATAACTTCCCCCGCTTCTGACTGCAAGGGACCTACACTTGATTTCACTAATCTTTTTCTCTTCACATATCTATAAAAGCTCTTACAGTCAGTTTTTATGTTCCCCGCAAGCTTACTTTCATATTCTATTTTCCCCTTCTTAATTAATCCCTTTGTCCTCCTTTGTTGAATCCTAAACTGCTCCTAATCCTCAGGGTTACCGCTTTTCCTGGCCAATTTATGTGCCCTCTCCTTGGATCTTATGCTATCCCTAATTTCCCTTGTTAGCCACGGTTGAGTCACCCTTTTTGTTTTATTCTTATGCCACACTGGGATGAACAAATTCTGTAGTTCATCCATTCAGTCTTTGAATGTTTGCCATTGCCTATCCACCGTCAACCCTTTGAGTGACATTCCCCAATCAATCCTACCCAATTCGTGCCTCATACCATCGTAGTTTCCTTTATTTAAATTCAGGACCCTAGTCTCTGATTCAACTGCTTCACTCTCCATCCTAATGAAGAATTCTATCATATTATGATCACTCTGACCCAAGGGGCCTCGTACAAGAAGATTGCTAATTAATCCTTTCTCGTTACATAATACCCAGTCTAAGATGGCCTGATCTCTGGTTGGTTCCTCGACACATTGTTCCAGAAAACCATCCCGTAAACATTCTAGGAATTCCTCCTCCACAGTATTTTTACTAATTTGGTTAGCCCAATCTATATGTAAATTAAAGTCACCCATGATGACTGCTGTGCCCTTACTGCATGCTTCTCTAATTTCCCTTTTAATGCCATCCCCAACCTCCGTATTACTGTTTGGAGGTCTATATACCACTCCCACTAACGTTTTCTGCCCCTTGTTATTTCTCAGTTCTACCCATACAGATTCCGCATCATCAGAGCTAATATCCTTCCTCTCAATTGTGTTAATCCCCTCTTTAACCAGCAATGCTACCCCACCTCCCTTTCTTTTATGCCTATCTTTCCTAAATATTGAATAACCCTGGATGTTGAGTTCCCAGCCTTGGCCACCCTGGAGCCATGTTTCTGTAATCCCAATCAAATCATATTCATATACCTCTATTTGCGCAGCTAATTCATTCACCTTGTTCGAATGCTCCTTGCATTAAGACACAAAGCCTTCAGGCTTGTTTTTTTAACGCTCTCAGACCTATATGAATTATTATTTACTGTGACCATGTTTGATTTAAACCGTTGAGTTCTTTGCCTTCTACTTTTGTTTTTCTCCTTCCTGTCTTTTGCTTTTATCCTTGTTTCCCTTTCCTCTGTCTCCCTGCTCTGGATCCCAACCCCCTGCCACTTTAGTTTAAACCCTCCCCAACAGCACTAGCAAACACTCCCCCTAGGACATCGGTCCCGGCCCTGCCCAGGTGCAGACCGTCCCGTTTGTACTGGTCCCACCTCCCCCAGAACTGGTTCCAATGTCCAAGGAATTTGAATCCCTCCCCCTTGTTCCATTCCTCTAGCCACGTATTCATTTGAAATATCCTCCTATTTCTACTCTGACTAGCACGTGGCACTGGTAGCAATCCTGAGATTACTACCTTTGAGGTCCTATTTTTTAATTTACCTCTTAACTCCATATATTCTGCTTTTAGGACCTCATCTCGTTTTTTACCTATATCGTTGATGCCTATGTGCACCACGACAACTGGCTGTTCGCCCTCCCCCTCCAAAATGTTCTGTAGCCGCTCCGAGTCGTCCTTGACCCTTGCACCAGGGAGGCAACACACCATCCTGGAGTCTCGTTTGCGGCCGCAGAAACGCCTATCTATTCCCCTTACAATTGAATCCCCTATCACTATAGCTCTTCCACACTTTTTCCTCCCAGCCTGTGCAGCAGAGCCACCCATGGTGCCAGGAAGTTGGCTGCTGCTGCCTTCCCCTGATAAGTCATCCCCCCCAACAGCATCCAAAGTGATATATCTGTCTGAGAGGGGGATGGCCACAGGGGACCCCTGCACTACCTGCCTGCACCTCTTACTCTGCCTGGTGGTCACCCATTCACTTCCTGCCTGTACACCCTTTACCTGCGGTGTGACCAACTCGCTAAACGTGCTATCCACGACGTTCTCAGCGTCGCGAATGCTCCAATATGCATCCATCCGCAGCTCCAGCACCGCAATGCGGTCCATCAGTAGCTGCAGCTGGATACACTTCCCACACACATGGTCGTCAGGGACACAGGAAGCATCCCTGATTTCCCACATATAGCAGGAGGAGCATATCACTTTCTGATTCTAGTTATATATTTCTCCTGAACAGTCTATACCCATATATAAAGGCTTAGAAATTCGAATCTTTAGTGCCAGCCATTATAGCTGGTTTTGAAGATAAAATGGCGCTGCCTCACTTCCGCCCACTTGTGGCATGGATTGTGGCGACCACCATATTAGGCAGTGCTGCCCTTGCCTGTGCTCGCTGCAAGTATTTTAATTACCAGGAGCGTGACATCAATCAGCGTGCAATGCCAAATTGACGCACGCTCATTGATTTTGGACAAGGCCGTTCCTCTTACTGCCCTCTCCAAAGCACACCTGTGCGTGCAGCCATTGACAACATGTAGAGCCGGGAGAAAGTGAAGGTGAGCTATGAACCGTACAGTAAACAGATGCTGAGATAACTGGTAACTATAGAGAGCTCAGACTATGTAATTGGAGTGAAAACTGCTTCCAATCAGATGCATCAAATCTCCCCCCTGCTTAGTCTCACTGTACGGTAAATACTTTTAAAACAAACTACTGTATACTGTACTACAGTTATAATAATCTCAGGAAAAAATTCAAAGCTGCATTTCCTTAAGTTTTATACATTGGGTTTTCTAGTTTAGAAACTGCTAAAATAATGTGCAAAGTTTTGAAGTCTGTTTTTAAAAGGCCAAGAATTAAGGAAGATTTAACACCATATTCTCACTAAGTGTTCTTCAAAAGTCTGTTGTTGTTGAAAATTTAATTGAACTCTCTTCTGCATGATTTACATCAGTAAACTTGTGACCAAGAGGTTCATGTTTCCCTTTTAAAATTTTTTATTTTAATTGATTTCTCATGCAATGGTTCAATGACATCGATGCCACAGTCTTTATGTGGTGTTTCCAGTCACAGTCCCTCCAGATCTGAGCCTGTGCTTTAAGACCCTAAGGGGGAAAATTTCGGTTGCTTTGCGCCTCCCGTTAGCACCCTAAGAGGGCGCTAATAGGGTGCAAAGCAACTAGTGCCCGGGCGCGGCAATGTTTGCGCCGCTCGCGAAATTGACCAGACATTTTGCGGTGACGCTAAACACTACCGCTACGATCTCCTGCACCCGCAGATCATGACGTCAGTCGAGCGTGCAACGCCTTGGTAGCGCCCCGGACCGGATATTGAGTGGCACCCCCTGCCTTTCCACCTGCCGCTAGCAACGACAGGTTGAGGGGAACATTTTGCAGTCAGGAAGGGACTGGGGGAGCGCTATTTAAAGGTGGCCGCTTCCTGCCTTTTTTTGTCGCCGACATTTTTGCACCACGCATTCTGAGAGAGAGAGAGACTTCTGGAGAGATTCAACGCTGTGTGAAGGAGTTTTGGGTACTGAGCAGCAATTGCAGGTTCATTTTGATTTGACCAGCACAGGGTGACTGCTCGAGAACGCCACACCGATCCTTTAGACGCGACCTTCTGCCATCTGCTGATGTTACCGCCGGAAAGAGCACATTGCACAGGAGCTTCTGCGCTCTGCTCATTTAAATCAGCAGGCAGCACCAGAATACCGGCGCTGCCTGCGCTCTTTTTGCAGGCGGTCGTTAACCTTGGATGGCGGCGGCACCGCCTGTTTCCGGGCCTAATCGAATTTCTAGGCCCAGGTATTTATTACCATCCTCTGGTGTTGGTCATTTTCCTGATGTTACTACTACAGTTTATCATAGTTCCTCATTGCCACAACATCTTCCAGTTTAGGCATCTTATTTCTAATGCTTAGCCTTCATTGAGTTTGTGTTCGGAAACTTCTTATTTGTTCCAGTTAAATTGACAATAGATTATGACCTTTAACCTTACCGAAGAATAATCTTTTCCCAAATTCCTGAGGTCAGTTCACTTTTTGCTGGATTTCTAAATCTGCAATGTTTTTGAAATTTTAGACTTTTATTTGCTCTGTGACACATCCATGAATTTATATAACTCCTTATCACATTAAAACAGCGCATAGCAGTTCACACAATGAATTACTGTTCAAACACAGTGGGGGGAAAATTCAGTTATTTGCGCCTCCCGTTAGCGCCTTAAGAGGGCGCTAATGGGGCGCAAAGCAACTAGCGCCCGGGCGCGGCGATGTTTGCGCCGCTCGCGAAATTAACTAGACATTTTGCGGAGGCGCTAAACACTACCGCCACGATCTCCTGCGCCGGCAGATCGTGACGTCAGTCGAGTGCACAACACCCCGGAGCGGATATTGAGTGGCGCCCCCTGCCTTACCGCCTGCCGCTAGCAACGACAGGTTGAGGGGAGCGTTTTGCAGTCAGGAAGGGACTGGGGGAGCGCTATTTAAAGGCGACCGCTTCCTGCCTTTTTTTGTTGGTGACATTTTTGAACCATGCGTTCTGAGAGACAGAGAGAGAGAGACCTCTGGAGAGATTCAACGCTGTGTGAAGGAGTTTTGGGTACTGAGCAGCATAGAAACATAGAAACATAGAATCTAGGAGCAGGAGTAGGCCATTCGGCCCGTCGAGCCTGCTCCACCATTCAATACGATCATGGCTGATCATCCAAATCCAGTACCCTGTCCCCTGCTTTAATCCCCACAGTACACATATCCCACCCTACCCCCGTAACCCCACGTATTTATTTCCCCCGAACATATCCCATCCTATCCCCATAACCCCACATATTTAATCCCCCCCTAACACTAAGGGTCAATTTATCATAGCCAAATCAACCTAACCCGCACATTTTTGGAGGTTCATTTTGATTTGCCCTTCCTTGTATCGATTTAAAAGAGACTGTGGGGGTTGCACTCTGAGCTCTTTTACTGGTACTCTCCATTGTTCTTTCCAGCAGATTTGATGTATAGGTCTCTCCAGGCCGAGATTCAAGGCTGCAATGAGCAGGATGTGGATGGAAAGCAAGATCAACCCACCCCTTTAAGAACTGGCCTGCACCATTGTGTCTGTGTTCCATTGCTGATTGACATCACATGAGCTTCGCCAGCGCTCTGAGTTAGCGCCTCGCTCCTTGGCCTTTGCGCCTTAAGACAGATGTGTAGCGCCTGATTTAGTGTTCCAATCACCTCCAGGGGCGATAAAAGTCAAGTTTGCAGTTGGAGGCGATAATTAGCGCCAGGCGCTAATCTTTGTGCCCGGCCGATAATTGCGCCCCAAATAGGGCGATACTGAATTTCTCCCCCAGTGTCTATTATAAAGGCCTATCATATTATGGTGTATACCTTCTGCACTCTTTTTCAGAGAGAACCTAAAGGGGGAAAAATTCATGGGTTAGCACCCGGCAAAAAAAAAGCACCACGATCGCTAAATTCAGTTTTAGCGCCCCAAGAGGGAGGTGGAGGGATGATTCAAATGCTCCACTTCCTTCTTAGAGCGCTAACCCTGAATATCGGGGCGCTGCGTTCCGCAGCACGACGCACTGGGCCACGGAGCGCTGCCGCATGGAAGGGCTCTTCCCCTCATTAATGGGGAGGGCCCAAGCCCACAACTCTGTGGGGCCCTACCTGGACCACTGAGGAGCGGGGTGCCGTGCCAGCAGCCTGGGACTCAAGAGGAGTGTCGGGCTGCCAAATCGCGGCACGGACCTCGCGTTCAAAGACACAACGGGCAGCAACAAATAGTCGGTTGACTATTTCCCCCTGCCCGCCACCTCCCCTTTACTTAGCGCCCCGCGAGCCTCCTGCTGCTCCGTTCCTGCCCCCTGAATCGGTCGCTGTCATCGCCCAGCGAAGATTCAGGGGGCGCGAGCCAATTTTGCAGGTGGGGTGAAAACGGGGCGCTGCACACGGTGATGACATCGTCATCGCCTGCGCAGCAGAGCGGGGTGCTACCAGTTACCGCCGCTGCTAAACTCCCGCTGAATTTGGTGGGAGTCGTTAGCGGCACTGCGCCCGGGCGAAAAGTCATTTGTGCCCCGTTAGCACCCCCCGGAGGCACTAACGGTAGGCGCAAATGCACCGAATTTCTAGCCCAAAGTGTCCAAGTTTGATTGATGTCCTGGAAGAAAAGCAAATTGGGGGAGAAATTCAGTATCGCCCCATTTGGGGCGCAATTATAGGCCGGGCGCAAAGATTAGCGCCTGGCTCTAATTATCGCCACCGACTGCAAACTTGACTTTTATCGCCCCTGGAGGTGATTGGAGCACTAAATCAGGCGCTCAACACCTGTCTTAAGGCGCAAAGGCCGAGGAGCGAGGCGCTACCTCAGAGCGCTGGCGAAGCTCATGTGATGTCAGTCAGCAATGGAACACACACACAATGGCGCGGGGCCAGTTCTTAAAGAGGAGGGTTGATCTTGCTTTCCATCCACATCCTGCTCATTGCAGCCTTGAATCTCGGCCTGGAGAGACCTGCACATCAAATCTGCTGGAAAGAACAATGGAGAGTACCAGGGAAAGAGCTCAGAGTGCAGCCCCCACAGTCTCTTCTAAATTGATACAAGGAAGGGCAAATCAAAATGAACCTGCAAAGTGCTGCTCAGTACCCAAAACTCCTTCACACAGCGTTGAATCTCTCCAGAAGTCTCTCTCTCTCTCTCTCAGAAAGCGTAGTTCAAAAATGTCACCAACAATAAAAGGCAGGAAGCAGTCGCCTTTAAATAGCGCTCCCCCAGTCCCTTCCTGACTGCAAAACGCTCCCCTCAACCTGTCGTTGCTAGCGGCAGGCGGTAAGGCAGGGGGCGCCACTCAATATCCGCTCCGGGGCGCTACCGGGGCGTTGCGCACTCGACTGACGTCACGATCTGCCGGCGCAGGAGATCGTGGCGGTAGTGTTTAGCGCCTCCGCAAAATGTTTAGTTAATTTCGCGAGCGGCGCAAACATCGCCGCGCCCGGGCGCTAGTTGCTTTGCGCCCCATTAGCGCCCTCTTAAGGCGCTAATGGGAGGCGCAACCAACTGAATTTTTCCCCCATTGTCTCCGAAGAAGGGAGGAAATGACAGTTTCTCCGGAAGGGAATGCATGGTAGCAACAACGACAGGTCTCGGAAGGAAACCTGGTAATAAGGTCGTTTTCAAGATGAGGCCATAGTCTGACAGACGGTTGATAAAATAAGCAGTCTGATTGCCAGGGGTGTTTACTTCTTCAGACATGAGTCATCTTAAATTATGGTGATCTTTTTGTACTATTTTTATAACTTATGGCATATTGATTCAGTGTGCCAAATTGTAAAAGAATACAAGTACCGGGGACAGCAGCAGTACCAGTCCTCGCCTTGAATAGTGCCAGTTTTATGTCAGCAGAAAGTTACAGTGTTTCAAGGTCAGGATTTCAGAGGTGAACATTTAATTGAATGAAAAGAACAGCATTAGTTATCAAATCTTTGGAAATAGTTACAAGTACTGCAATTTCTGCCCATATATGTCCCCATGTCACAGTGCTACATGACCTTGTTGCAAGTACAGAGTAATTCCGTGCACTACTTAAAGCATGAATGTCCTACAATCCTTATATTAAATAATTTATAAAATATTTATTGAAAAAATCATACATTGCATACTTTGTATAACAAAAGTTGCGAATGCAATTGGGGGAGGAGATAGCGGAAGGGCTTGCCATAATTTTCCAATCTTCCCTAGATGCGGGGGAGGTGCCTGAGGATTGGAAAGTGGCAAATGTGACACCATTGTTCAAGAAAGGGTGTAAGGACAATCCTAGTAACTACAGGCCGGTCAGTATAACACCAGTGGTGGGTAAAGATTTAGAAACAATAATCAAGGAAAAAATTAACGGGCGCTTGGAGAGGTTTAAGCTAATTAAGGAGAGCCAACACGGATTTGTAAAAGGCAAATCGTGTTTGACTAATCTAATTGAATTTTTTGTTGAGGTAACAGGGAGGATTGATGAAGGGAATGCAATGGATGTTGTCTACATAGATTTTCGGAAGGCGTTTGACAAAGTACCACATAGAAGGCTGGTTAACAAAATTGAGGCTCATGGAATAGGTGGGTCAGTGGCAGTTTGGATAAGGATCTGGCTTAAGGATAGAAAACAGCGAGTTGTGGTAAATGGCTGTTTTTCAGGCTGGAGGATGGTAGACAGTGGTGTTCCCCAAGGGTCAGTGCTGCGGCCACTGCTTTTTGTGATATATATAAATGACCTGGATATTGGAATACAGAGTAGAATTTCTAAATTTGCCGATGACACCAAACTTGGGGGTGTGGCAAACAGTGAGGATGATACCAATCGACTGCAGCAGGACATAGAAAGGCTAGCAGAATGGGCAGACAAGTGGCAGATGGAATTTAATACAGAGAAGTGTGAGGTGATGCATTTTGGCAGAAGGAACAGGGAGAGGCAATATACACTTAATGGCACAGTTTTAAAGAGTGTGCAGGGACAGAGGGACCTGGGAGTTAATGTGCATAGATCCCTGAAGGTGGCAGGACATATTGAGAGAGTGGTTACAACAGAGCCTACACTTCAAAAAAAGTACTTCATTGGCTGGAAAGCGCTTTGGGACATCCGGTGGTTGTGAAAGGCGCTATAGAAATGCAATTCTTTCTTTTATCTTTCCTGAATACCTTGTACCCAGGAATATTAAGCATTACCTCCTCCCCTTTTTTGAGCCAGGTCTCAGTTATTGCCACTACATCATATTCCTATGTGGCTATTTGCGCCTGCAGCTCACCAACCTTATTAACCACACTTTGTGCATTTACATACATGGGGTGCTACCTTCGCCGGGGCGCTAATTTTAGCGCCCCGAAAAACTTAACGCCCCCACGGCCGATTTTCCCAGGTAGCGCCCCAAGAAGGAGGAGGGGTGCTACTGGAAGCGCCCCGCGTCCCTCTGGGGGCGCTGCGAGCCAATATCGAGGCGCTGCGGCACATCGCGCCACAGTACTGCAGGCCTTCCTCCCCTTATTAAAGGGGAGGGGCCTGGCACAGTGCGTCCCGGCACCCAGCTGGGCCACCAGGGATCAGGAGTGCCGGCAAACGAGCGTGGAGTGTGGACTTGAACCCACAACCTTCTGACTCAGAGGCAAGAGTGCTACCCACTGAGCCACGGCTGACACTATTAGAGACCAAAAAGGTAACCTGTACACGTGTGGAGGTGGAAGACGTGGATATGGTTCTTAATGAATACTTTGTGTCTGTCTTCACAAAAGTGAGGGACAATGCAGACATTGTAGTTAAGGAGGAAGGAGTATGAAATATTAGATGAAATAAACATACTGAGTGAGGAAATATTAAGGGGTTTAGCATCTTTGAAAGTAGATAAATCACCAGGGTTGGACGATATATAATAAAGAGAGGCAAGGGAGGAAATAGCGGAGGCTCTGACCACCATTTTCCAAACCTCTCTGGCTACAGGCATGGTGCCGGAGGACTGGTAACGTTTTAGCGTTGTTTAAAAAGGGAGGAAGGGATAAACTGAGTAATTACGGGCCAGTCAGCCTAACCTCGGTGGTGGGCAAATTATTGAAAAACTTTTTGAGGGATAGTATTAATTGTCATTTACAAAGGCACAAATCAATCAAGGGATTTGTTAAGGGAAGGTTGTGTCTGACTAACTTGATTGAATTTTTTGAGGAGGTAACCAGGAAAATCGATGAGGGTAGCCCATTTGATGTAGTCTACATGGATTCAGCAAGGCTTTTGACAAGGTCCGACATGGCAGACTGGTCAGTAAAGTAAAAGCCTATGGGATCCAAGGGAAAGTGGCAAGTTAAATCCAAAATTGGCTCAGTGGCAGGAAGCAAAGGGTAATGGTTGAAGGGTGCTTTTGTGACTGGAAGGCTGTTTCCAGTGAGGTTCCGCAGGGCTCAGTACTAGGTCCCTTGCTTTTTGTGATATATAATCAATGATTTGGACTTGAATGTAGGGGCCATGATTAAGAAGTTGGCAGATGATACAAAAATTGGCCGTGTGGTTGATTGTGAGGAAGAAAGCTGTAGACTGCAGGAAGATATCAATGGACTGGTCAGGTTATGCAGAAAACTGGCAAATGGAATTCAATCCGGAGAACTGATGCATTTTGGCAGAAGGAACAGGGAGAGGCAATATACACTTAATGGCACAGTTTTAAAGAGCGTGCAGGGACAGAGAGACCTGGGAGTTAATGTGAGAGAGTGGTTAACAAAGCATATGGGATCTTGGGCTTCATAAATAGAGGTATTGAGTAGAAAAGTAGAGAAGTTATGCTGAACCTTTATAAAGCGCTGGTTAGGCCACAACTGGAGTATTGCGTCCAGTTCTGGTCAACACACTTTAGGAAGGATGGGAAGGCCCTTGAGAGGGTGCAGAGGAGATTTACCAGAATGGTTCCGGGGATGGGGATCTTAGCTACAAGGACAGGTTGGAGAAGCTGGATTTGTTTTCATTAGAGCAAAGGAGGTTGAGGGGTGATTTGATAGAGGTGTACAAGATTATGACGGGTTTGGATAGGCTAGACGGGGAAAGGCTGTTCCCACTAGTGATGGTAGAAGGACTAGGGGACACAGATTCAAGGTTTTGGGCAGAGATACAGGGGGGATGTGAGGAAAAACCTTTTTATGCAGCGAGTGGTGAGGACCTGGAACTCGCTGCCGACGGAAGTGGTGGAAGCGAAACACTCAATGTTTTCAAGGGGAGACTGGAGAGGCACTTGAGGGAAATAAACTTGCAGGGCTACGGGGATAGAGCGGGGGAATGGGACTGACTGGATTGCTCTACAGAGAGCCGGCACGGACTCGATGGGCCGAATGGCCTCCTTCTGTGCCGTTATGACTCTATGACTCTAAGTGTGAGGTAATGCATTGGGGGGCCGGGGGGGGGGGGGGGGTACTAATAAGACAAGGGAATACACAATAAATGGTAGGATTCTGAGAAGTGTAGAGGAACAGAGAGACCTTAGAGTGCATGTCCATAGATCCCTGAAGATAGCAGGCCAGGTAGATAAGGTGGTTAAGAAGGCATATGGGATACTTGCCTTTATTAGCCGAGTCATAGAATATAAGAGCAGGGAGGTTATTCTAGAACTGTATAAAACACTAGTTAGGCCACAGCTAGAGTACTGCGTACAGTTCTGGTCACCACATTACAGGAAATATGTGATTGCAATAGAGAGGGTATAGAGGGGATTTACAAGGATGTTGTCAGGACTGGAGAATTTTAGCTATTAAGAAAGATTGGATAGGCTGGGGTTGTTTTCTTTGGAACAGAGGAGGCTGAGGGGAGACCTAATTGAGGTGTATAAAATTATGAGGGGCCTAAATAGAGTGAATAGGAAGGATCTATTTCCATTAGCAGCGAGGTCAATAACCAGGGGGCATAGATTTAAAGTAATTGGTAGAAGGATTAGAGGGGAATTGAAGAGAAATGTTTTCACCCAGAGGGTGGTGGGGGTCTGGGGAACTCATTGACTGAAAGGGTGATAGAAGCAGAAACACTCATTACATTTAAAAAGTACTTGAATATGCACTTGAAGTGCCGTAACCTACAAGACTATGGACCAAGAGCTGGAAAGTGGCATTAGGCTAGATAGCTCTTTTTCGGCCGGCACAGACACGATGGGCCAAATGGCCTCATGTTCTACCGTAAACCTCTATGTTTCTATGAAAAGACATTAGTAAACCAGTTGAAATTTTACAACAATCCGGCAGCTTTCATGGTCATTTCTTGTGGTGCTAACCGACAAGTTACCAGATTTATTGAATTCAATTTTTCAAGATATTAAAAAGCAAAGATTAGGTAAATCTGAAATATTACTTCAAAGTATCAAGGGTATTAGAACAAGGAGGGAGTAGGTTACAACTGATGAAAGGGTAACTTACGATAGATGTCATGCAAAGAGTGACCAGCACTTGAAATGGTCTTTTAGAGGCAAAAGTGGTAGATTATTCAGAAGACTGTCAGATGGATGAGCGGAGATGGGCTGAATGGCCTACCTCATAAGGTATCTAATTCTTATTGGTTGAAACTTAATTGATGGCTGGTGCCATCACCAATCAAAAGGTAGCAAGTGCCCCCTTCTTAAAGGGGCCGAACCAATAAAACTGTAACTTAAACAAAATTCAAATAAAACTTAGCAAATTAAAGCAAAATTCTGTTTTGGGGGGTGATAAAGCACTCCAGTTCCTCTGGTGCCCACCGGTTGTGGAAGGCCTCAAGCGTGCCAGTGGACAACGCGTGCTCCATCTCCAGGGACACCTGGGTGTGAACATAACCGTGGAAGAGAGGCAGGCAGTCGGGCCGAACGACCCTCTCGACCGCTCATTGCCTGGACCTGTTAATGGCCACGTTGGTCAGACCCAGGACCAGTCCAATGAAGAGGTCCTCTGACTTGCCCGTTCCCCTCCACACCGAGTGACCAAAGATCAGGAGCGTGGGACTGAAGTACAGCCAAAAATTGAGGAGCAGCCCCTTCCAATAGTGGAAGAGGGGCTGCAACCTCTCACACTCAACACATACTTGGAAAATGGATTCCTCTAGGCCGCAGAAATTGCAGGCGGCCTGGGAGTCCATGAACCTACTTAAAAACTTATTGCAGGGGACTGCTGTGTGCAACACCCTCCACGCCAAATCCTCGATGGAAAAGGGGAGGACTACCGCGTAGAGACCCCTCCACTGGGGACCCCCGCCACCTCCAGATGGCAAGATGGTACGCCACGGCGTGAGCAGACGGGGACAATGAAGTGGAGAGTGTGCAGGAGCAGCCCATATAGGAAATCCCTCTGTGCAGAATGGAATGGCATGGGGCGAATTTCCGAGAGATGGCTCAAGTTGCGAGGTGCCGGCTCCCGAGGGAGGTTATGGGCCCATCGGGTGTCTATCCCTGGAGGAACAGTGCCGCTTTAAATGGAAAGCTGCCACACTCTGCCATTGGGCTTGTGCGCAGTGGCACGGTAACTGGCTTGGGGCTGAGAGGCGGGGCCGGGGGTTTGTCCAAAGCAACAGCTGAAAAGGATCAGAGTAAAGGCGGGGCCTGGGAATAAGCGGCGATGGCAGCAGAGCTGGAGGTTTTGTTGCAGGGAATAGTTGCGATGTTCAGCAGCGTGTGGGCAGTGTTGCCGCTGGCGCTTGTTGTCGCCCTGACTACTTGGGTCTGGTTCAGCAGAGCCAGGAGCCAGGACAGCCCGGAGGGAGCCGGGCCCCAGAGTGCGTCCCCGGACACTGACCGAGGCCGGGTGAAGAGCGGCCCCAAGGATAGAGGCAGCCGGCCAGAGGAGCCGGAGAGCTGGCAGGAGGACAGTGCTGGTAAACATTAACTCGCTGGTCACACTGAGCTTGCAGTTAGTCCGGGCAAGCTTTAAACTGCGGTTATGTTATGCAGGCTGGGTTCTTGATGTTGGCCAATCTGGTTCGCAACCGACCTTGCTGGGTCTCCAGCCTTCGTGTCTCTCCCTCTGCACTGAGCGGCTGGGAGGCGAACCAATGCAAACTGTGGCAACAACTGGGCAATATTGTGATTTCAAATCTCCCACTATTTCCATACACGTCAGGCTGGGTTGGGGGCTATTGCTCTGTTCACACAGCACGGGTTTGTGCTTAAACTCCGATCCTAAGTCTCTACCTGCGTTCAATTCTGTAAAATGGGTTCTCCTGCGTTGGAATTGAGGAAATCAAACTGTGATAGAAAGGTCAATTATTCGGAATATATTCTAGATACAGAAACACTTAATCTTCTGGTTTGCATTAATCCGCGTTACTTTAGCAAGATGACGTTATTCGAAGTTATAAAATATCATTACAGTTGACAACTGAGATTATTTGACGGTAACTTTGTATTTAATGTGAAGTGTGTGCAACTGGGCACCAGTGCAGAATAATTGAGTTCACGTGAATTTGCGTAACAATATCGAATTGTTTTAAGATTAAACAGGCGGTGTCAGATAAGCGAATAATTACGAATTATGCACTACTTGGCAGTTACACGTTGGTTTGAAGAGATTAGGAATTATTGGCCAGGGGTGAACCCATCAAACCCATCCGCTCGGTGTGTCCTGCTGCATCAGGCAAGGACCGACCAAAATATCTCCTCGCTGATGCCCTGCACACTGCCAAATCCGCAGCGGGCACTGCACCCGAGTGTATCAAGTTTTAAAAAAAACCTATGCGGTGTTCAGAATAAACTGGTATTGACATCACACTGCTGGATTCTCCCCTTCCCCTCAAAGAATTGTTTGCATTTTTTTAACTAATCAAACTTTAAACTTAATTGTATTCTTGCCTAAATGGGGAACAAAGAAATGGCTGACCAATTAAATACATGCTTTGGTTCTGTCTTCACAAAGGAGGACACAAATAAACTCCCAGCAAAGTTGGGGAACATAGGGTCTAATGAGAGGGAGGAACTGAATGAAATCAGTATTTGTAGGGAAATAGTGTTAGGGAAATTGACTGGATTGAAGGCTGATAAATCCCCAGGGCCTGATAATCTACATCCTAGGGTACTTCAGGAAGTGGCCCTAGAAATAGTAGATACATTGCTGGTCATCTTCCCAAATTCTATAGACTCGAACAGTTCCCATGGATTGGAGGGTAGCTAATGTAACCCCACTATTTAAAAAAGGTGGGAGAGAGAAAATGGGGACTTATAGATCGGTAAGCCTGACATTGGTAGTGGGGAAAATGCTAGAGTCCATTATAAAAGATGTAATAGCAGAGTACTTGGAAAACAGTGACAGGATTGGACAAAGTCAACATGGATTTACAAAAGGTAAATCATGCTTGACTAATCTACTGGAATTTTGAGGATGTAACTGGTAGAATAGATAAGGGAGAACCAGTGGTTGTGGTGTATTTGGACTTTCAGAAGGCTTTCGATAAGGTCCCGCATAAGAGATTAGCGTGCAAAGTTAAGCACACGGGATTGGGGGTAAGGTACTGACTTGGATAGAAAACTGGTTGGCAGACAGGAAGCAAAGAGTTGGAATAAACGGGTCCTTTTTCCGTGTGGCAGGTAGTGACTAGTGGGTACCGCAGGGATCGGTGCTAGGACCCCAGTTATTCACTATATATTAATAATCTAGATGAGGGAACTAAATGTAATATCTCCAAGTTTGCAGATGACACAAAGCTGGGTGGGCGTGTGCTGTAAGGAGGATGCAGAGAAACCAGTATGATTTGGACAGGTTGGGTGATTGGGCAGATGCAGTATAATGTGGATAAATGCAAGGTTATCCACTTTGGTGGCAAAAACAGGAAGACAGATTATTATCTGAACGGCAATAGATTGGGAAAAGGGGAAGTGCAGTGAGACCTGGGTGTCCTTGTGCACCAGTCGCTGAAGGTAAGCATGCAGGTGCAGCAGGCGGTTAAGAAGGCAAATGGTATGTTGGCCTTCATAGCGAGAGGATTAGAGTACAGGAGCAAGGATGTCTTGCTGCAGCTGTACAGAGCCTTGGTGAGACCACACCTTGAGTATTGTGTGCAGTTTTGGTCACCTTATCTGAGGAAGGATGTTCTTGCCATGGAGGGAGTGCAGCGAAGATTCACCAGACTGATACCTGGGATGGCAGGAATGATGTATGAAGAGAGATTGGGTCGATTAGGCTTATATTCGCTAGAGTTTAGAAGAATGAGAGGGGATCTCATTGAAACTTAAAATTCTAACGGGACTAGATGCAGGAAGGCTGTTCCTGATGGCGGGGAGTCCAGAACCAGGGGTCACAGTCTAAGGATAAGGGGTAAGCCATTTAGGACTGAGATGAGGAGGAATTTCTTCACCCAGAGTGTGGTGAACCTGTGGAATTCTCTACCACAGAAGGCAGTTGAGGCCAATTCATTAAATATATTCAAGAAGGAGATAGATATATTTCTTAAGGCTATGGGGAGAAAGCAGGGACAGGGTACTGAATTTGGATGATCAGCCATGATCGCATTGAATGGCGGAGCAGGCTCGAGGGGCCAAATGGCCTACTCCTGCTCCTATCTTCTATGTTTCTATGTAAATCAATATTGTTACTGAAGAGCAATTGTTAGTTTGTGCACATTCCTAAAAGTAGGATATAAATCTGGCGTAAGTGATATCCGTGCTAACCCCACTGTGATTCGGGCTGTTCGTTTGGGAAGCAGTGGATCTTTATCACAGGTTGGTGCTGTTTCAGTGTGTGCATATGTGTGTGTGAAGAGGTACTAATCTACTTTTCAGCCCACAGATTATATTTGTTTCAGGTCAGGATGATCTGAAAATGTGGTGCAGTTTACCAAAGGTTCTTCCAGGCCACTCCTGCACATGGAGGTGTCAAATGACTAGTATATGCTGACTTGTAGCTTCCAGCTATCCTTGATTTACATTTGGCAATTCTCACTGACACCACCACAGAGAAAACTCTCCCTCTACTTGGGGCCTCCTCTCCTACAGATCAGAATTGCATTTCTTCTTTCCATCCCGTGTGACTTTCTTTCGTTCATGGGATGTGGGTGTCGCTGGCAAGGCCAGCATTTATTGCCCATCCCTAGTTGCCCTTGAAGAGTTGGTGAGCTGCCGCCTTGAACGGCTGAAGTCATTGTGGTGAAGATACTCCCACAGTGCTGTTTAGGGAGGGAGTTCCAGGATTTTGACCCAGCGACTATGAAGGAACGACGATATATTTCCAAGTCAGGATGGTGTAACTTGGAGGGGAACTTGGAGCTGGTGGTGGTCCCATGCAGCCTGCTGCCCTTGTCCTTCTAGGTGGTAAAGGTTGTGGGTTTGGGAGGTGCTGCCAAAGGAGTCTTGGTGACTTGCTGCAGTGCATCTTGTAGATGGTACACACGGCAGCCACAGTATGCCGGTGGTGGAGGGAGTGAATGTTTAAGGTGGTGGATGGGGTGCCAATCAAGCGGGCTTCTTTGTCCTGGATGGTGTCAAGCTTCTTGGAGCTGCACTCATCCAGGCAAGTGGAGAGTATTCCATTGCACTCCTGACTTGTGCCTTGTAGATGGTGGAAAGGCTTTGGAGAGTCAGGAGGTGAGACACTCGCCACAGAATACCTAGCCTCTGACCTGCTCTTGTTGCCACAGTATTTATGTGGCTGGTCCAGTTATGTTTCTGGTCAATGGTGACCCCCAGGATATTGATAATGGTGGGATTCAGTGATGGTAATACTGTTGAATGTCAAGGGGCGGTGGTTAGATGCTTGTTGGAGATAGTCATTGCCTGGCACTTATCAGCCCAAGCCTGAATGTCGTCCAGATCTTGCTGCATGCAGGCATGGACTGCTTCATTATCTGGAGTTGCGAATGGCACTGAACACTGCAGTCATCAGCAAACATCCCCACGTCTGACTGTATGATGGAGTGAAGATCATTGAAGCAGCTGAAGATGGTTGGCCTAGGACACTGCCCTGAGGAACTCTTGCAGTAATGTCCTGGGCCTCCAACCACCACAACCATCTTCCTTTGTGCTAGGTATGACTCCAGCCAGTGGACAGTTTCTCTTCTCCCTTCTCCCATCCCTTAAGGCTAAAGGGATCAAGGGATATGGGGAGAAAGCAGGGACAGGGTTCTGAATTTGGATGATCAGCCATGATCGCATTGAATGGCGGAGCAGGCTAGAGGGACCGAATGGCCTACTCCTGCTCCTATCTTCTATGTTTCTCCTCCCCCCCCCCCCCCCCCCCTGATTCCCATTGACTTCAGTTTTACTGGGGCTCCTTGATGCCACACTCTGTCAAATGCTGCCTTGATGTCAAGGGCAGTCACTCTTTCCCTCGCCTCTGGAATTCCACTCTTGTCCATGTTTGGACCAAGGCTTTAATGAGGTCTGGAGCTGTGTGGTCCTGGTGAAACCCAAACTGGGCATCAGTGAGCAGGTTATTGGTAAGTGCTGATTGATGGTGCTTTTGATGACCCCTTCCATCACTTTGATGATTCAGAGTAGACTGATGGGGTGGTAATTGGCCAGATTGGATTTGTCCTGCTTTTTGTGGACAGGACATACCTGGGCAGTTTTCCACATTGTCTGATAGATGCCAGCGTTGTAGCTGTACTGGAACAGCTTGGCTAGAGGTGTGGCTAGTTCTGGAGCTCAAGTGTTCAGCACAATAGCCGGGATGTTATCGGGGCCCACAACCGTGGCTGTATTGCGCTAGCAAACTTGCCTGTTGCAGGGATTAATTGCCGGACTCAAACAGGACTTTGGATATTGTATATCTGACACTGCATTTTTATTCAAATAATCTTGCATTTAATGAACTAAACCACATGTGTGCACATGTCTGTAAAACTATATAATTTTTAATTGATACTTAAGCAAGCCAGAGAAGCATTCTTGAAAATAGAATTACATTTCATTCCAGAAGTTTAGTTTATGTAAATTTATTCTTGAAGTAGGAACCATATCAATTTGCTTTCCCTTGTTTAAATCGGGACCATGTTGTAAATAAGTTGTATTGTGGTAAAATGTTAAATTGTTTGAATGCTGCTTCCATATGTTTGCCACTGACCATTTTGGGCGAAGTATTAAGTGAAAAACTTGGTCTTTCTTGGTCTTTACAGATAAAGCTACAGATGCTGAAGGGGGCGATGCACCAGAGATCAAGGGAACAGAGTTGAGAGTTGATGTGCAACAGTCTCCAATCAAACACAAAACTGCTTCTTTGGGGGCTCAAGATATTTCAGACAACATGGTCAAGAATCCGAGAGAGACAGACTTTGGTCCTGCACTGACACACAACCAGGATCTGCCTGATTCCAGACAGACCAAGAATTGTTGTGAGAATAACCAGATACAAACATCAGTCCATAATGCGAGCATTACTGAAGAGTATAATTCTGGGGAAGAGAAGGTGTATGTTTGTGAAACAATGAAGTCAACTATCGGTATTGAAAAGGTGTATGAAAAATCTGACCATAAAGATGAAGCTTTTGTTAAAGATGATGCTTTTGATCTAGCTTCAGCAGTTGATCAGAAATTCAGTGGAACAGGTTGTCTAAATGATGGTGGGATGACTGATACTAACATCAATGAAAGTAATGCTGACCTGCCTAATGAGTTGAAATCTATTAAAGCTGAAATGGAAAGAGAAGATAAAAGAATAATCTTTGAAGAGCAGGTTAATGCTGAGTCAGAAAGAACAAATGTAAGTTCAGAGCCTGAAAATATTGCCAGAAAAGTTGCTGCAGTGTCCCCTTTGCCCCTCAACAATGTCTGTGTGAATTTTAATGTCCACTATCTTACTTGCTCAAACTCTCAGATCCTTGCAGTGACAGGAAACCACGAGTGTCTGGGGCAGTGGGAGAGGTATGTACCATTGAAACCAAACAAGGATGGATTCTGGTCCAGTTCCATTCTGCTCCCAGTGAATTCCAGGATTGAGTGGAAATATGTGATGGTGGAAAATGGAAAGATCCGGCGGTGGGAGGAATGCCTCAATAGGTGTCTGGAGACTGGCCATGGAGATTTAGAAGTACATCAGTGCTGGGGTTACCAATGAATCGCAAGCAGAAGTTGCAGCAATGAAATGCCCAAAATGGAGTGCACTGATCAGAGTTCAAGTTAGAGCTTTGAGTTCATTGAAGGGGAACTGAACGCCAGCAATTATGTAACTTCTCTTTCCACTGTCATAATTTTTAATAGTAACATCTATCAGCTGTTCCTTCTCTAGTCTTTCTATTTCTGTGCTTTGATTTCAGATGATATGGGCTGCCAGGATTTTCACTGCTAAATGTTATGACTCTGTCTCGTCTTGTTCAGGTAACAATTTGCTGCTGAAATATGCTTTCCACAAGAACCTTAACTGTCCCTCCTTCTTCCTCTCCTGGAGAGGAAGATTCCCATGGTAATCAGCTAACCTTAAATAAGCATAGAATATTCAGACAGCTGAGATTTACTGTACATTTTTTAATGGTGAGTAATAGAACAAGAATGAGATCACTTTAACCCTTTTCTATTTCAATCTGTATTTGTGGGAAATAGTTTTAATTTAAAAGATTTATAAATAGAAGTACATATAGGATTTCAATAAATTATATTTGCTTTCAGGTGAAAGGGCATGATATTTAAGCAGATGTATTGACTTCTTCCCCTGCCCCCCCAAAAAGGGGTTTGGCTTGTGGGAAAACATGTAGCTACTTGTACGTTAAGTGAAATTCAAAGTCACACTTGGATATAGAAATAGATACAAGTGGAGCAGTAGCCTTGGCATCTGTAGATTGTACAATTTGAATACAGGCTTTGTTTTTATATAAAAAAGAGCAAGCATTCAGAGCATGTTTGGATGTTTTGCATCTTTCTATTTGAAGGAATACTTTTTTGGAGAGGGGCAAAGTTTAAAACTGTAAATGTTAAAATGGATTTATTGAAACTTGAGCTTTTTATATAAAACTTGCATGTTGTGAATCTACTGATTTAGCTCTCCAATTCATGCTACTGTAATGTAAAATCTCCTACAGTTTGTGGCATACTGGTACTACCTCATCCTGTAGTGTATTGATCATCTTGTGCTGTTCATACAATCATTACTTCTCAATTAAATAACAAAAGGGACAAAACATATTGCACTATGGAACCTGTAGTCCAATCTACCCTAAACTGATGAGATTCAAGTCTTTCCTGAAGTTTTTGTATGGGTCTTGTATGCAACTAGTTTGAATAATCTCAACTCTGGTGCTAGTGCTCATACAAAATTGCCTACAATTTTCCAAACTCAGTGGAGTTGGTTGAGGTTGGAGTTCAAATAAATCTGGGATTGAATAGAGGGAGCAGCTTTACTTAACTTTGGATTTGACAGAAGATGCTTGATGCTGACATGGGTGCTGAAACAGAAATGTTAAATTCCTCATTTTAGCACAAGTTAATCTTAAACCCATATTGGGAAATAAAATTTTGTAAATTGTGCATACAAAATTAACTAATTCATACCTAGAAAAAACACTGCAGGAAATAACCATAGTTCTGGTAGTGGAAATACATAAGCTTCCCTTCAGATGTGCAAAATCTTAAATTTACTCTGGTTGAGGCTGACCACTTACATTTACTATTTATTTTTAAATTTCAGCTTCCCTTTGAAAATAATTAGAAGTTTAATTCATGAACACTGGCCACCTGTGAAGGAGGACTGAAATTTTGGATAGTGACAAGATATATTACCATGGCACATGTCTAATCTAGAGTTTACAATGCAGAATGTTTTACTATGGAGAAATTTAGTGCCTTTTTGTAAATTCACAATACAAGTTAGTGACCCCTCAGTGCAACAATGTGAAATTGGAAATTGTCACCTTAACTGTTCTGGGTGCAGAGATAAGACCTGATTGTTTTTGTATAAAAGTATATACAGAAATTTTCAACATGTTTAGAGTTTCTCATCAGTAACCAAGAACATGTTGCCAATGATTCATTTCATGTATGTATCACTATTGAAACCAGTGAATTACAGAACATTGTGGTGCAGCACGAATCTACCAACATTGGGACTGAGTAGTATGAGTTTGCACTGAGTCTTTGTGCATTATCTGAATTTTTAAAGAGGCACAGCAAATATGTACACTTTCACCATGTTATATGCCCACTAGAATTATGTAATGAAGGTGTCAATATAAGTATTACCTCTTTCCTCTCCCCCCCCCCCCCCTCCAGCCCCCATTGCACATAGCTACTTTGTTTAGTTCTTTTCTCCTCTTAGCAAAGTGCAAGACCTAGTTGAAAGCTGGTGTTCTTTCCCAACCATAATTATTGCTTCATTTTGGGCACATCCTGTATCTATTAATGCTTCAGTTATGTTTTCCATTCAATCTGTCTATCCTAATAGCAATTGTTGCAGAACCCAAACTAAACTACAATTTTCTGCCTCACTTTTTTTTAAAAACACTTTGGGAGGCCAGTATGCTTGCTGTTCCCAGGCATAGTTTATTTTTTTCACTGGTATAATTAATGTTTAAGTGTGCTTTCCTGTTCAGATGTTAAATCTATACTGAACTTTCACATGGCCTTAGATGTTTGTTCTAATTTTGTGCAGCATAGTCTGACCATGAACTGAGTCTGCAGTGTGTACTCTGTATTGACTCCTGTGATTTTTGCTTGTAAGATTTACTACCTTAATGTCTGGAATGAATTTGGTTTTGCCAAAATACTTGTGTAAAGAATATGCTGTTCTGAGTAAGTTAACTTTACTCTAGACTGTTTGCTTAAAATGCTAGAGATATATATTACTAGTAATGTCTATATACTCAGATATAGCTTTTTAAAAAAAAAATACATACACCCTGGAGAATAGTAATCTAAAGTAATCTTACACTGGGAAAGTCATGAATCAGTTCTTGGCCAAGGCTATATCTAGTGTGGCAAGCACCTGTGCTAGTTATCTACTGTTGGTAGTTGACACTTGTTCATAATTACCATGTATGGAATAAAGGCCCCTGGTTAAACTGCCCCTCCCAAAGTTTAAACTGTTTCTCTCCATTTTTCTATTAACACTTAACCCAGATCTATAACTTTCATTAATGCCTAAACTCTTTAATTTTTCTTAAGTTTCCCTATTTTGCATTGAACAGAATGTGATGAGAATACATATGTAACTAGCTGCAGTCGTGTATGGAAGAGACCATGAGCAATTCTAGCAGTTTGTGGCTTGCTTGTCTTTCTCTCCCACCTCACGCTTGGTCCACTAGTATGTGACTTGTTCTGTTTTGACAATACACTATTTCTGCTTATTTAGCATAAGTACTTAAAACAAGCCAATTAATGCAAAACACCATAATATTTTAGTTACTTTTGACACTGGTAGCCAATGTTCTCCCAGTTAACCAATTTAATGACTTGCAACTGGGTAGATTGAATAAAATGGGTTTCACAAGTAAATAGCAGCAGATTTTATTTGTGTACTGCAGCGAGTCAAAAGCCATACACCGTAAGGAATAAAATGCAGAAACGTGGACTTCACTTCTTTAGCATTTTCTCTCTGTCTTTTACTCTCTTTATCCTCTTCTCTTGGCTTCTGATCATGGAGGACATTTCTGTAAATTAAATGTTTTAAATTCTGTAATAGTTTTGAAGTATTGTATTACCTTGAATGAAACCCTGAAAAATAAAGTTGTTACAAACAAATGGCTTTCTAAAATTTGTGTACTGGAAGCATGCACCAGAATAAGCCTCTTGATGTTAAATGCTTTCCTTAATGGAGGGAGATACAAAAAGAATAGATCTTTACAATGTTTTGAAATGTGAGCAAGTTGTAAGTTACTATACCATGATTCTTCAGCTGAAGATCTTCTACCAGGTTCTGCAGACCATCCAGTTTGTTCTGCAGTTTCTTGCAGGCCTGCCCTGCAACATCAATCTGGTCAGTACCTGGAGGGAGAAATAGGTGTGTATTATAACTTCTGAAATTACATCTGATAGGCCATGTGGGTTCCCCACTACAGATAGTTGTTTCTCAGTAGAATTTGAATCACTTCCAGCTAAGGAGTATAGCTCTTCCTTTTGAATGATCATCAAATCTACCAGGTGTGGTTATTGAAAATCCTCATTTCTAATACCCATCAATCTAAATACTGATGCACATAGGTAAACTGTTCGCAACCTTGGTGTCATATTTGACCTTGAAATGAGCTTCCAACCACAGTTGTGGCATAACTAAAATTGCCTACTTCCACCTCCGTAACATTGCCTGCCTCCACTCCTCTGCTGCTGAAACCCTCATCCATGCCTTTGTTACCTCTAGACTTGACTATTCCAATGCACTCCAGGCTGGCCTCCCACATTCTACCCTATGTAAACTTGAGGTCATCCAAAACTCGGCTGCCTGTGTCCTAACTCGCACCAAGTCCCGTTCACCCATCGCCACTGTGCTCCCTGACTTACATTGGCTCCCGGTTAAGGAACGCCTCGATTTGAAAATTCTCATCCTTGTTTTCAAATCCCTCCATGGCCTCGTCCCTATCTTGATCTCCTTCACCCCCCCGAGATATCTGCGCTCCTCTAATTCCCTCTTGAGGGCATCCCTGATTATAATCGCTCAACCATTGGTGGCCGTGCCTTCAGCTGCCTAGTCCCTAAGCTCTAACTGCCTCCCTAAATCTCTCCGCCTCTCTTTCCTCCTTTTAAGACGCTCCTTTAAAACCTACCTCTTTGACCAAGCTTTTGGTCATCTGCCCTAATTTCTTACGTGGCTCGGTGTCAATTTGTTGTCTTAACACTCCTGTGAAGCGCCTTAGGATGTTTTACTACATGAAAGGTGCTATATAAATACAAGTTGTTCATGATTTTTGTTTCTTCAACTAACTTGACCTAAATTTAACTTGCAAACTTATTTTGTATTCTACTCCATTTAATCAACTTGAATTTGCCATTTTAAGGAAGATAATATTTTCTCTATTGCAGTTTGCCTGTGCACTCTGATAATGGCTCAGCAACCATGAGGATTTTTGTTTTTTGCTAAAGGCACCATCTTTTTATAGCGTGTTTGTAGTTTGGCTTTGCCAACTAAGTTTTGAAGTCTTGACAATTGTATTTGAGCCAAAAATTCCTGTGACTATATAACCAATTAATACATTTTGTCTGATATTCTTACCCCCTATTTTTGAATACAGGCATTAACCTGCTTATTTCAAGTTACCCCTTCAAAAGCAAATCAAAGTTAAACACCCCCCTGTGAAGTGTTCATTTACCAATATTGCAACTAATTTCTAGGTTTCAAGCACCAATCAGCAAAGGAGGCGAGGGAGTTTGAGGTTCAGGGAAGGAATTGGACTGTAATGCTTAGGTGGTATAAGGCTGCAGGAGGTTGGTAGGAAGGTATTTAAACAGCAGAATGAGAATTTTAATTTAATGCTTTAGGTGAGTGGAACTTGGTGCAGGACAGGAGATGGGCAGCAGGCTACAAAGAGGAAAACATAGAATCAATTTCAGTGGCTTTTTTTCTCTGATGGGGCATACAATTGTTCTTACCATTATTTTGGAAGTGAAGCTCATTTTCTGAATAGCGTGATGGCATGTAGCTGGTCCGTGAAGCGCACAGGTCATCGAAGGCTGTGGTTTCTCTTCTGCGCTCACATATTGAGCCAGTTAGTAAGGAAGATACTGGCGATCTTTCTGGAAGACTCTGTCGCTTGGGTGAGGAGGTGTAACATGGACTACCTAACTGTAATGAGTGGTCTGCTGTAGGGAGAAATGCATTTTATTCTTTTTGTATAAAGTTTAGCAACATGTAGTTAGGTAATTGAAGTAAGAACATAACATACTGCCCCTCAAGCCTTCTCCACTGTTCAATAAAATCAGAGCTGATCCTTTACCTCCTCTCCACTTTCCCACCTTATCCCTTGATTCTCTCTAGTCCAAAAATCTATCACTCAGCTTTGAATATACTCCATGACTGAGCATCCACAGCCCTGTGGTGTAGAGAATTCCAAAGATTCACAACCCTCTGTGATAATTTCTCCATCAGTCCTAAATGGTGACCCCCTTATCCTTTGTAGACTCTCCAGCCAGGGCAAATGGCCTCTGAGCATCTACCTTGTCAAGCCCCCTCAGAATCTTGTGTTTCAAAGAGATCAACTCATTCTTCTGGAGAGTATAGGCTCAATCTCTCCTCCATAGGAATCAATCTAGTGAACCTTTGTTGTACCCCCTCAAACTGTAGACAGTACGCCAGGTGTGGTCACACCAAAGCCCTGTACAACTGCAGCAAAACTTCCTTACTCTTGTACTCCAACCCCTTTGCAATAAAGGCCAATATACCATCTGCCTTCCTAATTGCTTGCTGTACCTGCATGCTAACTGTGTTTCATGTACAAGGACACCCAAATCTGTCTGAACAACATTTAATAGTTTCTCATCTTTGCTATTTTTCCTACCAAAGTGAATAACCTCACATTTCATCACATTATACTCCACCTGCTTGCCTATTCACTTAACCTGTCTATATCTCTGCATCCTCCTCACAGCTTACTTTCTCATTTAGCTTTGTAGCGTCAGCAAACTTGGATATATTATACTCTGTCCCTTCATCTAAGTCATTAATATAAATTGTAAATAGCTAAGGCCCCAGCACTGATCCTTGCAGCACTCTGCTAGTAACAGCCTGCCAACCTCAAATTACCTGTTTATCCCTACTGTTTTCTGTCCTTTAACCAATCCTCTATCTATGCTAATATATTACCTCCAACCCCATGAGCCCTTATCTTGTGCAACAACCTTTCGTGTGGCACCTTATCAAATGCCTTTTGAAAATCCAAATATACTACATCCACTTGATCACCTTTATCTACCCTGCTAGTTACAGTACATCCTCAAAAAAACATATATAGTTGACTATTACTATTTTAGGTGTATCAACATATAGGAGTTGCTGCACTCAGATCAACAGAGAACTGATCTTTCTATGACTTGATTCATCAAAATAAGACATTACATGTGTGCACATCTTTAAAATCTTATGTAACTGGAGTCAACATGGATTTGGTCCTGCTTCTTTAAGTTGGTCAACAGGCTTGGGGATGAAGTTTCATTTTGTTTGAAATGTTGAAGTAGCTAGATGTAAGCAAATGCTTGCGCTTACAACAACTTTCATTTATGTAGTGCCTTTAACGTAAGATGTCCCAATATGCTTCACAGGAGTATAAATTGGTCCTGGTCTTGTCATGGGAAATCTTGCTTCCTGCAGATGTTTTACTGTTGGTGGTAACTTGGTTTTCCATCATTTTAATGTGGGTTTTTCATATGTTCAAAAAATGTCCCATCAAGTCAGCTGTCCAAATTACTGTATTCTGTTCCCCTGAATGGTGATGCGTAGTCCTCGCCTGGTAAATGATTAGCTCAAATACCTTCAATGCAACCTTTGTGCTAGCTGTGGACTAAGATTCATGAAGTCGACTTCTAAATAAAATTAAAATTGGATCCTCGGTTCATTTTGAATTCTGAGCACTAAGATGAAGGAGCTTTAAGATGAAAGCTGGAAGTAAGAGAAGAACTTGAAAACTATTGCTGGACTGTTTGTTTTGAAACTGAAAAGGCTGTGCAACAAATGCTGTTGACCCCTTTGAACTTTTGGCACAAGGACAGTTCAGTTCTAATTATTGTGCTCAGTAGTATCTCTGAACTTTGTTCTCTTGTGTTTCACTATGTTGCATTAAAGAAAAGACTTTCAAGAATGTATGAAGTCATTTTAGCTTGCATGACTCTGCTCATGATTGAATGGCAAAAAATATTAGATAAGTACATAAAGCTCAGTGGGACAGTTTATTGCAATTGGCTTTATTATTAGACCTGGATTGAGTAAACTTAAAAAACAGAGGGTGCAAGATACAAAATGCTGTTTCATAACATCTGGCTATGGCATGACTGGAAGGGGAAGAGTATTTAAAAAGCCTGAGTAAATAGACAATCATCGCTTGAGCCAAATAGAACTCGTACTACTTTAAGCACAAACAGGATCTAGATTAAACAGCGTTTTGCTCTCCTCCCTAGTAAGGTAGAGTAGCTCTGCCATAAAGGTGCCTGGGCTTGGTATCTGAAGCCAGAGCTGCTTTGCCCTATGTGTGAGATAACATTGTTGGTGACTATTGGAGACATTGGTCAACTAGAAAGCCTTTCTACACATTTTGGACACGTCGAAGTTTAAAAACTTAAAATAACAAATCTATAGCGAACGCATACTGGCCCAGAATTTCTTGCAACAGAAAGATTGACTATGCATGCTGTAAATTTCACCATTTTGCACGCTGATTGCCCCGTTGCTAATTTACATAGGATATACAACACAGAAACCGGCCATTTGGCCCAACCAGTCCATATCGGTGTTTATGATTCACTTGAGCCTCCTCCAGTCTTTCCTCATCTAACTTTATCAGCGTAACCCTCTATTCCCTTCTCCCTCGTGCTTATCTAGCCTCCCCTTAAATGCATCTATACTATTCGCTTCAACTATTCCCTGTGGTCACAAGTTCCACATTCTCACCACTCTGGGTAAAAAATTCCCTATTTGATTTCTTAGTGCGGAGATGCCGGTGTTGGACTGGGGAGGATAAAAATGAGAAGTCGCACAACACCAGGTTATAGTCCAACAGTTTTATTTTAAATTACAAGCTTTCGGAGCGCTGCTCCTTCTTCAGGGGCAGCAGCTCCGAAAGCTCGTAATTTAAAATAAAACTGTTGGACTATAACCTGGTGTTGTGCGACTTCTCATTTTTGATTTCTTAGTGACTATCTTATATTGATGGCCTGTAGTTTTGCTCTTCTCCACAAGTGGAAACACTCTCTCTGTATCCACTCTATCAAAACCTTTCATAATTTTAAAGACCTCGATTAGGTCACCCCTCAGCCTTCTCTTTTCAAGAGAAAAAAGAGACCCAGCCTGTTCATCCTTTCCTGATGGGTACTTACTCCAACTTCCTAGTTTTCTAATTAGAAGCAAATCAGAAGCAGCCATTATTTTTCAGCAATTCGACATTTTCAAAGAAACCAACTCACGCAATAGGGGTTTATTTCTTATGAAATAATTTAGCGAATAACTGTACGGAGTCTATTCTCAATTAACCAATTCATCCCTTTATTAACATAGTAATGTAATATCTCACACTTTCAGCACCAGGCTATTGCCTTCCAACATCCTTTTAGGAGCTCAATAAAATATCCCCCAGCTTTTGTTGCATCTAATATTCAGACCTCTTATTAGATTAATAAGAATGTGACTTTCCAGACTATTGAGTGGTTTTAAAACTGTTCACACTAGTAGGCTGGTTTATATGATTTCTTGCTTCAGGCTGCATTGTTTTACATTTATCCAAAATTATGGTCTTAGTCTAATAGAAACATTTCTGATAAATAAAATTTAGATTATAAAAAAAGAAATTCTGCCTCGGTTAGAATATAGCATATATTTTTTTAATCACCCTCCCAAGTTTTTAAACGCGTGGGAAACATCACATACCATTCTGCCCTGAGGCTATAAACTGAACGTATATTCCTTTTAATAGTGTCAAAATTAATGCAACGATGCCTATAAGGTATGAAGTACTTAATAGCTTGTAGCCTTGAAATGGAGACCAAGACAGAAGCTCACATGGTCAATGTTTTATTTGTACATGTCTTACTTTGTTTTGCAAAATGAGTTTAAAACTCAAACATTTAAGTGTAAACGAGACTACAATAAGCCTTTGAGGAAGTGCTGCTGAACCTTGTCGGGTCCATTATAGAAGAATCCACAGCGACATAAAGTGAGATTGGCCTGCGATTCTCTCCAATAATGAGTTGATTTTTTGTTTCCATTTCTGTCCCAGTTATTTCTATTGTCCTGTTTGTAAATAACTCCCAGAGGTTGACATCCCAATCCAGCGACAGCCAATTTACGCAACCGACCAGATAATTGACGAATTAGAGCTGCGGGACTGCAGACAAGTATCTATGATGTATACAAATGCAACCTGTAAATAAACTAATTTATTGCTACAAGAAACTGCATGTCAATTTAAAGGTCTCCTTTTGATCAGACTTGACTGCTGGCCACTTTTCTGTTGAGTTTTGGTTGTGGCAGCCAGTGCTGGTATCTGAGAAAGGCAAGAAAGCTGCTGGTCCCACATACAAACATATTAAAAAGTCTTCCAGCTTCGGCAATAAGAAACACACCCCAGAGCAGATACTTCATTTTGTTTTTGTTTTCATGAGTACCACTAGTTTCTTACTGTTTTCTCTTGTTTCTGTACATATTTAATTCCTGTAATAAAATTAACTGGCAGGTTTGACCTGAACTATATGGTCTGACAGCCTTTTTTTTGGAGTAAGGAGGAGAGGGTGGACATCCTACGTGACTCCTGTGGAGCCAGGGGAGCACAGGAAGGTTTTCTTAAGGCAAGTGTTTTAATTTTTTCTCTGAGTTGGTGGCCGCTGAAGAGTCCCAATGCATGCGCTGCTCATTGGTGATGAATTTGTCAAAGGGGTCCTTTAATGGGTGTTAGGCCCCCAACATTCAAGGAGCCCAACACCTGTGGACGTCTTAAAAAATGGGCCCCACAAATTTGGCAATGGGACCAACGCCTGCATAGTGAGCGCAGACTTCCCACTGCTAAATTGGTATGTTTTACAACCAAAAAACAGGTGCAATGCATACCAATCTCTACCCCATTCTCGAAGAAAAGTGATGTTCCCCTTTAACTCACGGTAAACTTTTGAAGGCTGCACTAGAACTGGATTTCCCTCCTTCCCAGCGGCGGTAACCCCATCAACAGTGGTATTGAGCTTGGAGCTGGGAGACAGAGCTGGGAGAATGCAATTGGAGTGGATCGCAAGCAGAGTGGAAGAATTTGGTGAGAGCAGGAATCGGTGGAGAGGAGGAGGAAGGCAGCCAAGTCATCTAACTGAAAAGGAGGAGTGGAGCCACATAACCCAAGGACTCTAAGTTAATTAGGCAAGAGCAGCGGCCACAGATAAAGGTAGGCCTGAGAGCCCAGAGCCCGGAGCGAGCGCGAGCATCAGGGAGCGAGGTAAAAAACCTAAAGTGACGTCAGCACAAGGGAAGGAGCTGATTGGTGAGTAGCTGGTGATTTTTTTAAGTCTTGAGTTTATTTTTGTTAAGTTAGTTAATAGTCTATTAAGTAGAGGCATGGCAGGGCACCTCAGTCCCGTGGAATGCACATCTTGTGCCATGTGGGAACTCCGGGACACTTCCTATTAGTTGACTTGTTAGTAAAATTGAAGCCCATGGGATAAAAGTGGCAGTAGCAGCATGGATACAAAATTGGCTAATAGATAGAAAAGAGAGTTGTAGTAAATGGCTATTTTCAGGACTGGAGGGAGGTATACAGTGGTGTTCAAGGGTTCAGTACTAGGAGTACTACAGTTTTTGATATAAATTAATGACTTGGACTTGAGGGTACAGGGCACAATTTTGAAATTTGTAGATGACACTAAACCTGGAAGTGTAGTAAACAGTGAGGTAGATGGTAATAGACTTCAAGAGGACATACACAGGCTGGTGGAATGGGCAGACACATGGCAGATGAAATTCAATGCAGAGAAGTGTGAGGTGATGTATTTTGGAAGGAAGAATGAGGAGAGACAATACAAGTTAAATGGTACAATTTTAAAGGGGGTGCAAGAACAGAGAGACCTGGGGGTATATGTGCACAAATCATTGAAGGTGGCAGGGCAGGTTGAGAAAGCGGTTAAAAAAGCATACGGGATCCTGGGCTTCAAAAATAGAGGCATTGAATACAAAAGCAAGGAAGTTATGATGAAACTTTATAAAACACTGGTTCGGCCTCAACTGGAGTATTGTGTCCAATTCTGGGCACCGCGCTTTAGGAAGGATGTGAAGGCCTTAGAGAGGGTGCAGAAAAGATTTACAAGAATGGTTTCAGTGATGAGGGACTTCAGTTATGTGGATAGACTGGAGAAGCTGGGGTTGTTCTCCTTAGAGCAGAGAAGGTTGAGAGGAGATTTGATAGAGGTGTCCAAAATCATGAGGGGTCTAGACAGAGTAGATAGAGAGAAACTTCCCATTGGCGGAAGGGTTGAGAACCAGAGGACACAGATTTAAGGTGATTGGCAAAAGAACCAAATGCGACATGAGGAAAAACTTTTTTACGCAGCGAGTGGTTAGGATCTGAAATGCAATGCCTGAAAGGGTGGTGGAGGCAGAATTCAATCATGGCTTTCAAAAAGGGAATTGGATAAGTACCTGAAGGAAAAACATTTGCAGGGCCACGGGGAAAGGGCGGGAGAGTGGAACTAACTGGATTGCTCTTCGAAAGAGCTGGCACAGACTCGATGGGCTGAATGGCCTCCTGTGCTGTACTGTTCTATGATTGATTCGATGATTCTATATTCTTTGTTCTTTAGCAGTTAACTAAATGAAGTCCAGTTGTTCCGCTTTTTGAAGACGAGTATGATTATGTGAAAGCAGGGGATAGAACCAGTAGTTGAAATAAACTGAAGAGGGTCCGCAGGCTGCAACTAGAGGGATACCGCAAGGATCAGTGCTTGGGCCTCAGCTATTCACAATCTATCAATGATTTGGATGAGGGGACCAAATGTAATATATCCAAATTTGCTGATGATACAAAGCTGGGTGGGAATGTAAGTTGTGAGGAGGATGCAAGGAAGCTTCAAGGGGATAAAGACAGGCTAAGTGAGTGGGCAAGAACATGGCAAATGGAATATAATGTGGAGAAATGTGAAGTTATCCACTTTGGTAGGAAAAATAGAAAAGCAGAGTATTTTTTAAATGGTGAGAGAGTGGGAAATGTTGATGTTCAGAGGGACCTGGGTGTCCTTGTACAAGAATCACTGAAAGTTAACATGCAGATACAGCAAGCAATTAGGAAAGTAAATGGTATGTTGGCCTTTATTACCAGAGGATTTGAGTATAAGAGTAAAGAGTCTTACTCCAATTATATAGGTCCTTGGTGAGACCACACCTGGAGTATTGTGTACAGTTTTGGTCTCCTTACCTAAGGAAGAATATACTTGCCATAGAGGGAGTGCAACGAAGGTTCGCCAGACTGGTTCCTGGGATGGGAAGGATTGTCCTGAGGAGAGATTGAGTAGACTAGGCCTATATCCTCTAGAGTTTAGAAGAATGAGAGGTGATCTCATTGAAACATACAAAATTCTTACAGGACTTGACAGGGTAGATGCAGGGAGGATGTTTCCCCTGGCTTGGGGGTCCAGAACCAGGGGTCACAGTCTCAGAATAAGGGGTCGGCCATTTAGGACTGAGATGAGGAGAAATTTCTTCACTCAGAGGGTGGTGAATCTTTGGCATTCTCTACCCCAGAGGGCTGTGGAGACTCAGTCGTTGAGTATATTCAAGACAGAGATCGATAGGTTTTTGAATATTAAGGGAATCAAGGGATATGGGGATAGTGCAGGAAAGTGGAGTTGAGGTAGATCAGCCATGATCTTTTTGAATGGCAGAGCAGGCGCGAAGGGCCAAATGGCCGACTCCTGCTCCTATTTCTTATGTGCATATGTTCTTATGTAGGGTCTTTGTTCATTCCTTGGATACATTTGGCATATATCTAGATATGTGGCCAAATGAAAACGCCTCTCAGGTACATAGGGAACTAAGGTTCACTCATGAGAGTAGTCTGAAACATGGACACCAGACCTATTTAAAGTAAAGAAATCCTAAAAACTTAGACTAATATTTACTTTAGATGTTTCCTGGGAGGATTGTATGATAAAAAAAGTCTCTGAGACGCACTCACCGATGGGAATACTCAGGAACAGACTATGAGCTGGTTGCTGTAACTAGTAACAAGCAAGAGTATTAGAAATGTTTGTGCCAGAAATAAACCAAAGCTGAAAGTGCCAAACACTGTTTAAATATAGGTTATTTCTTGTCTTACTGTAGGCTGTAAAGGATACTCGGCATGACTCCAAGTTCATGAGTGATTTTTTAATTTAATGGATAATTTCTTCTTCTCTGCTGCTCTCTCATTCCATAGATACTGTCATCTCGTTTTGCTTCTCTCTCTCTCTAACTCATTTTCTCCCTTTTAATAAGTCAATCCTTTCCTCTGTCTCTCCTCCCTTTTACATATTTCCAAACATGTCTGTACAGCTCACCCATGTTCCCTTACCGATGCAATAAATTTCAAATGGATGACGGGAATGGGGGCTTGGGGAGAGAGGGAAATGGGATGGGCGAAATCAAGGAATGGAGGTCAGGGAGAGAAGGTGACTGGAGGTCAGGGGATTGGGGCTCGGGCAGGGGAAGAATGGGGACAAACATTTTCTGCAGAGCCGGGGAGCAGCAGCAGCAGCAACATGGTGAGTGGGAGTGGCTCTGTAACAGGAGCAGCCTGTAAAAGGGTAAATTAAACCTGGGAATCTTAATGTGGGTAAATAGTGAAAGATTGTTTCCATTAGTGGTCGAATGGGGAACAAGGGGATGAAAACCAAGGATTCTCACTGGAGGAACCAAGGGGGAAGAAACATAGGGATAGGAGTAGGCCATTTAGTCCCTCGAGCCTATTCAATGAGATCATGGCTGATCTGTGACCTAACTCTATATACCCGCCTTTGCCCCATATTCCTTAATACCTTTGGTTAACAAAAATCTATCAATCTCAGATTTCAATTGCCATTTGCGGAAGAGTGAGCCAAACTTCCACCACCCTTTGTGTGTAGAAGTGTTTCCTAGTCTCTCTCCTGTAAGGCCTGGCTCTAATTTTTAGACTATGCCCCCTGTCCTTGAATCCCCAACCAGCAGAAATAGTTTCTCTCTATCTACCCTATCTGTTCCCCATAACATCTTGAAAACTTCGATCAAGTCACCCCTTAACCTTCTAAATCCCAGGGAATACAACCATAGTTTGTGTAATCTCTCCTCGTAACTGTCAGCTGTGGCTCAGTTGGTAGCACACTCACCTCTGAGTCAGAAGGTTGTGGGTTCAAGTCCCACTCCAGGGACTTGAGCACATAAAGCTAGGCTGACACTCCAGTGCAGTGCTGAGGGAGTGCTGCACTGACGGAGGTGCCGTATTTCGGATGAGATATTAAACTGAGGCCCCGTCTGCTATCTCAGGTGGACGTAAAAGATCCCATGGCACTATTCCTCCTGAGGTCCCCACCATCACAGAAGCCAGTCTTCAGCCAATTCGATTCACTCCATGCGATATCAAGAAACGGCTCAGCGCATTAGATACAGCAAAGGCTATGGGCCCTGACAACATCCCAGCTATCGTGCTGAAGACTTGTGCTCCAGAACTAGCCGCGCCTCTAGCCAAGCTGTTCCAGTACAGCTACAACACTGGCATCCATCGGACAATGTGGAAAATTGCCCAGGTATGTCCTGTCCAGAAAAAGCAGGACAAATCCAATCCAGCCAATTACCGCCCCATCAGTCTACTCTCAATCATCAGCAAAGTGATGCAAGGTGTCATCGACAGTGCTATCAAGCAGCACTTACTCACGAATAACCTGCTCACTGATGCACAGTTTGGTTCCGCCAAGACCACTCTGCTCCCGACCTCATTACAGCCTTAGTCCAAACCTGGGCAAAGGAGCTGAATTCCAGAGGTGAGGTGAGGCGAGAGTGACTACCCTTGACATCAAGGCAGCATTTGACTGAGTGTGACATGAAGGAGCCCTAGTAAAACTGAAGTCAATGGGAATCGGGAAGAAAACTCTCCACTGGCTGGAGTCATACCTAGCACAAAGGAAGATGGTTGTGGTGATTGAAGGTCATCACAGCCCCAGGACATCGCTGCAGGAGTTCCTCAGTGCAGTGTCCTAGGCCCAACCATCTTCAGCTGCTTCATCAATGACCTTCCGTCCAACATAAGGTCAGAAATGGGGATGTTCGCTGATGACTGCACAGTGTTCAGTGTCATTCACAACTCCTCAGATAATGAAGCAGTCCATGCCCGTATGCAACAAGACTTGGACGACGTTCAGGCTTGGGCTGATAAGTGGCAGGTAACATTCGCGCCACACAAGTGCCAGGCAATGACTATCTCCAACAAGTGAGAATGTAACCACCGCCCCTTGACATTCAATGGCATTGCTATTGCCGAATCCCCCACCATCAACATCCTGGGGGTCACCATTGACCAGAAACTTAACTGGACCAGCCACATAAATACTGTGGCAACAAGAGCAGGTCAGAGGCTAGGTATTCTGTGGCGAGTGTCTCGCCTCCTGACTCCCCAAAGCCTTTCTACCATCTACAAGGCACAAATAAGGAGTGTGATGGAATACTCTCCACTTGTCTGGATGAGTGCAGCTCCAACAACACTCAAGAAGCTCAACACCATACAGGACAAAGCAGCCCGCTTGATTGGCACCCCATCCACCACCTTAAACATTCACTCCCTCCACCACTGGCGTACCGTGGCTGCAGTGTGTACCACCACCTTCTCAAGGGCAATTAGGGATGGGCAATAATTGTTGGCCTTGCCAGCGATGCCCACATCCCACAAACGAATAAAAAAAAAGCAGGGGAGTTATCCCCGGTGTCCTGGCCAATATTTATCCCTCAACCAACATAACAAAAACAGATTATCTGGTCATGATCACATTGCTGTTTGTGGGACCTTGCTGTGCGCAAATTGGCTGCCACGTTTCTCACATTACAACAGTGACTCCATTTCAAAAGTACTTCATTGGCTGTAAAGCGCTTTGAGACGTCCGGTGGTCGTGAAAGACGCTATAGAAATGCAAGTCTTTCTTTTTCTTTTTTAACTTAACCCTTGGAGTCCAGGTATCATTCTGGTAAATCTACATTGCTCTTCCTCCAAGAGCCAAGGCCAATATATCCTTCCTAAGGTGTGGTGCCCAGAACTGCTCACAGTACTCCAGGTGTGGTCTTACCAGGGCTTTGTACAGCTGTCGCATATCTTCTGCCCCCCTTGTATTCTAGTCCTCTAGATATAAAGCCCAGCATTCCATTAGCCTTTTAAAAAAAAAATTATTCTCTGTATCTGTTCATGACATTTTAATGATCTATGTACCTGGACCCCCAAATCTCTTTGGACCTCCACTGTTTCTAGCTTTTCACTATTTAGAAAGTATTCTGTTCTATTCTTTTTAGATCTAAAGTGGATGACTTCACATTTACCTACATTGAAATCCTTTTGCCACAGTTTTGCCCACTCACTTAATCTATTAATATCTCTTTGTAATTTTATGCTTTCATCTACACTGCTGACAATGCCCCATATATTTGTGTCATCAGCAAACTGGGATATGTGGCTTTCTATCTCATCATCTAAGTCATTAATAAATACAGTGAATTGTTGAGGCCCCAACACAGATCCTTGCAGGACACCACTAGTCACATCCTGCCAATTAGAGTACCTGCCCATTATCCCTACTGTCTCCTGCCACTCAGCCAATTTCCTAACCAGGTCAATAATTTTGAGGGACTTTATCAAATGCATTCTGGAAGTCTTTGTAAATAACATCCATAGACATTCCCCTGTCCGCTACTTTAGTCATCTCTTCAAAAAATTCAATCAGGTTTGTCAAGCATGAGCTACCCTTTACAAATCCACGCCGGCTCTCTGATCAGCTGAAAATTTTCAAGGTGTTCTGTCACTCTATCCTTAAGTATAGACTCTAGTAATGTCCTGACAACAGATGTCAGGCTAACTGGTCTATAATTCCCTGGTTTCCCTCTCACCATTTTTAAATAGCGGAGCGACATGTGCAATTTTCCAATCTAAAGGAATGGTTCCCAAATCGAGAGAACTCTGGAAGATTATAGTTAGGGCATCTGCAATGTTCTCACCTACTTCCTTTAAAACCCTGGGATGGAAACTATCTGGTCCTGGGGATTTGTCACTCCTTAGTGCCATTATTTTCATTACTGATATTTTGCTTACGTTAATTTTGGTGAGTCCCTGTCCCTGGTTCAATATTAGTTTCCTTGGGATGTCTGGCATGCTATCCTCTTTCTCTACCGCAAAGTAATTATTCAACATGTCCGCCATTTCCTTAATTTCATTGACAATATCAGTTATCAAATTTCAAGGGGCCAACATTGCTCCTGACTACCCTCTTTTTCCTAATATAATTGTAAAAATGTTGTGTGTTGATTCTGATATCCCTTGCAAGTTTCTTTTCATACTCCCTTCTTGTAGATCTTACTATCTGTTTTGTCACCCTTTGCTGTTCTTTGTATCGCTCCCATTCACCAGGATCTGCGCTATTTTATGCATTTTTGTATGCTTTTCCTTTATGTTGTCCCTTACCTCTTTAGTCGTCTATGGCTGTTTTTTTTTTGGTATGTTGAGCTCTTGCCCCTTAGAGGTATAAACTGGTTCTGTACCACATCAAATTCTTTTTTGAACACCTCCCACTGACCTTCTGTCTTTTTACCCATTTGATTTGCCCAGTTTATTATGGACAGTCTCTGTCTCATCACATTGAAGTCAGCCTTGCCTATATCGAGAATCTTAGTAGCTGTTTTGCGTTTCTCCCTTTCAAACACTACGTTGAACTCGATCATATTATGATCGCTATTAGATAAATGTTCACACACCATTAGACTGTTAACTAAATCTGGCTCATTATTCATTACTAAATCTAATATGGCCTGTCTCTTGTTGGTTCTAGAACATATTGTTGCAGAAAACTATCCTGAACACACTCAAGGAATTCACGACCTTTATGACATGTGCTTGTCTGTTTAGCCCAATCTATATGAAAGTTAAAATCCCCCATTAAAACCACTCTGCCTTTGCTACATGCTTGGAGGGAGGAGGAAGGTTCTTGAAATGCCAGCTATTAGACTGTGGGATCTTTCATCACAGGTGGCTATCGAGGGTTCTATAATTCTGTGAAAACTCTCCTTTATTGAGACTGAGCCCAGGGAATGGATTAGAAATGCTGGCGCTAAGCTGAGTTTAGGACGATGTGCTCTGCGAGAAGTGCCCCAAACACTGAGCCCGCATCCCTTTGTGCGATCTCTTAGTTTGGTTCAGGTCGGTCTGTACCGGTCGGTTTTGACGTTCAGAGTGGTCACCTTCTCACAGAACCAGAGTCCAAGGAGATAGAGAGAGATGGGGATTATTAAAAGTGGCATCGACTGGAGAGCCTGACCGCACCTTGTGCAGTGCAGGGGGATTCTGGCTATAGTTTCAGGGTGACTATCAACGGATTATAGGATTACTACTGGTTACAGGTAGGATATTGGGGTATTTAACCTATTACTACCAGTTACATGTAGATTATCAGTGAATTATTGTATTACTGTTGGTTATGAGGGGAATCTGATTATCAGTATTACTATTAGTTATCAGTGCAATTTCAGCGAGTTACCATTAGTTGCTGGTGGAATTAAAGTTCCTCCTAGCTCACGGGTGGTCTCCTGGTTTTCGGAACTTCTCACACAACAGCTACTGGCGCGAAATACGGTATGGCCACATACATCCGGACCGACCTAATTACCGGAGCTGAAGAAATCCCGCTGGAAGACAGTTGACCGTTTTCCATCGCAATCAGAGTGGGCAAGCTGACTGTCGTGAATGTCTACAAGCCGCCGACAGAGACATGGCCAACCATCGCCCTACGAACTACTAACCGCCCAGCCATCTACATCGGCGGTTTCAGCAGCCACCAAGCAGGCGAACAACCAGAAGACTGGGCGCTGGCCTCCAATATCCAGCTAGTCTACGATGCCAAACAGCCAGGCACCTTTTCTTCTGCATGCTGGCGGAAGGAGTACTCACCGGACCTCTGTTTCACGACCGGTGACAGCAAAGGAGGACTGCTCAGCTGCTCCCAGAAGATTCTTAAGAACTTCCCCTGCTCACAACACCGACCCAGCATTGTACATGTAGGGATGGAGGTGCCGATAGTCGCCTCAGTCCCGAAACCAAGATGGAACTTCCATAAGGCTTCATGGCCCACCTTCACGAGCATTGTCGAGGACACAATCCAGAGAACGTCACTGTCCCCAAACAACTACATTTTGCTCGACTGCTGAAAGTGGGGGCCACCAGAAGCATTCCGTGCGGTTACAGGAAAGAATACATGCCATGCTGGTCCCAGGCGAGCGAGACACTGCTGGCACAGTTCAATGTCACTCAAGACCCGGATACAGCAACAGCACTTATGGATTCCCTAGACGAAGGCAGATTAGCGCGATGGCAAGAAACCATTGAAAACCTGGATTTCTCATACTCCAGCAGGAAATCCTGGAACCTGCGCCGCCTCACTGCCCCCCATATGAGGCGCCAAAGATCAGTGCAGATGCCATTGCGACCTGCCTCCTAGCCAACTCAAAAGGTAATGACTACCACTGAAAACAAACGCAGAGTGAAAAAGCTGCTTAAGCTCTCTGCAAAAAGCCGCTCCGCACACCACCTTTTCAGCGGCCTTCACCACTGAAGAGGTGGACACAGCGCTGATAGCTACCAAGTCTGGGAAGGCTGCCGGGATCAATGGTATCTGCTCAGAATTTCTCAAGAACCAGGGCCCAAATGGATGGATGCGGCTTGCCAAACTTGCCTCCAACATCCTTGACATTGGGATAATCCCAGAAGTTTGGCACCATTCCAAAGTTGTTGCCATCCTAAAGCCAGGAAAACCAGCCAATGATTGCAAAAGCTACTGCCCCATCGCCCTTCTGTCTACAGTCTACAAGTTGGTCAAATGGCTCGTCCTTAACTGGATAAAACTGGCTTTAGAAGCTGCCCTCCCAAACAAGCAGGCAGGCTTCAGAGAGGGAAGAAGTTGCTCTGACCAGGTCCTTGCACTCACTACCAACATCGAGGCAGGGTTCCAGTAGCAGCTGAAGACTGGAGCTACCTTCATAGACTTGTTAGCGGCATACGACACTGTCTGGCACGAAGGTCTGCTACTGACGCTTCCAATAATAAAAACTCTCAGGCTTATCAACACCCTAATGAGCAACAGTAAGTTCCGTGTCTATCTTGGAATGCCAAGGGGTTGGTGTTCGCACCGGCCTTTTTCAACATCTATACAGCGGACGTGCCCTGCACTAAATCCTGAAAGATCACATTAGGCCATGACCTAGCACTGCTGACGCAGGCATCAACACTAGAGGAAGCAAGTTGGATGTTAACAAGTGACCTGGACCGACTGGAATGCTACTTCCGGACCTGGCGTCTCCGGCCCAATCCAGAGAAGACAGTTGTGTCGGCGTTCCATCTGAACTCAACGTTTCCTTCTGCGGAAGGAGACTTACCCATGAACCCCGCCCAAAATACCTGGGCGTCACCCGGGACAGGACTTGGCCTCATCTCACTAATACTGGCCAAAACGTAAAAACCAGGGTGAACCTGGTCCAGAAACTCACTAGAACGTCATGGGGGAGCACCACAACAGTGGCCCTAGTCTACTCTGTTGCAGAATATTGTTTTGCCTCATGGTTCTGCAGCCGCCACACAAAGATCGTGGATGTGCAGCTAAATGCCGCCATGAGCACGGTGTCAGGGACACTCAAGTCCACTCCAATTGGGTGTCCCACATTGCCTCACCTGCCATTCATCGCGAAGCCACCGTGCTCCGTGAGATGGAAAAAATCATGAGCAACACTGACTTCCCGTTCACGAAGACTTGAAAAACCCACCAAGAGAACCCTTAAAATTGTGCCGGCCATTCTGGGAAACAGCAGCCAATATTCATGCATCTGGTATTAACCCACTATCCAGATGGACGGAATCGTGGGACGCATGCAATATAAAGAACCAACATTTCATCACTGACCCAGCAGCAGAGGTCCCTGGCTTCGACCTCTCTCTCGAGGACAGTGGCCAGCGTTCAACCCAATCCGCACAGGACATGGACGATGCGGCCACCTGCTCCACCAGTGGAAGATGAGGGACGACCCGAAGTGCGACTGTGGCCATGAGTCCCACACCATGGAACACATCACATCAACCTGCCCACTAAGATCTGTTGCGGGAGGCACCTCATTGCTCCACTCGGCATCTCAGGAGGCCATTGAATGGATAGTCAAACTAGACATCCCATTATAAGCTTTTCCCGTCATATGAAACAACAACTGGCACGAAATCACGAGCAAAAACTCAACTACAGGGGACCCAACCTTCAAGGGAAATGCAATAACATCTGTAGAAGTTATGTAATGAGATGTCACATGGTCAATGTCATGTGGTCAGTACATCACGTGATCAAACCTCCAGGAACACCTCCAACCAGAGTTGGCAACCCTACATAAGGAGCTTTATGTGGCACAGGCCTTGCATGTGCAGAGCCTGAGAAATATCAACAACATGCACTTATATAGCACCTTTAACATACAAATTATTCCAAAGCATTTTACTGAGCCAGGAGGATGATTGAAAGCTTGGGTGAAAAGATGGTTTTTCAGAAGGTGTGTAAAGGAGGCAAGAGCTTAGAGGCAGAGGGGTCTCTGGAGAGTGCCACAGAGCAGGGCTTTGTCATCCTTGGTGGGGTGGCGATAGGGTGGGATACACAGGAGCCCAAGAGTCGGACAAAAGGGAGTGGGAAGAAAAAGTCTATTGGAGGTTGCAGAGGTGGGATGGACCAAGTCCATAAAGGGATTTGAAGAAGAGGGCGAGGATTTTAAATTGACTGCATTGGGGACAGGGAGCTAGTGTGGGTCAATGAGGGCGAGCGATGCACAAGCAGCTCTCCGTGTGGGACAGGATATGGACAGCTGGAGTTTATGGAGGGTGGATGAAAAAAAGCCAGGAAGAGTATGGAGGTGATAAAAGCATTGATAAAGATTTCAGTGGTGGAGGGGCACATGTATGGAGTAAATGTGGGATTTGAAGCTCAGCTCAGGGTTCAACAGGATTCCAAGATCATGAATGGTCCAGTTCAGCTTGAGAGGCCAGAGGGGAGGATGGAATCAGTGCCAAGGGAGCAGAGATTGCAGCGAGCAGAGAGCTGGACAACGGAGCAGAGGAACGCACTCCTGGCCGGCGTCCCATGTGTTACCCTCCGTAACCTTGAGCTCATTCAAAACTCTGCTGTCCGTGTCCTAACTCACACCAAGTCCCGTTCACCCATCTCCCCTGTGCTCGCTGACCTACATTGGTTCCTGGCTAAGCAACGCCTCGATTTAAAAATTCTCATCCATGTTTTCAAATCCCTCCATGGCCTCGCCCCGCCCTATCTCTGTAATCTCCAGCCCCACAACCCTTAGATAGTATTTTACACCACTTGCTTGACTTGCCCATTCTTGTTTGCTGGGTGGCAAATTGCTTTTTAACTTGCTTGATGATAAATGGGAAGACATAAATTGACAGGGACCAATGGAGGGGGGGGGGGGGGGGGAGGGGATGTGCAATGGGTAGTTGGTTGTTTGCAGGACTGCTTTGTGGCAGTGGCATTGGGGAAGGGAGCAGGGCTGGAAGAGCGACTGTTGCATGTGGTTCTGACATCGGTCCATTGGTGCAACCTAAGTGAACCTTGCATTAATAAGGGCATCTCCAGCAGCAACGTGAGCAGCTCGTGCTGCAATTCCTCATAATTTTCCTCCTCCTCGTCTTCCTCCTTGAAATCATCCGCAGACGATGCCGCTTTACACTTTGTACCTCCTGCAGATCCAAACCTCGCTGCTGCGCAATGTTGTGCAGAGCGCAGCACACCATGACACATCATCCTGCGCACACCTGCAGAAATATCTGTGGTTCCACACCAGCTGCATGTCGATGGAGTGGAAGCCCTTGCAGTTCACAAGTACTCCTGGTTGATCTGGGAATGCCACGTGTGTACAGTCAATGACACCCTGTACCTGTGGGAAACCAGCCAGAGACGCAAACCCGAGCACCCGCTTATTCTGACTAGGGTCATCGCAGGCAAAGTTCACATAATTGCCGGCCCTGGAAAACAACCCACCTGTCTTATGTATTTGTGGGCCGCCGACTGGTCACTTTGATAGTCACTGGTAATGCGTGGCCACTCGGTCTAGCAAGGAGCAGGTCTTCTTCCAGGAGGCTCCAGATGTCTGCCATCACCTGACGAGACAACCTGAGCCTCCTGCGACACTGCTGTTCCAACGTGTCAAGGAAACTCAGCCTCTGCCTGTACACCCTGTATCGCGGGTAGTGCCCCCTGCGAGCTGCACCCTTCTCCTGCCCAGCTACAGGTCTCTGAACGGCAGGCTGCTGCTACTAGTGCTGGTCATATTGATCCTCGTCCGAGGTCCAAACTAAGACAGCCAAGCTACCCCAGCTGATGTGATTCAGAAAATCTCCAAAAACCAGAAAACCTCAGCAGAGACGAGTTCCTGTGATGTGCCGGAACAGAAAATAAACTCTCAGCAACAGTATTGTGAACAAACCCTTTCCCACTAGTAGGAGGTAAGGAAGCAGCTGTGCATACCGGGTATGTATTGCAGTATTTCCAGGAGTTTAATCAGCTTCCTCAATTGCCGTTGTGTTTTTGCCTTGCTTTTAATGGCGAGTTTCAGGAAGCCCGAGAAACCAGTGGATGCGATGTTAAACTTGAAAGTGTGTTGAAATATCGCTCCAATTGAGCAATTGCCATCTGTTAATAGGCAACCCGCCTCTCCCGCGTGGGTTGCGCACAACCAGCTTAACGCACTGGAGTTAAATGTGGAAGTTGGCAGGTTGGAGCCGGCTACCTCACGCGCTCGCATTTTTGCCAGTTTTAACCCCCACCCAAACTCATGCACTCCTCCAGGTTAAAATCCCCCCACCCAAACTCACGCACTCCTCCAGGTTAAAATCCCCCCACCCAAACTCATGCACCCCTCCACCCAAACTCATGCACTCCTCCAGGTTAAAATCCCCCCACCCAAACTCACGCACTCCTCCAGGTTAAAATCCCCCCACCCAAACTCACGCACTCCTCCAGGTTAAAATCCCCCCACCCAAACTCATGCACTCCTCCAGGTTAAAATCCCCCCACCCAGTGTCTCTGGTAAAGGAACGGTTGACAACATCTGCTAGCATAGAGGTCAGGAATAGTACTTGGGCGGCAGGAGTCAGGTGGGGAGAGAATCTAGGGTGTATGAGATGGGGCTTATGGAAGAGGAACTTTGAAATATCAAGGGGTCTGGACTGGAATCTCTGGGAGACTCAGGGGAAGGGGAGGAAGCAGAAGACCCAGCTGCACAGGTGGTATTTATCCTTTCAGACCAAACAATTTCATGAGCTGCTCACATTTGGTATTTCAGGTGAGGATGGAAGGGATCGGAAGAAGAAGAGATATTTAGCTGTGGAGAAGAGGAACCTAGGGTTTTCCTTGCCCTCCAAAGAGAATGACAAGAAAGGGAGAATGATTGATTTGCAGGGACTAGGGCATCAAAATAGAGGTTGTGGAATGGTTTAGTAGGTCAACAGCAGCATAAGTGTCACAGTGAATGGAAGGCCAGAGAAGATGGGAGTTGGGGAGCTGGAGAATTTATGACAAAGCTAGTAGGAAGGCTTTCCATGGGTCATTTTGGAGAGTAGTAGGGTTGGGAAAGGGTAATGCGATGAGGGAGACAGAGAAAGCCTTATAGGTGATCAAAACCACAAAGGCAGAGAGGCCACGAGGGATAATGAGGTTGAGGGGGTGACCCTGGGTATGGGCGAGAGAATTTGTGAAGGGCGAGATTAACTGAGGAAAAAAGGACAGAGAAATCAGAGGTGGGTGTTTGGGAGAGTTTAGGTCTCTTCAGCCGCTCTGATGTTCCTTCCCTAAACACCTCTGCTTTTTCATCTCCCTTCAAGACCCTCCTTAAAACCCAAATCATGAAAACAAACTTTTGGTCATCCCTCCTAATATTTCCTTCTTTGGCTGGATTTTCATTTTCTTCCTACAGCTCCGTGAAGTGCCTCGGGGTGTTTTTTCTATGTTAAAGGTGCTATATAAATGTAAGTTGTTAATGGAGGTTGAAGTCACAGATGATAAGGAGGCACTCGGTGCAAAGGGTAAGGGTAGACAGAGGGCAGATATTCTTGAGGAATTCAGCATGGGGCTTGGGAGGGTGATTAAAACAAATATTTTCACTGAGAGGCAGAAGTGATAGAACAGGATGAGGTACACGAACATGGCAGAGGACAGGGGGAGAGGCCAAGATTTGACTTAATTATAGCTACAATGTCGCCACAGCAATTTTGATTGGGAAAAATGTGTGTAGTCTTGTGGGAGGCTTTGGTGAAGGAGACAGAACCATCACTTGAGCCATATTTCTATTACTGGCAGGAAGTTGATAGATGCATCCATAATGAGGTCACAAGGGAGTGAAAATTCAGGAGGGCAATTGGTGTGAGTGGTCATACTAAGTTTAGTCATTCTTTTCAGCATTTTTTTGCATTTATTTGCTCCATATATACACAGTGAGAAAAGAAAATTACTGCTGAAAGCTGTAAGATATTTTTTGAGGTATTTGGTTTTGTCACAGTATTATCCAATGGGAAAAATACACAGTTGGGTACAATTGTAATTCAGTTGTTTTAATTAAGGCAAGAGGGAAATAAGTTTTCTGCATGTTTTCAAGAAACACAAAGAAATCCAAAGTGCATTAAATTCAAAATCTTTTCAATAGTTTAAGGGATCCAAATATATTTTTAAGGAAAATTACAAAAGCAATTTTAAGTCACTCTCTTGCTATTTTAAGGCTCGCCCTTCATACCTCTACACAATCTTTTCAGTTTTGCAAACTTAATTTGAAATACCCTCATTCTCAAGTGTTTCCTCTCTTACATGTGGTGGAATTTGTGAACACCAAACAAATGTCCATTCGCAAAGTCGATCAGTGCACTTTTTTTCTTTCAGACCTGGGACCCGAGTTAGAGTCCAGACTGGCAAGATGAGAATCTTTGCCACCGATGCCAATAAGCATCACAGAATCACAGAATCCCCACAGTGCAGATAGAGGCCATTTCGGCCCATCGAGCCTGCACCGACACATATCCCACCCTATCCCCGTAACCTCACGTATTTAATCCCCCTAACACTAAGGGTCAATTTATCATAGCCAAATCAACCTAACCCGCACATCTTTGGACTGTGGGAGGAAACCGGAGCACCCGGAGGAAACCCACGCAGACACGGAGAGAATGTGCAAACTCCACACAGACAGTCATCCGAGGCCGGATTCGAACCCGGGTCCCTGGCGCTGTGAGGCGACAGTGCTAACCACTATGCCACCATCCTAAAACAAAGGAGTTCAGGGACAGTCTCAAACGATTTTCTCATGGGTACAATTCCATAGCACATGGTTGCCCATAATTCCACATAAATTGGCAACCTCACTCAAACAAAGCATAAGATGGCCAGTAAAAATTCTCACTCGTACAGCAAAGTTTGATATGTGCCGCCACCTAGGCTCCCCACCAATAGAGCCAAGCCAGAAAATGGCCCCTGTATGGTTCACATTAAACAGTAAATTTTACTCCTTGGAAAAGCAGCAGGAAACATGTGTAAACTTTAAAATATTGTGCAGATGTGAGTGCTAGGTATTAAAATGGATTAGATACTGCCCTTTCATCTCTGGAACCTGGGTTCAATCCAGCTCGAAATGATGGGATGACAGAACTCCTTTACAGAGATAGACTATGTTGATTGAGTGTCAGTCCAGTTTCTAGTGAGAACAGGCCTGCAGCACAAAACTACTTCAGAATCAGCACTATTTGCCAATCTCAATCTGTTTTTAAAAAAAAAGGCCACAGGATGGCTGAGCAATGGAAAAACATCAGACAGGTGCACTGGGATGTGCTCTTCTGAAGTTGGGCTGAAATACATGGTTGAGGTAGAGTGGAGGGAGCTTTACACTGCAGTTTATCACACTATATCGGATGTGGGAGTGCTGGATGCTGACCGCGTTCTGAAATGCAAAGTGTCTAGTCCCCAGCACTAACACCTTCCCTGTGTTGCGCACACACACACAAAAACAACACAATGTAATGATACAAAGGGATTGTAGACAGTAAAGATTTTTTTTCTTAACACATCAGTAAAATATTTTTAATTACACTAACAGTAACATTCTTTACACAAATTTACTGTGGAAATGCAAGTAATATAGATTCCCATACAAATTTCAAATTTGTTAACAACAGAATAACATATACTGCTGATGAAACCAAACCACAGCTGTGTTGTTAACATTAAACTCACCACTGCAAGTTAAATTGTCAATATTGAAGGGTTCTTTTACATCATGAGTACACATTAGTGGATCCCTGCAGGGAAAAGAGGTGCAAATAGCATTCCATATAGCTAGCAGCATGCACAGATTTAGTAACAATAGCATAAAGGTTAACTGCAGCAAGCATGCAAGCCTCGCCTCATATTTTAACAGAACACAGTACAGTACATTCAAGCACATGTATCTATTGGATTTCAAAGTCGCAGTATAAGAAAGGATGAACTGATTTTCATTCCCAAATAGTTGTTTTAAGGTTTAAATCTACAAAAAAGTAGTAGAAAAAGTAATCCAGTGACCCCTGCTGGAAAGTGTGTGTGTGTGTGTGTGTGTGTCAGTGTCAGGTGAGGATAGGATCAGACTTTGTGACCTCCCATGATTCTAGTGTGTTGACACTCACTGTCTAGACTTCAACATAGGTGAGATACTGCAGGGTGGCTCACGTCTGTGGAACCACAGTCCAGTAATGAAAATTATTAGCAATCTAAACGGAAAATGTAAAGAATGAGAACTCAGCATGTGTTTCCTTTACTGTGGTCAATTAAAACAGGAGTGGCATCATGCAAACAATTAGTTTCTACAATGTGACCCAACGCACTAAGAACCTTACACTGGTTTAGGGGGTGGGAAATGTGTTCCCTTAAAAAAAAGGATGGGGACATGAGAGCAGATTCAATACCTTTACTGAATCCTCTGCTGTTTAAGATAAATCTTAATTCCCTCTTACATAGGTAATTGCTTTGCCTACAAGTCAGTGTTATAATGTAAGTGAATCCCAGGACTGCATTAAATCATTCAAAATTTACTCAGTTAATTTTAAAAAGTTGTTTTTCCAAGTACAATTCATAAAGTGTGGAATTTGGCAAGTTTGATTTGCATTTACTTTTATTAATACTACTTGGAGCAGAAAACAATGACAACGATTTTCAGTTGTTTGTCCAGCAGTATGCATATCAACAACAACAACAACAACAAATTGCATTTATATTGCACCTTTAACGTAGTAAAACGTCCCAAGGCGCTTCACAGGAGTGTTTTAAGACAAACATTTGTCACTGAGCCACATAAAAGGAAATTAGGGCAGATGACCAAAAGTTTGGTCAAAGAGGTAGGTTTTAAGGAGCGTCTTAAAGGAACAAAGAGAGGTAGCGAGGCGGAAAGGTTTTAGGAGGCAGTTGCAGAGTTTAGGGACTTGGCAGCAGAAGGCACAGCCACCGATGGGTGAGCGATTATAATCAGGGATGCTCAAGAGGGCAGAATTTGAGGAGCACAGATATCTCAGGGGGGTTGTGGGGCTGGGGCTGAATGAGATTAGAGATAGGGAGGGACGAGGCCATGGAGGGATTTGAAAACAAGGATGAGAATTTTGAAATCGAGGCGTTGTTTAACCAGGAGCCAATGTAGGTCAGCGAGCACTGGGGTGATGGGTGAATGGGACTTGGTGTGAGTTAGGACACGGGCAGCCGAATTTTGGATGACCTCAAGTTTACATTGGGTAGAATGTGAGAGGCCAGCCAGGTGTGCGTTGGAAAAGTTGGATGCTCATTTCAGGGTCAAATATGACACCAAGGTTGCAAACAGTCCGGTTCAGCCTCAGACAGATGCTAGGGAGAGGGATGGAGTCGATGACTAGGGAAGGGAGTTTGTGGCGGGGACCGAAGACAATGACTTCGGTCTTCCCAATACTTAACTGGAGAAAATTTCTGCTCATCCAGTACTGGATGTCGGACAAGCAGTCTGACAATTTAGAGACCATGAGAATATATTTGATCCTGAAATGAGCATCCAACTTTTCCAATGCACTCCTGGCTGGCCTCTCACATTCTACCCAATGTAAACTTGAGGTCGAGAGAAGTGGTGGTGAGGTAGAGCTGGGTGTCGTCAGCGTACATGTGGAAACTGACGCTGTGTTTTCAGATGACGTCACCAAGGGGCAGCATGTAGATGAGAAATAGGAGGGGGCCAAGGATAGATCCTTGGCGGACCCCCAAGGATCTAACGATGTAGGAGTGGGAAGAGAAGCCATTGCAGGTGATTTTCTGACTACGATTAGATAGATAAGAATGGAACCAGGCGAGTGCAGTCCCACCCAACTGAACGATGGTGGAGAGGCATTGGAGGAGGATGGAGTGGTCAACCGTGTCAAAGGCTGCAGACAGGGCGAGAAGGACAAGATGGGCACGGATTTGGGAGGCGACAACACGTTCAAGGACTTTGGACAAGAAAGGGAGGTTGGAGATGGATCGGTAGTTTGCAAGGACAGAGGGGTGATGACAGTAGATTTGAAGGAGAGGGGGACAATACCAGAGGAGAGAGAACCGTTAACAATGTCAGCTAACATGGGAGCCAGAAATGGAAGTTAGGTGGTCAGCAGTTTAGTCAAATAGGGTCGAGGGAGCAGGATGTGGGTCTCATGGACAAAATGAGCAGGGAGAGGTCAAGAGGGGAGAACGGAGAGAAAATGGAGAAAGATGAGAGTTCAGAGCTAGGGCAGGGGGGAACCTTAGAGGAAGTTTGGCCCGGTGGGCTAGGGGAAGGAAGGGAAGTGACAGAGGCAGCTAATCGGATGGTCTCAATCTTAGAGACAAAGAAGTCCATGAGCTTCTTGCACTTGTTGTTGGAGGTGAGTGTGGAGGAGACAGGGGAGAGGGGTTGAAGAAGACGGTTAGCAGTAGAAAATAGAAGCCGGTGTTTATCTTTTCATTCCAGAATGATCCTGGAATAGTGAGCAGTTTTGGCAGACGAGAGTAGGACCTGATAATGCTTTGTGGTCCAGCCAGATCTGGCGGTGAATGGCTAAGCCAGTTGTCCGCCATATCTGTTCAAGTCTGGACCCTTGGACTTGAGGGAGTGAAGATGTGGTACGTACCAGGGAGAATGGCCAGGATGAGAGAGAGTAATGGTTTTAATAGGGACTGGGGCATCAAAGGTGGCGGTGAGGGTGTGGTTGAGTAGATCGGTAGCTGCAGAAATGTCGTGGTGAATGGAGGGCCAAAGGCTGGACAACTGGGATTTCGTAAGTGCAGTTGTAAGAGAGTTGGGAGAGAATTTTTTCCAAGGGCGGTCACAGAAGGAAGTAGGGTTGGGTGGGGGGGGAAGGGGGACGTGGGTGGACAGTGATACAAGGAAGTGGTCAGAGATGGCCTTACCTGCGATTGACATGATAGAAGTAGCGAGGCAACGAGAGATGGCAAGGTCAAGGGGGTGGCCGTGAATATGGGTTGGGGAGTTCACATGGAGGGAGAGATTAAGGGAGGATAGTGAACTCAGAGGAGAGAGAGCATCATGAACAACAACAAAAAAATACTGAGCTGAAAGGAACATGCATTTGAAAATAAACACATTAAACCAAACTGTAAAAATCTCAAACCTAAAGCAGCTGTCTGGGGTTCCTCTTTCCATACAGATGTCTGCATTCAAGTCATCACTAAAAATGAGGACAAAAAGGGATAAGTAATGCGGCAAAATTCACAACATTCTAATCTCATAACTACCAACATTAAGATTATTTACTGGCTTAAATAGTCATTGCATATTGTTATCACTAAAGCAAGTATGGAATTGATCATTACTATAATGGATTCTCCCTCTATTTTATTGAGTATTCTGAAATCTAACACATTTAAAGTATACAATAGAGATTTCTTTCCTAGAGTGCCACTGATCATTTATGAAAGAGATCATATTTATAAGTTTCTCAGGAGATGTAATTATGGTACTGAAAGCATGGGGGGTGGGGGGGGGCGGGGTGGTGGTGGTGGCCACTGCATTTAAAATGACGCTATCAGAAATAAGTCTACAACACTAGCATTGATTTACCAATCTGCACTCCCTTCATCCAAATTCCCGCTGGGAACATGTGATTGGTGAATTTACCATATTAAGAAACCAAGGTGGTAGGACACCACCAAAGCCAAAAAGAAATTAAAAGAAAAGATAAGGTAAACTAGGAAGGAACACAAGTGCAAAACAATTAGTATAGGAAGAAGGACCAAAATAGGCTGTATGTGTTGAATGGAATAGCGATGCAGTATACCAATCAGAAAAATAATTGGGGAGTTCCTTCGAGGGAAAAAAATAATTGAAACCATCAATCTACTTTATGGCTACAGTGAAAACGGCAAAGTATTGAGTTGCATTAGTAGACAGGCAGAGTGCAATTCAAAAGAAGTAATATTGGTACTGATTAGACTAGATTTGGAGTACCATTCGGAAGGATATTTCTGCTCGAGAGAGAGAGAGCATCATAAAGACAAACAAGATTCTCAACCATGACTGAGGAACCAAAGTTATGAGGAAAGGTTGAGCGTGTTCTTGTTGGAAGCGATTTCTCATTTGCCTAATAGAAGTTTATAAAATTTTGGAGGGACTTGATAAAATTGATGAGACAAATTGTACACAATGACAAAGGACACAAAAACCAGGGAAAATAAATTTGAAAATTAGGATCAAAACAATGGGGTAGAGTTTCCTCTAGGTTCTGCTGGTTTCCAGTGCAATTCGCCCAAACCAGCGCAAAAGATCGAGGAATTTCAAGCGAAAATTACAGCCAGCGCAAATCAAGTTTCCGCGACCTTTCGCGCTAGTTTAAAAAACATCGTGCTGGAAGCCGGCCCCTCCCACAAAACTGGCCACAGCCCCAGATCAAATGAATCACCATGGCGAGTTTCTGCTAATTGCATCCGTTTGAGGGCCTTCGAGGAGGCGCCTAAAATTCAGCTGCTTTTTGGGGGGCGCAAGGACACTAATAGTCACCTTTAAAATATTTTAAATGGTTTTTTTAATTTACTAAGAAACTGATGTACACCAATGAAACTAGTAAGTGGTTCTGCAGAGTTTAAAAAAAAATAAAAGTCATTTTCAGTTATTTAAAATCAGATTACTCACAGGCAGTGGACTAAACACTCTGATTAAAAATGCTTATTTTGTGATAAGCCCATTTTTAGCTGTATTAATAAAACTGCACCAGGCTACCACTCTTAAATACATCAAGGAGCATTCTTTAAATGCAAAAAAATTACGTTATTAAATGCTGCCCAATTGCGCTGGTTCATGGGAGACTTTACATTTGGTGATATGCAAATGAGTTTGAGCAGAAACTTGAGCAAAACAATTCAGAAAACTAGCGCACTTTTGAGTGCAATTTTCACCCGAAACGCCAATTACGCCCAAAATGGAAACTCTACCCTGAATTTACATTAAGAATTCGTTGGGAATTCTTGCTGTGAGTGCTGTATTGAAGGGCTTCCTGTGTTTAATACAAAATTTGATGCCTGCACTTAGACATGAGAAAAACCTAGAAACATTCTAGGAATAGGAGAGTTGTGGGTCAATCGAATAGAATAGAAAACATAGCACCATACTTATGTTGTGAAAAAGAGAAAAGTTCAACTGATGTCAACAGTGAGAACAAAAAAAATAATCTGAGGGGCATGTGAAGGGAAGATCACGTGGGTCTGGATAGGCTACTATACGCATGGCATATAGAATAGAATATGTGAGGGGTATAATTATTCCGACTACATTTTTAGCAACATTTTTATATGAAGTACAGGGATCCCAACTACAAGACTCACAACTCAGCATCCCAGACAAAGGAAGAAGTTTTTAAAGAATTGCTACTTGACCTCACTTTATATAAATGGTTTGGGGATGTTATATATAGCCTGTTTTAATATTGTGAAAGAAGTTTAAAATTAAAATTCACACCTTGAAGAAAGTCTTGGTAATTTAATGTGAGGTGTAAAATGTGGGTTAAAACATTTTTTATTGACTTTTTTTTTAAAAAGAATGATTTAAACATACTAAGCTGTGATATTGGTGAACATATTAAAATGTATTAGGTACCCTTTATATAAAGAGGCAATAGAATAAAGTTTTGTTTACAAACATTTATAGGATTAGTCTAGTAAATAATACAGCAATGATTGTGTTCTACTTCAATGGATGGACAGCAGAAAAAATACACATCCTTGGCACCTTGAGGAAGGCCTCACAAAAATTCAATTAGATTTGGATGATCTGTACCTTGGACCCTCCAAATCCAAAGTGTGAATTTATCCAAATGCTCATTCTGAATGAGAATGTGAATCTCCAATGAGAATACCTCTTACCATATATTATATGAACTGTTGTCTGAAGAAATGGCAGTAATGCCAATAAAAATGCTGGATAGCATGCTTGAATAATTATTCACTGTCCAGAAAGTAAATATAGAACACGGCTATTCCAAGCACCCTTGAAATTGTACAATGGATTTTGGTAAATTTAACAAATGTAATGCTGCTCTATCATGATCAAACAGTAAAACACAGCAAGTGTCTGAATCTTACACAGCATGCATATTCCTTGATGTTTGTTCTTCCTCACATTCAGTGTAATTTACGATGCTTGATCTGTTGCAGCCCTCACAGACTGTACTCTTGAGGTCCATTAGAATATTGGTTAGGTCAGGATTCAAGTCCTCATGAAGACCACTGGTCCTGGACACTGCCTGAAGTTTATACATGGGGGGGGAAAAAAAGTTATAACTCGGCTATTTCTGTGGAGTTAATAAAAAGGCTCAAATGAACATTAATTTGCAACTCAAATTTGCTCAAGAATTTGAGCTGGGTAGGAGACATTGGGGCTATTTTTCATCTTCACCATTTGGGCAGTAAACCGACAGAATGGATCATCAGCCCATTATAGCAACCAAACGATTTTCATGTCCACTGATTGCACTCTGTCAGTTTACCACCCAAGCGGTGAAGGTGAAAATAACCCCCATTTTCTCCAGAGTCACAAGCTTTCTGAAAAGCTCCCTACTGATGTACTTGGCTTTAAACCTCTCGAAGCCTTAAACGAAAAGTTTACATTGAATGAAATGTCCTGCTATAGTGATGCAATTTCCACAGAACCTCTAACAAAATTTCAATGGAAAAAGTACACAGAACACCTCTTAATCTGTTGCTTCAGTTTGGCACTTACTTACTCCATGATCTGACTTAGACCTATTGCACATTGATAGTGTTTCAACCAGAATCAATGTGATGCCTGCTTCCTGGAGATTTACACTTCTCAGCATAAAATATTATTAACCATTCTTGGGCAAAATTACACAAGAGACTAAATAATTTATTCATGTATGAATGTTGTCATTAAGAAGATGGAAACTACTCGTGATTTTTCATAAGATTCAATTTCATCTTCTGATGTCTATGCATTATATTCTCTTTTAAATACTACTGAAAATTGAACCTGTGGTTAGAAAGTTTATTCATAGCTGCTAAAGATTTCCAGTAAAAAAAATTGTACCGCTCCGATCACAAGCAGTACGCAAATAAATCAATCATCGTGGTAGAGGGAGGGAGAGATACCCATGTAGTTTGCGTGACTGATTTGTTCAATTAGACTGCAGTAATTTGCCCATTGTGCATGGGGCGTTGACAGCTTTGCCTAGGTACTGACACAACATCTTGGTATCTCTCTAGCAGTGGACTGGAAAACAGCAATACTGCAAATGCAGAAACAAGCTACATAATAACATAAAAAAATAGGAGGAGTAGGCCATACTGCCCATCGAGCCTGCTCCGCCATTCAACAATAACAACTACAAGTTGTATTTATATAAAGAAAGAAAGAATGTATTTTTATAGCTCCTTTAATGTAGTAAAACGTCCCAAGGCGCTTCACAGGAGTATTCTAAGACAAAAAAAAGACACCGAGCCACATAATGAGAAATTAGGGCAGATGACCAAAAGCTTGGTCAAAGAAGTAGGTTTACAAGAGCGTCTTAAAGGAGGAAAGAGAGGTAGAGAGGCGGAGAGGTTTAGAGAGGGAATTCCAGAGCTTAGGGCCTAGGCAACAGAAGGCACGGCCACCAATGGTTGAGTGATTATAATCAGGGATGCTCAAGAGGGCAGAATTAGAGGAGTGCAGATATCTCGGGGTTGTGGGGCTGGAGGAGATTAGAGATAGGAAGGAGCAAGGCCATGGAGGAATTTGAAAACAAGGATGAGAATTTTGAAATCAAGGCGTTGCTTAACTGGGAGCCAATGTAGGCCAGCGAGCACAGGGGTGATGGGCAAACGGGACTTGGTGCGAGTTAGGACATGTGCAGCCGAGTTCTGGATGACCTCAAGTTTACATAGGGTAGAACGTGGGAGGCCAGCCAGGAGTGCGTTGCAATAGTCAAGACTAGAGGTAACAAAGGCATGGATGAGGGTTTCAGCAGCAGATGAGCTGAGGCAAGGGCGGAGACGGGCGATGTTACGGAGGTGGAATAGGTGGTCTTAGTTATGCTGCGGATATGTGGTCAGAAGCTCATTTCAGGGTCAAATGACACCAAGGTTGCAAACAGTGTGGTTCAGCCTCAGACAGATGTTAGGGAGTCAGTGGCTAGGGAATGGAGTTTGTGGCGGGGACCGAAAACAATGGCTTCGGTCTTCCCAATATTTAATTGGAGAAATTTTCTGTTCATCCAGAACTGGGTGTCGGACAAGCAGTCTAACAATTTAGAGACCGTGGAGGGGTCGAAAGAAGTGGTGGTGAGGTAGAGCTGGGTGTCGTCAGCGTACATGTGGAAACTGACGCTGTGTTTGCTGGATGATGTCACCAAGGGGCAGCATGTAGATGAGAAATAGGAGGGGGCCAAGGATAGATCCTTGGGGGCATTCAATAAGATCATGGCAGAACTTATACATCAACTCCACTTTCCTGCCCTATCCCCATATCCCTCGATTCCCTGAGTGCCCAAAAATCTATCGACCTCAGCCTTGAATGTACTCATCAACTAAGCATCCACAACCCTCTGGGGTAGATCATTCCAAAGATTCACAACCCTCTGAGTGAAGAAATGTCTCATCTCAGTCTTAAATAGCTGACCCCTTTTTCTGAGACTGTGATCCCTACCTAGTTCTCGACTCCCCAGCTAGGGGAAGCAACCTCCCAGCATCTACCCTGTCAAGCCCTGTAAGAATTATATATGTTTCAATGAGATCACCTCTCATTCTACTAAATTCTAGGGAATATAGGCCTAATCTCATCAATCTCTCCTCATTGGAGAGCCCTCTCATCCCAGGAATCAATCTAGTGAACCTTCGTTGCACTGCCTCTAAGGCAAGTATGTCCTTCCTCAGATAAGGAGACCAAAACTGTGCACAGTACTCCAAGTGTGGTCTCACCAAAGCCTTATATAATTGCAGCAAGACTTCCTTACTCATATACTCCAACCCCCTTGCAATAAAGGCTAATGTACCATTTGCCTTCCTAATTGCTTGCTGTACCTGCATGTTAGCTTTCTGTGATTCATGTACAAGGACCTCCAAATCCCTCAGAATACCAACATTTAATAGTCTCTCATCTTTTAAAAAATATTCTGCTTTTCCATTCTTCCTACCAAAGTGGATAATTTCACACTTCCCCATATTATACTCCATCTACCACCTTCTTGTCCAATCACTTAACCGGTCAATATCTCTTTTTGCAGCCTCTTTGCATCCACCTCACATCTTACTTTCCCACCTAGCTTTGTATCGTCAGCAAACTTAGATATATTACACTCAGTCCCCTCATCGCTAGAGATTGTAAACAGCAAGAGGCCCAAGCACTGATCCTTGCGGCACTCCACTAGTTATACCCTGCTAACCAGAAATTGACCTGTTTATTCCTACTCTGTTTTCTAACCAATCCTCAATCCATGCTAATATATTACCCCCAATCTCATGAGCCCTTTTTAAGAGGATTAAATTAACTGTTGTGGAAATTCAGGAAACAGCCATATGCTGGCGTATTCCTTTAAACACAAATTACAAATACTTCTTGAACATTCTGAAGTAGCCACATGTCACAGAGACACTGCTTGAATTTACAGCACCTGAAATCGAAACTGGTTAGGTCTTATTTCCTTCTCATTCTTCTTAAAGTAGGTGATAGCACTATAAATATCTTGCCCTGCAACCGACTGTAAAAGTTAAACCATAATGAACGCTCTAATTGACGTCTGAACAAGTTGCACTTCCTCGTATATGGGTACAGAATTTGCTGCAACGGTTATATTGGAGACAGACCCCATCAGTTAGACTGTTGTGTGCCCCAATGCGATCCTCCAGTAGCACATTTATGCCAAAATTTGCTGGACAACTGATTAGAACAAACAGTTGCAAGCTTAGCAGTGAATCACAAGCAGTGCAGTCAATGGCCAAAGTAACTCATTGCGACGTAATGCTACTTAACCCCGAAGTGTTTAAGATGGATATTTAAAAGGTTGAACCGATGAACAGAAACAAGCACAAATTTACATTAGCCCAGAAATTCGGCCGAATACGGGAGAGTACGCACTGTGTACTCACCCGTATTCGGTCCCGAAGTGCCGATTTCCTGCATGCACTGCGCATGCGCGGGAAACCGGCACTTCCGATATTGCGAAGGGGGCGGTTCCTAAGTGAACCGCGTGCGCACTACAGGCTGTGCGCACGCAGCACACTTAGGTTTTTTTTCAGATTTGAACGCGAGGGTAAGTATGGAAGATTTTACACATGAAAAAAGGAGGCGTAAGACCCCCTTTTAACAAGATAAGTAGTTAATTAAGTATTATTTTAAAAAATTTTCAACAGGTTTATCTTTTTTGGAGACTTTAAAGAAAGGTAAGTTTAATTTTATAACTTTTAAAAAGAATTTAAATTTTTTCAAAAATTTTAATTTTTGTTTAAAGTGGTTAATTTATTTAACTATAGTTATTTTATTAATGTATTGTTTTTTAAAAAAAATTTAATTGAGGTTTAGCTGTTCTTTTGAGGGCAAGTTGTATTCATAGTTTTGACAGTTCTCCTGTCAAAACTATGAATGAAAGATAGTGTGCTGCCATTGGCTCTAACTGGCCCACGTGATCCCAGAGGTCGCATCGAACTAACTGCGCCTCTGGGACACGCACACACTGCGCGCCGGCACCAGGGAGAGGCCCAGGAACTGAAGTTCGTGTGGGCCCGAACCATAAAGGCAGGCGCGGTAGGTAAGATCGCGCACGATCCTTACCCCCGCGGCAACCATCGAAGTCTAATTTCTGGGCCAATATAGAAAGAGCTGATTCGCCTTAACAGCTGTTTTTATATCTGTCTGGTTAGTTCATTACATGGAACAGTACCCTTCCCCCCACCCCCCAACCGCTTCCCACTGAGGTTGTACAAACAATACAGAAACCAGAGGCTTTTAGTCTTCAGCTGTTCAAGAAATCTGTAACATCTGTGCTATTTCAGACTTGCTACTTAGAAGCTATTGGACACAGTCTACTAAACACCATATTCAGACCAAAGAGGACTCCATGGCATTCTCACCCGACAAAGGACAATTCTTTTGATCAAGTCAACTTGCAATATTTTATGGCCAAAATGGGCCAAATAAGTTTTGGACAGTCACTAACTGATTTTGTTGGTGTCCTTTCTACTAACACAGCCTTTTAGCTGAAGTAATTACTGGTTGTTCAAGTATTCACACTTTAGAAAAACAACCAGATAGGAAGGCTGTTGTCCGGATAGTTATTTTTTGTTGTCAGCGACCCTCAGACAGACGCAGTCCTGGGAGGAAAACCACAGCTGCAAAGTGCACTTCAGGTGTTGATGATCAATGTTTACTACAATTCAGATTAATTCTTACATTGTTCATTGATGTAAGCAATCGATCACTTTGTCTAATTTTCAATTTGGTTTGGATTCCCCGAATGGCCAAACTGCGTCACCGAACGTCAACTCCTTCCCAGGCTTGTGGCCAATTATTTTTCTCAGTTGATCAACAAGACAAAGAGGTTTCACCAAGCTTTTTGGTCAGTGCAATTGCATGGCAGAACAGGAATAAAACAGGAGAAATGGCAGAGCTGACAGCCTGCTCCATTACCACAGTCAGGGTCCTTGATGCCACCATGTAAAGAAAAGTGGAAGGTGACAGATCTGCTGTGGGGAAATCTGAGCCAAAAGGACCAGTCCAGCACAGGCAGGTGAAGAGCACTAGGTACCCTCGTAAGGGATAAAGAGTTATCTGTCGCAAAATTATGGTCCTGGAATATAAAAATGCATTTATTACATAGATTATGAAAGAAGAATGCTTACAGAGAAGAGGCATCCTGACGATGGTCGGGAAGATGGATTAACACAAACTGGAGGGGAATAGACTCGAGCATTTGAATACGGACAAGATGTAGTACTAAAACCTGGACCTTGGAGCTCCTTTAAAACAAAGATATTATACAAAATTACAATACAAGGTTAGCAGTATATACTTTTTAAAAAGTAAAACATATTTAGTAATATATTGTAAAATGTATCAGCATTTGATTGATTTTGACAACACTGCATTTTTACTAATATGAAAACAAGTAAAAGGATATTGGATTAAAAAGAGAAAGAGACAACAGAATGGATACATTCTCCCATTGGGACCCTGCAACTGAACACTACAAGGTGTACAAAACAGTCTGTTGATTTGCCTTCTGATTTTCCATGTGACAATGCTACTCGTCTTTGCTCAGTGTCTCCTCCAGTGGCACAGCCAAGTTCAAGAACTCGCCCATAGCAAAATACTGCGGATGCTGGAAATCTGTAATAAAAGTTCTGACGAAGGGTTCTCGACCCGAAACGTTGACTCTGTTTCTCTCTCCTCGATGCTACCTGACCTGCTGAGTGTTTCCAGCATTTTCTGTTACTTCAGATTTCCAGCATCCGCAGTATTTTGCTGTTGCATTAGTGTTTGGTTCACTGCCACTTCTCTTCTAGGAATGCCCACCTTGAAGAAGTTCTGCTCTTCTCTCAGACGGGATTTCCGTTAGTCTCTTCAACCTTGTTCATCTTCATTGCTTTCTGTTTCCCTTCTTGTGTTTGATCAGGAATCTGCCAAGACTCATTTTCACAGCCACATCTCTTTCCTCAGCAACTGTCTCCAGTTCAGACTTATTCCACATGGATTCCAACTGAAATTCCACCCTTCGTGTTTCGGATCCACCCAGGATTACAGATATCGCCAAGATAGGCAACGTTCCTCAAACTACTGCTGTCGCCGCATCCTGAGATCCACGCTCAACGCCATGCGTCGCCACATGAACACTCTCGACCTCTCTCTTCAGCAGCACCGACGCACTATCTCAAAGCTAGTTCCATTTCATCCTTCGCCTCATCCGACGCTTCAACAAAAAACTTTTTTTCTTCCTTTCAGATGTCAAGGATCGCAAGCTTCAACAACTCTTGGATACTAACGCCCCTTCGGAACCTTCTACCCCTTCACTTTCCTCTGACCCCATTCCTTCTTCCAATCTCACCCCCTGCCGTGTTTTCACTATCCCCTCTGACCTTCCCCTCTCTGACCACGAACGATCAGTCTTTAGCAAAGGCCTGAGCTTCATCCCCTTACACCCCCATCTCAATGAATCACGATGCCGAGCTCTTTTTCCGTTGCCTTCGTCTCCGTGCCCACTTCTTTGGCCAGGGAGTCTTCCCCCCCGCACAGCGAACCCTTTCTCCCGCTTTCAGAATTCTCGGTCTAACTGGACCCCTCCCTCTGGCCTCTTACCCTCTCTAGATCTTTTCATTGCTAACTGCCGGCGTGACATCGGCCGTCTCAATTTCTTTGCTCCCCTCACTCACTCCAACCTACTTCCCTCTGAACTTGCAGCACTCCATTCTCTCCGATCCAACCCTAACACTGTCATTACGAAGCTCAACGTAAGCTCGAGGAACGGCACCTCATCTTTCGATGAGGCACTTTACAGCCTTCTGGACTCAACATAGAGTTCAACAATTTCAGACTATAACCTTGGCCCCTATATTTTTTTTCCTCACATGGTAGCTGTTGATGATTCTGCCATCGCCATTTACACCTCATCTAGAGCCATCTTTTGTTTCTTAACTTGTTAAAAAAGCCAGTTCTGACAAAGGGTCCTCGACCTGAAATGCTGACTCTGTTTCTCTCTCTCTCTCCTCGATGCTGCCTGACCTGATGAGTGTTTCCAGCATTTGCTGTTGTTATTCAAGAACTCGCCATTGTAGGATTAATGGATAGAGATTTATGTTTGTATTCAGAGTTTCTGTGTGACACCTAAATTGGCTCGAGTTGTCCTATCTAAACCAATTCAAATAAAAGGATCCAGACACAGCTTGATCACCAGCAGCAACCAAGCACAGCATTGGTTAAATATACTGAAGTCTTGAAGTCAATTGGCAACTTAATCATAAGTAGAACAGTAAAACTTTGCTGCGAAATTAAAACACAGCATTAAGAGTTCAATTTAATTCAGTTCAGAATTAGCATCACAGCCTTAGCTAGGTTCAACTTAATATAGCAGATCAGTAATATTCAGTTTTAAGGATTGCAGCCTATGTTTTGTGACGTTAGTCCTTCACAGTTCACGTACAAAGTAATAGATAACAGTCATGCTCTTCCTGTTGAAGGTTACATCTTGGATGACATGGAAATATCCTCCAATCTGAAAGCAGTTTAACCATTACATCAATACAGTTCCATCTCCCCCACCCCTCCCAAACCCCTCCAGGGTCCTTTGCTTGTTTGTCAGCAGTCCTTTTCTAATTTCAAGCACTTTGAATGTACTTATACTACACAACTTGAACTGTCCCAACTGCTGGACTCCTGTGAACTGTACTTGAGCAATTTAAGCACTCTCATTTACAGACTTCTGCTCAAACTTCTAGCAAGTTACCGCAGAACTTTCCCTTTTTAAACAAGATTAAAATATTACTTTAACAATCAGAACGAAAGGTAACTCTACCTACCAAATCTTCCAATAGACCACCTATTTTTAAATTGCCATAGAATTTTCCCAGTTAAATAAGTCACCTGAGGGAGGTCAATAATCAGAAGTAAAACTTCCAAGAAAATATTAAAATGTTGAAATTTCTCCCTGGCCCCTATATGACAATCAAGCAAAACTACAATATATCAATCTAACATTACAATCTATATTAGCCACCTCTAACCAGTGCATCTCAAAAATATTTCATGGTCTCAGCAGGATTGGAATAATAATGTAGCATGCAGTCTATGTCTATTTTTATCCTCATAACCTTTTCAAAAGTTCATCAACATAGCATTAGTTGCTTTTGATAGAAGACTATTTCCTCACAACTCCAACTGCAGCATTGGTAAGCACATTATATCGTAATGTGACCTTCCAGATTCCCCACTTGTAATTGTAAATTCAGGAATGAAACTGAACAATGTAAAAATTGATTTTCTGATAATATGTGGACAAGATAGCAATATGCAGGATGATTTCCTTAGCTTGCTAAATTTAGTGCAGTCAAAATGTGCATAAAAACTCTTTTCTAATCTTGCTAAAAATACCAAATAGAGGAAATCTTTTCCTTATGAGTGGGGGGTAACCGGCTTTTAGCACTGAGAATCTGTGTGAAACAGTGGGCTAGAAATTCGTTATAGCCAAAAAATGATCAGTGTTTAGACTAAAAATGGTTAAGTAGCGCCAGTTGAAAATCGTCTAGGCTTCACGCAAAATTTGTCCTCACTCATTAAAATGATTGCAGTCATGATTCTCATCTAAAAACCCAATCTCATTGGTGTTACACTGAAAAGATATTGACCAATATCGGGGACAGTCTAAACGCAAGATTGAGAGGTGATCTCATTGAAACATACAAAATTCTTACAGGGTAGATGCAGGGAAGATGTTTCCCCTGACTGGGGAGTCTAGAACCAGGGGTCACAGTCTCAGAATAAGGGGTCGGCCATTTAGGACTGAGATGAGGAGAAATTTCTTCACTCAGAGGGTGGTGAATCTTTGGAATTCTCTATCCCAGAGGGTTGTGGATGCTCAGTCGTTGAGTATATTCAAGACAGAGATCGATAGATTTTTGAATATTAAGGGAATCAAGGGATATGGGGGATAGTTCAGGAAAGGAGATGAGGTAGAAGATCAGCCATAATCTTATTGAATGGCGAAGCAGGCTCGAAGGGCCAAATGGCCTACTCCTGCTCCTATTTCTTATGTTCTAATGATTGCCACAGGCTTTTTTCACTGCTTAAAGGGGAGGTTCATTGATGCTGCAGCACCTCATTCTCAGCATTGTTGGGTGTGCAGCTACCTCAACAACAATAAGGAGGACAAGGAGAAGGAGCACTTATTTACAAATCCTGATGGCAGATTGCCGCCCCAGGGAGAAAGCCCGGAGGTTTTCCGATGAAGCTTTGGAGGTATTGGTTTTAGCGGTAGAGAGAAGGCAGGCGGTCCTGTACCCGCCAACTGGCAGAAGGCCCTCACCACAAGTCTGCGGCACTATGTGGAGGGAGGTGGCACACCATGTCACGGGCAGCACTGTCATCCCCAGGACACCCACACAGTGCAGAATGAAGTTTAACGAGCTCACACGGGTAGTCAGGGTGAGTGAAGTCTTCAACAAATGCTACATACCACTATCTGTGACACAAGCTTCACACACTGATCAATACACCACAGCCCCAGCACTCACCCACATCTCACATCTTGCACACAATGACAGCTATTCAACTACGGCAGGCACAAGGATCATTAGTTATTAGAATTCATGTGATATATGTGATACATTTATAGATAAATTTATTAATTGTTTGGAATATTTTGTGGTCTCTTTCATTTCACTTTTGTGCCCAGGAGGACCCTGTGATATGGCGTGAGACAGGGATCATATGATGGGGATGTGGTGAGCTACGGGGATCTGGGGTTTCATTCATGCGAATCGGAGTCTGATGAGCCGGTCATGAACAGCCCGTCCGGAAGGCCGATTGCCTCCACCGTAAATCCTCGAGGGCCAGCTCCACTGCCAGTACAGCCCCCATAACTTTTAGCAAGTGTTGTAGGTTGAAGCTTTTCAAAAATAATTATGGAGTTTTGTACTTGCCACAACACTCCCTGATACCAAATAACCTTGAAATGAATAAAGAAAACTCTTCCAGTAGTAGGAAGTAGCACACAGCCACTCAAACTTCAAAAACCTGTTAGGTCCGAGTGATTGGTGATGATCCCTTTAAATAGCGTTGCTGGAGCCGGCTTCCTGCTGCTGCACGCCACCTGAAGCTGTCGTTATTTTCTCCAGCCGGTAAGTTCATTGGCTGTAACGAAGTTGGGAGATCGGGCGTCAAGTGAGCGTTGCACACTCACTGACGTCACAATCTCCATGATGGTGAGGTTCCCGGCGATCGCGTTCAGCAACAGCACTACCGGCAACACTGATAGGGCGTGCGCCGCTGGAACCGGCATCAGGTGGTGTTAAAGCTCTCAACGGCACCACATGAATTTCTTCCCCCTGTAACTTTTGGAAGAGGTCATGGAGTATTTAGTACTGGTCTACAGAAGGTATTAGGAACATCGGAACAGGAGTAGGCCATTTAGCCCCTGCGACCTAACTCCACCTACCCGCCTTTGCCCCATATCCCTTAATACTTTTGGTTAACAAAATCTATCAATCTCAGATTTTAAATAACAATTGACCCAGAATCAACTGCCGTTTGCGGAAGAGCGTTCCAAACTTCTACCACCCTTTGCATGTAGAAGTGTTTCCTAACTTCACTCTTGAAAGGCCGAGCTCTAATTTTTAGGCTATGTCCCCTGGTCCTAGATTCCCCAACCAGCAGAGTTTCTCTCTATCTACCCCATCAGTTTCCCTTAATATCTTGAAAACTTCGATCAAATCATCCCTTAATCTTCTAAATTCCAGGGAATACAACCCTAGTTTGTGTAATCTCTCCTCGCAACTTAACCCTTGAAGTCCGGATATCATTTTAGTAAATCTACATTGCATTCTCTCCAAGGCCAATATATCCTTCCCATGGTGCCCACAATTGCTCACAGTACTCCAAGTGTGGTCTAACCAGGGCTTTGTATAGCTGTAGCATGACTTTTAACTCCTTGTATTCTAGTCCGCTAGATATAAAGGCCAGCATTCCATTAGCCTTTTTGATTAGTTTTGTACCTGTCCATGACATTTTAATGATCTATGTACATGGACCCCTAAGTCTCTTTGGACCTCCACTGCTTCTAGCTCTTCACCATTTAGAAAGTACCCTGTTCTATCCTTTTTAGGTCCAAAGTGGATAACCTCACACTTGCCTATATTGAAATCCATTTGCCAGTTTTGAGGATTCACTTAATCTATTAATATCCCATTATAATTTTATGCTTCCATCTACACTGCCACCTATCTTTGTGTCACTGGCAAACTTGGATATGTGGCTCTCTATCCCATCGTCTAAGTTGTTAATAAATAGTGAATAGTTGAGGCCCCAGCACAGATCCCTGTGGGATGCCATGAGTCACATCCTGCCAATTAGAGTACCTGCCCATTATCTCTACTCTCTGACTCCTGCCGCTCAGCCAATCTCCTAACCAGGTCATTAATTTGTCCTGAATTCCATGAGCTTCAACTTTAGCTAATAGTCTGCTTATGAGGGACTTTATCAAATGCCTTCTGGAAGTCCATATAAATATCAATAGACAGTCCCCTGTCCACTACTTTAGACACCTCAAAAAATTCTAGCAGGTTCGTCAGGCATGACCTACCCTTCACCATGCTGGCTCTCTCTGATCAGCTCAAAATTTTCAAGGTGTTCAGTTACTATAACCTTAATTACAGACTCTAGTAATTTCCCGACAACCGATGTTGGGCTAACTGGTCTATAATTCCCTGGTCTCCCTTTCACACCTCTCAAACAGTGGAGTAACATGTGAAATTTTCCAATCTAAAGGAATGGTCCCTGAATCGAGAGAAATTTGGAAGATCATAGTTATGGCATCTGCAATATCCTCACCTACTTCCTTTAAAACCCTGGGATGACAACCATCTGGCCCTGGGAATTTGTCACTCCTTAGTGCCATTATTTTCTTCATTACTGTTAATTTGTTTACATTTGGTGAGCAAATTATGGCAAGTCCCCATCCCTGATTCAATATTAGTTTCCTTGGGATGTCCTGCATGCTATCCTCTTTCTCTACTGTAAATACTGACACAAAGTAATTATTTAACATGTCCGCCATTTCCTTATTTTCATTTATAATATCACCATTATCAGTTTCATGGGGCCCACATTGCTCTTAACCACCCTCATTTTCCTAATATAATTGTAAAAGTTTTTAATGTTGATTTTGATATCCCTTGTAATTTTCTTTTCATACTCCCTTTTTGTACCTCTTACTATCTGTTTTGTCACGCTTTGCTGTTCTTTGTATCTCGCATTCGCCAGGATCTGTGCTATTTTTTGCATTCTTGTACACATTTTCTTTTTTAGTTTTATGCTGTCCCTCACCTTTTTAGTTGTCCATGGCTGTTTTTTTGGTAAGTAAAGCTCTTGCTCCTTAGGGGTATTAACTGCTTCTGTATCCCATTAAATTCTTTTTTGAACACTTCCTACTGATCGTCTATTGTTTAACCCATTAACAAATTTGCCCAGTTTACTGTGGACAGTCTCTGTCTCATCCCGTTGAAGTCGGCCTTACCCAAATCTAGAATGTTAGTAGCTGTTTAGCGTTTCTCCCTTTCAAACACAACATTGAACTCGATCATATTATGGTCGTTACTTGATAAATGTTCATGCACCATTAGGCTGTTACTAAATCTGACTCATGACTCATTATTAAATCTAATATGGCCTGCCTCCTTGTTGATTCTAGGACATACTGTTGCAGAAAACTGTCCTGAACGCAGTCAAGAAATTTGCTACCTTTCTGACTTGAGCTCATCTGCTTATCCCAATCTATATGGAAGTTAAAATCCCCCATTAAAACCACTCTGCCTTTACATGATGCTTGTCTAATCTCTGCATTAATACATTCTACCACTTAACAGCTGCTACGAGTGGGCCTATACACAACTCCCACTACAGTCTTAAAATCCTTTTCTATTTCTTAATTCTACCTATAAAGTCTCCACTGCCTCTTGTTATATCATTTCTTATCATAGAAGTATTTTCATCCTTAATCACTAATGCTACTCCTCCCCATCTACCAGATTCCCTATCCTATCTGTAGACCATATAATCTTATATTCTCTCGGGCAGTGTCAACAGTCACTCTCGTAAGCAGACCCCACCTATGATCAGATTACACCTTTAATACACAATATCGGCTTAAATAATAGTGCAAACTGGGGGATGATAACATAGATCCCTTGTTGTGTGTACTGGATACTATAATCTCGCATGTGCTACCACATACATTCTCCTGTCATTATGGAAGGATGATTGAAAAGTACTCGAGGAAAGGCATGATTATAAGGCAACAAACTACATGGTATATATCAATGTTGTCCAATAGAATTCACTGACTAGCTGTGAGCGTGGCTATGGCGACACCATTTTAGCCACGTGCACTAATTTTAGTGGAAAATGCCTTACATGTAAGATGTCTTTCATGTGTATAATTACATAAATATATACCACCCTTTAATGTGAAACTTTGCCATCTTTCTCTTTCACCAAAGTTTGGAATTCTAGCATGACTATCAGACACAACATTTCTTACTGCAGCTTCTAGGCTTTCGTCCAGCAGTTGCAAGTGATTCTTTGACTTTAACCGAGTGACTGTTGAGAATGTTGACTCACATGAGACGTGCCAGACCTGCCCCTGCTCTCCATCCAGAACTCGGTTGGATGCTGCTTGCCCTTCCCCATAATGGGCTCTGTTGGAGCTGCTCCTTATTTTTTTCCAATCCCAGGTGGCTCCTGGGCTGCCAGCTCCTGACTGAGCTGCTCTTCTCTTCAACTGTATCCTTGGTCATCCAGGACCATCCTTTGCCCTTTCTTCCCCCAATCTCCTTTCTTCCATTGCTTAAGATACCCTGGCTCTGATAGAGAAGGCATTTCAGCCCAAACTACAAGTTTAAAGCTACCCATGCAGAGTCCACTGCCCATCCCCCGACCCGGCGTGTCTTTGTTCTCATTGAGCTCTTTCAACTGCCGGAACTCTGCTGAAACTTGACTTCCATCACTGGATTCCTCTGCCAACAGGACTATGCTGCTCTACTGACTACACTGTTTGACACGGTGGCTGTGACTCTGCTCTGCTTTTCAGTCACTTCAAGGTTTAAGCTGCTGAATTCTTTTCTCAAATTGGTTTCCGATCCTGGACTTCTCTGGACATCTAGACTACGTTTCTGCTGGATTACACTGCTACACCTCTGCACTAGACTACACTGGATTACACTAAGACTTACCTGATGTGTCTCTATCTCTGCTGCTAAAAGATTTGTTTTTTGTTTAAAAATAACTTTTAAACTGCAGCTGTGTCTCTGCTGAACTGGTTCTACTGGTTTTTCAGCTTTGTTGGTTTCTAGCTAGCAGCTGCTGTTTCATGTTTCACTTGCTGTCCGGTGACTTGTTCTACCAGTTTTTAGCTTTGCTGGTCGCTGGCTTGTGGTTTTACTTTTTCTTCGCCGCTTTGATCTGTGGCGACCTCCAACTTGCGGCAATTTCACCATCATCTTTCTGCACCGCTACCGACTCTCATTCCTACGGCAACTACCTCCAACCTCGAACTCTCTACCCTTCAAATAGCTTCTAGACTTCACTCGCCTGCTTTGGACAGTGGTTCGTCGATGCTCTGTGCCGGCTCCATCCTGTTTACGCTGGCTTTGTCCCTCCATGGGACCTCTGACTTTGACCCTGGTCTCCCTACTATTGCCTCCAACCTATTCCCTGCTACCAGGAAATATGTATCCCATTAATTATTACATAACTAGGCCGATGTAACCCGAGCTTTCCCCAGTGTCCATTCGCATGAGCACTTTGGCTGCCGCTCCGGACCCGAGCCGCTCATTTCTTTTTCCATTTTTTCTCCCCCATTTCCTTTTCTCTCTATCCCTCCCTGACTGATCTCTCCTGTCGTCATGCCTCCTTTCAGCTCTCCTCTCTCGGATACTCTGCTCTCCCAAATCCCTACCCCAAATCCTTCATTACTCTTCGACCTTCCTACTCTCCTGCCGCCATCCCAGGCTTGACTCCCTCTTAGATAAGCCTACAGTTTCCCTCTGTGCCTCTCTTGGCATCCTACGAAGGGCCCATCAAGGCACTCGTCGCTGCCTCCTTACGAACAGCATCCCTAACTGTCCCATCCTACTCTCTCGCCGACCTTCCCACCCAGTGCACCCACTGGGGACTAATCTTGCTAATCTCCTCCCCGTCCAACTCCCCCCTCCCAGCGCTGACCCTGTGGACGCTAGCAGTAGGTCAGCCATCACGACCCTCTCTGCATCTCCCTCCAGAATGTCCTTGCGAACAAGGCCCTTGCCATCCATGAACTTATCGTGGATGATTGCATCGACATCATGGACCTGACGGAAGCTTGGTTGAGGGGGTGATGACACCTTACCCCTAAATGAAGCCTCCCCTCTTGCTATACCTTTCACTATTTGCCCTGTTCAGCCGTGGTGGTGGTGGGGCTCTCATCACAAAAATCATACCTTGGTCTGTCCCCCATACTCCTCCGGCACTTTCTCCTCCTTTGAGCATCTCACCTAATGCCACCCCTCTCACTTAAAATTCTCGTTCTCTACCGTCCACCCAAGTACCATAAAAATATTACCGAGATATCTTCACTGCTTTCCTCCCTCTGCACTGAGCGACTTCTCATCCTCTGTGATTTCAACCTCCAACTCAATTCATCATGCTCTCTCTCCTCTGAGTTCACTAGCCTTCTATCCTCCCTTGATCTCTCCCTCCATGTAAACTCCCCAATCCATATTCCTGGCCACCCCCTCGACCTTGCCATCTCTCGTGGCCTTGCTACTCCCATCATGTCAATCACAGATAAGGCCCTCTCTGACCACTTCCTCATATCACTTTCCACCCACATCCCCCTTCACCCCCCACCGCCCCCTCCCCAAAACCTACTTCCTTCTGTGTCTGCCCCTGGAAAAAAACTCTCTCCCAACTCTCTTACAACTGCACTTAAGAAATCCCAACTGTCCAGCCTTTGGCCCTCCATTCACCATGCTATTTCTACAGCTACCGATCTGCTCAACCACACCCTCACCACCACCTTTGATGCCCTAGTTCCTATTAAAACAATTAGGCTCTCTCACCCTGGCCATTCCCCCTGGTGTGGCCCTCATCTTCGCTCCCTTAAGTCCAAGAGATGCAGACTTGAATGGATATGGCAGACAACTGGTTTAGCCATTCACTGTCAGATCTGGCTGAACTACATAAAGCATTATCGGGTACTGCTCTCATCTGCCAAAATTGCTCACTATTCCAGAATCATTCTGGAATGCAAAGATAAACCCCGGCTTCTATTCTCCACTGCTAACCATCTTCTTAAACCCCTCTCGCTGTCTCCTCCACCCTCACCTCCAACAAGTGTGAGGAGCTCATGGACTTCTTTGTCTCCAAGATTGAGACCTTCCGTACAGCTGCCTCTGCTACTTCCCTTCCTTCCCCTAGCCCAAACTTCCTCTAAGGCTTTCCCCTGCCCTAGCCCTGAACTCGCATCTTTCTCCAGTTTCTCTCCGATCTCCCCTCATGATCTTTCTGTGCTCATCTTGTCCATGAGACCCACCTCCTGCTCCCTCAACCCTATTCCCACTAAACTCCTGACCACCCAACTTCCTTTTCTGGCTCCCATGTTAGCTGACATTGTTAATGGTTCCCTCTCCTCAGGTACTGTCCCCCTCTCCCTCAAATCTGCCGACATCACCCCTCTCCTCAAAAAAACAACCCTTGACCCCTCCATGCTTGCAAACTACCGCCCCATCTCCAACCTCCCTTTCCTCTCCAAAGTCCTTGAATGTGTTGTCGCCTCCCAAATCCGTGCCCATCTTTCCTGCAACTCCATGTTTGAATTCCTCCAATCAGGTTTCCGTCCCTGCCACAGTACCGAAACGACTCTCAAAGTCACAAATGACATCCTTGATTTGTCTGTAACCTTTTACACGGTTGACCACTCCATCCTTCTCCAACGCCTCTCCACCGTCGTCCAGCTGGGTGGGACTGCACTCATCTGGTTCCATTCATATCTATCTAATCGTAGCCAGAGAATCATCTGCAATGGCTTCTCTTCCCGCTCCCGCATCGTTACCTTCGGTGTTCCCCAAGGATCTATCCTTGGCCCCCTCCTATTTCTCATATACATGCTGCCACTTGGTGACATCATCCGAAAACATAGCGTCAGTTTCCACATGTACGCAGAGGACACCGAGCTCTACCTCACTACCTTTTCTCTCGACCCCTCCACGGTCTCTGAATTGTCAGACTGCTTGTCTGACATCCAGTTCTGGATGAGCAGAAATTTTCTCCAATTAAATATTGGGAAGACCGAAGCCATTGTTTTTGGTCCCTACCACAAACTCCGTTCCCTAGCCACTGACTCCACCCCTCTCCCTAACATTTGTCTGAGGCTGAACCACACTGTTCGCAACCTTGGTGTCATATTTGACCCTGAAAATGAACTTCTGACCACATATCCGCAGCATAACTAAGACCACCTATTTCCACCTCCGTAACATCGCCCATCTCTGCCCTTGCCTCAGCTCATCTGCTGCTGAAACCCTCATCCATGCCTTTGTTACCTCTAGACTTGACTATTCCAACGCACTCCTGGCTGGCCTCCCACATTCCACCCTACGTAAACTTGGTCATCCAAAACTCGGCTGCCCGTGTCCTAACTCGCACCAAGTCCCGATCACCCATCACCCCTGTGCTCGTTGACCTACATTGGCTCCTGGTTAAGCAACGCCTCGATTTCAAAATTCTCATCCTCATTTTCAAATCCCTTCATGGCCTCTCTCCTCCCTATCTCTAATCTCTTCCAGCCCCACAACCCCCGCCCCCTCCACCCAGAGATATCTATGCTCCTCTAATTCTGCCCTCTTGAGCATCCCTGATAATAATCACTCAACCATTGGTGGCCGTGCCTTCTGTTGCCTAGGCCCAAAGCTCTGGAATTTTGTGTTTTATAATACTCCTGTGAAGCGCCTTGGGATGTTTTACTACGTTAAAGGCGCTGTATAAATACAAGTTGTTGTTGTTGTTATTGTTATATTGGGTTTGTTTCCTGCTGTTGGCCTAGAGCGGTTATTCTAATTGATTGAACTGAACACGGTGACAGCTCCACTCTCCACACAATGTTGTTAATGATTCCATGGTGCTGAAGTCTGGCTGTATTTTTATTTGTGTTACACACCATTTTAGCAGATTAACATTTTACCAACAAATACAAAAAAAATTAAAGTGCACACGCATACATCATGCAAATACGAGTATTGAGATCCAATGTCTATATTGATTATTCATTTTTTATTTACTAAACAAAAATACAATTAGCCACAGCTGTAATCGCAATTAGCCACATGTGGCTAGCATATTGGACACCACTGGTATATATGAATTAACAGAATAGCGTTTTCACAGAGGGGGGAAGAGAAGAGAGAGAGAGAGAGCGAGAGAGCGCAAGAGTAAGCAAAAAAGAAAGAAAGTGAGAGAAAAGGAGAGAGTGAAAAGGAGAGAGAGAAAGATTTAAAAATATGTATTTTTTTTCCTGCTGCCTGAAATAATTGAATTCCCAGTTACCTATGGCTTCCCCACTTATATACTGGTCTTCTGCCCACTTTCTTCACCTGCTTGTGGGCGTCCCAGTTCTTCCCAGCCAGCTTTCTTCACTAAAGCTGATCTGGAGTGCACTCTGTATGCCTGGTTCTGCCTAGCCCCAGGTAGGTACAATGAATGGAAATGATTTGATCATAAGAAATACCTAGTTCCAGACCAAAAGTCCCAAAGTACTTATGGCAGATGCAAAATCACCCAAAATTGTTCCGTTATCCAGGCCTAACACATCAGCTACAGTTTACAATAAACTGAAACTAAACTTTAAAAGAAATCACAACAGCAAAACATCTACAAAAGATTAAAAACAAGTAAACAATTCATACCTTTACTTCCAAGGCATGCTGTAGCTTTAAGCGCATGAAGTCCTGCTCCTGACGCTGAATAACGGATTGACAATCAGAAAACCGAAGGCAGGCCTGTTTTACATGGAAACCACAAGCAAGTCAAATTTATCAGCCAGGTTTAGCTGCTCTGTTGGCAGTTTTTATACAAAGAATCAACATATCCCGGAATTTATTACCAATTATAGACTGGACTTCTACGTGGTTCAAATGGTAAATAAATCGAGAATTTATAATGCTATAATTTTTCAACTTGAACACTACATAACATTTCTTTGGTATGTTTTATAGGAGCAGTGTCCAACCTGCAGCTCCAGGACCACGTGATAGACGTCTTGCCGATCCAGCCCTTGAAGCCTTAGTAACCCTTATTTGTGTTTTTATTTTCTAATTTGTCTTCTGAATTCTGAGAGTCTGGAGATTTGAGAAGGGCTGATAACTGCAAGGAGTTAAAACAAACTCTACCCATATACCAAGATAAATAGAATCTGGTTTTGTAATGTACAATGAAACCTGTACAAACGGACACCCCTAAAAAAAGACACTTACTGACAGTCCCATTGTAATAGATACAAACTGCCCCTCGAAACCATGGACACTCGCAAATTACCAACTACAGACAGCCTTCAATGCACCAAGTTCTTTTACAACTTAACACACCAGACAGGCAAATAAGTGCAAGGTGGCAAAAGGTGAAAAATCAGCTTTTATGTAATGGGGATATTTACCAGCATGCATAGTGGCAGAGAACCTGCTCTCTCTGGGATTGAATACTTGCGCGGCTCTGTCACAGGGATAGAGGAGATTTTCTGCCTCTATGCATGCTGGCTAAAGAGATCTCCATTACATAAGAGGAGAGGGGAGAAGGGTGGAGAAGTTGGGAATCAGGGACCCTGAAATTGTTGGGGGGGGGGGGGGGGGGGGGTTGCAGCAGGGGTGCCCTAAAATCCCAAGAGAGGCTCAAGAGTTGGGGAGAGAGGGAGACTGGGGAATGGGGGCTGGAAGAGATGGAGACTGGGGAATGGGGGCTGGGAGAGAGGGAGACTGAGGGCTCATGGGACGAGATGGAGAGAATGGTTTCCCCTTTTCCCCGCCTTCGGTTTTCTCTCTTTGCCTGTTCTTAGGTGGCCTCCTGGTTCTTGAAACTTCTCACACAAAAGTTGTTGGGGCAAAATCACAAATAAAGATTCTCAAGTACAGGGGACCCCAACCTTTGTACGGTAAATTCAATAACATTTGTAGAATTCACCTGACCAGATGTCAGTGATCAAACCTCCAGAAATGCATAGAACTGGAGTTGGCAACCTTACTCCACCAGTACGTGAGGTATTGATGAGCTGCTAACAGCCCCCTACCCACCCTCCAGCACTTTAAACATTAGCAGCTGCAGCACATGGAGGGTTGGTTCCGGGTCAGGGGTCTGCATTAATCACCCCTAATTTGGATGGGATCTGCCAGGCACTCTGGCCCTACAGCAGCCACCTCACCCTGATCAAGCTGCCAACATAGCAGATAGCAGGATCAGGACATCCCTCCCTTGATGGAAAAGGACCCTGGGATGGCAATGAACTGGGAAAACCAACAAACATAAAATGAATTGAAATCACATCCTGCTGACAGGGCTTCAGAATTAGGCACTATCCCACGCGAGGGCGAAAAGAAGGAACGCTGCAGGAGATAAAGCCAATCCCGGAAGATTTGGCTCATCCGGTTTACTGTACATACAATGACCATTTTGAAAATAAGGACACCTGAAAATAAAGGACACCTGATGCAAGTCTCTATAGGTGTCCCTAATTAACATGTTTCACTGTATAAAACTGCCCCTCCCTCAAAGCTACAAGAAACAGCAGTGACAAAAGACTTTTAAAAGAAAAACAAAGCATTGAAACAACATGCAATGTTAAATGTATGAAGCACTGTCCATAAAAATAACAAAAGAAACATTTCCAAAGAACTAAGGACTAATGAAAATACTTTTAGTAAAAGCAAAAAGCTTGTAACATAGGAATCTTTGGAGAGGGCCAACTTCTCTGATGGCAGAACATCACACAACTGTTGGGGACACCATCAGCAAAAGAACAGAAGCCGAGCGGGGTCTTCTTCTAGATAATGTCAAAGGAAAGTCAGCAGAAAAGTATCTTGAAGGGACAGATATTTCTCTTATTTCCCCCTCCCCTACCCCAAGTTGCAAAATTTACACCTTACTCGTGGCATGTGCAGTATGAAAATTGATCTTCAGTGAAAACTTTTACAATTTCTATTTTTGTATAGTTGTTGTCTTCAGTGAAAACTGGAGCAGAAATGTGTGGCGCAGTGGGTTAGCACACTGAGCGTTCCCCTCCCTGGGTTCAAATCCAGCCCAGTCTTGATGGTGGCAAAGTCTGCTTTACCTGCTGGCCTGTGTGTGTTTGGGTAGTCTCAGCTCAAACTGGATGCAGACACTAGGTGGAAAAGCCCAGCACTGACATCAACTGTGTTGATGAATAAGATTTACCCCAAATAATTAAAAGAAAAATTTAAATTGGTACAGCTACCTTCTCTAGTGCTGTCTCTAATCTCGTCAGTTTTTCCCTAAAACATTTTTCTTGAGACTTCAGGGCGTCGAGTTCTCCAGCAATTTTGTTTCTTTCTGATACTATACAAGCAAGTTCCTTAGTCAGGCGAACCTTCTCTTCTTTTAGGTAGCATTTCTCCTACAAAATGTAAAACAGGTTAAACAGCTAAACTTGTTAATGTTAATTTATTTGGAGGGCAGATGGGGGGCGGGGGGAGAAAAGAGAGGGAAAATGTAATCATATATATTGCTTTAAAGACACGCAGATACTCTTCTCCAAATTCTAGCTCGATTGTTCAAAGACAGCAGCAAGATTTCTTACATTAGAATAACCAAAATTAAAAAAGATACACAAGGTACATTGGATGTAAGTAGGAGGAGCACCATCTAAACTCCAGTGCAATGACTCCTCATATATTTCCAGGATTATCCTAATCAGCAATGTAGATGAGCTCCTGGCATTGAAAATGCTAGTGAGATTTGGAGCATTCACCCATTGCCGAGTGGTAAATCTGGAGCAGTTTAAATGGGCAGGCATTGTGGTTTTCTGATTTTGAATTAAGCAAAATTCTTTGGTGGTTCACAATGCATGCAAGGAGAGCAGTTTACCCGAGCTGTTCAAAATCTTCTGCCGAAAACAAGGCAAATTACAGTGCGACAGGACTCCCAGGCTAGCTGTTCAAGGAGAATGCACCAGCAGCGTTCCTCCCAGAAGTGTTCTATCATTCATATCATATCATGCATTCAGCCCAATCTAATCCTCCCATCTTGTATAGCTACACAATGCATGTACATAGCATGCTCCCTATAGTGGGTGTGATGACAACACTAGGGCATCACTGTATGTCATCATGACAATTGGAACTTATCACCTTGTCTATTCCTGTTCAAAGAATAATTTTCAATTATATTAAATCTGTGTCCTCTGGTTACTGACTCTCCTGCTAGTGGAAAAACAGTTTCTCCTTATTTACTCCATCAAACTCTTCATAATTTTGAACACCTCTATTAAATTTTCCTTTAACCTTCTCTGCACCAAGGAGAACAATTCCAGCTTTTCTAGTCTCGCCACATAATGGGTCCCTCATCCCTGGTATTATTCTAATAAATCTCCTCTGCACCCTCGCCAAGGCCTTGACATCCTTCCTAAAGTGTAGTTCCCAGAATGGGCCACAATACTCCCGCTGAGCCCTAAACCTGTTGCAGGAAATGGCTACCCATAACAAAAGAGAGAACACACAGAGGACAATCCTTAACACCCATCCTCTAACCCCAGGTGGGCACAGAACATCTCTGGTGCAGCCTGACCTGCCAGGCATCCCTCCATTGGTCCTCTCTTCCTCCATAAAGAATCCCATTGTGCTACTGTGGACATTGGTAAAGATGGCAGTGCTACTACAATTGTCACAAAGACTCCTGATCACCTGTATGGAAACATGGAGAACAAACAAAAAAAAGCACCGGAATAGCCTTAAAAAAAGTCCGACCAATCTTCCTAGAGGGTTGCCCATAAAGTAGTCCCTAGCGATTCTGAACACCACACTATACGTGGGCAGGTGGATGAATCAATGCTGTACTGGCATGAATGCCAACAAACTGTGTGCATGATGTAATGATATCATCAAAGCCTCATTTCCATACTTCGTTTGGCAAACTGGCAGTTGCTTACTGGGACACTCAAAAAAACCATCAATAAATTGAAGATGAAGCTACATAGGTGGAGATCTGGCTTAAAGTTTCTGCCCCTTTTTCCAATTGGAAAATCTAGGCTACTGTCTCCATTTCAGCCTACCAAAATTTATTTCACACATTGGGAATATAATGAATGTGTTTTGTTGATATTTCTACAAATGATAATAAATATTTCACAATGTAAGAGCCGAGATGTCCTTTCAGTACTTAGTGTTAATGGCTTGCCATGTTTATAGTTGTGTACTGTATAATCATTGTAGTTACTGTTGAGTTCTCTTAAGGTACTCAGTCTAACATTAGGCCATCCAGAAATGCTGAACATTTTCATTATAGAATATAATTATGAACCTGTATTATAGAACAGTAAACTATTAAAGTGCAATTAAAAATAGAAAGGTTATCTTCGATTTAGTACTTAAAGTATAAACACCTGTGGTGTGGTTGAATCAGAACCACTCCTTCTATGGCTGCTATGGAAGTCAGCTAAATTTAACCAAGTTTGACCTTCTACCAAAAGCAGCTGGCTCGAAAACTTAAAACTCTCGATGTGGTATGCAGCTATAAAGGTCTGTGGGGGAGGAGCGAAGCATTTACCCAAATAATCTCAATCACATAACAATTAAAGAACGCGGTGAATTTACGTCGTACAGTCACTTTTTCTAGCCCACAGCAAGCATCGTTGCACAGCACAAAAATATATAAAAAGCCAGGGACATCAGCTCTGGGACACGGACAGTGTACAACTTCCAAATACTTATCTTGACATGAGTTGTGGGGGACATGTAAAGAAAAGCACAATTGCTACTTCGTACAAAGGTCCAAAGTAGGAAAAATGAGTTGTCCATGAGCCATGTGGGTGGGTTGTGGTAGCAGAACGGGGATGGGAACAGAGAGAGGGGGGGGGGGGGGGGGTGGGAAAGAGAGGAGGAAGGGAACAGAGATGGGGAAAGAATGAAGGGGAGAGAAGGGGAGTAAGATGGAGGGGAGAACGAGTAAAAGAAAACGTTGCTTGTGGTTTATGTTGTTCTGATGTTTTGTACAAAAACAAATTGTGGTCACTTTCACGGCTTCTGAAAATGGTATCCCTGGGGCCCTCCTCCTGAGTAATTTTTCAAACATACACTGGAGTGAAGGACAGGATAGAGCTTACAATAGCAAAGCATGTCAATCATTAAAAAAATTCTCAGAGCTGTAGGTCCAAATGCAAATTGGGATTACTTGCTTGCCAGCTTGTCAAGTTCCTTCAGCTGTCAATGTCTGCTCCGGCAAGCCCATGAACCCGAGCCTGGGCTGTTTCCCAAAATGCAGTTTTCATAGGCAGATCTGTGTCTCCACTCCCTTCCACCCACCCCACACCCCACATCTGAAAGTAAGGTCTCTGAATGTTAGGAGTGTTTCTCCCCCCCTCATTAGATGATGAGGTATCATATTTCTTGACCAGCCTCAGCCATACAATGAGGCAGCAGTGGTGGAGGTGTTGAGATGATCATTGTGGAGGTGTAGGCTGAAGCTTGGAGCAGGCTTTGTACTTTTGGGAATCTGAGACGTCAGCAGAGAAACACGAGTGTCAGTCATCCCAAAGGACAGATGACGTTCAAGGTGAGTCTGAAATTCAGAATTTGGCATCAACTGGAGCTGAAAATGATTCTACCAGAGATCATCTGCTTGAAGTTGGAGTTGATCGAAACAAGAATTAAAAAAAACAAGCCAGCAGTGGAAGCATTGGTGACTACAGACAATCAAAATTTGCTGCAGACAAGTAAAATTTGGAAAAACTTTTATGAAACTTCTACAGAAGATTATAGTACCTACACTACTTACAACACTCATTTGAAGGGGCAGAGGACTTTTGTTCTGTGTGCATGGGTAAAACTATCAAGAAATACCAGCATTAATAGTAGAAGAACTAAAGTGTGGCTTAGAACAAGGTCTTAAGCACCGAGAGGTTGTGGAACAGTACCCGATTAGGAGTGGCTCCACATGATGCAAAGGTATTAAAGGAAACATATACCTTGGTATGTCCCCCACCCCACAACCACCCATTAGATGATGAGGTATCATTATTAAGTAGAGGGCGATCAAGTGAAGGACAACAGGTTTTTTGATCAAGATTTTGAATAAGATTTTAAGATTAATGAATTACTGCGTACCCTCTCAGAGTTGTCTAAAGTTTCTTCCAGGAACTGGATCTTGCTCTGTAGTGCATCTATCTGTCCCCGCTTGGCTGTGATCTGCTTTTGCATTCCCACGGCAACTTTCATTGCTGTAGGGCACACAATTTAACTTTTCAAATTAAATTAGGGCATTACACATTGATAGCAAGACAGAAAAAGTACAACTATGCAGTGACAAATCCTTATTCCAAACAGACAAAAAATGGGCCATTCTATGACTGAGAACTAGAAGAGTACCAATAAAATGTCATTGCTGTTCAGTAGATTATTTTTCTTCGGATTCTTCAAGGCATGTGAGTTCAACTCTTTCTAAAGACATAAAGCCCTGAATTTTTACAGGGGTTATCCTGATTTCCTACCATAACTTCAGTGGAAAATTGTTGGAACTTTTAGAAATGGTGTAAATGGCTCTTTCCAGCCATTTCTCAGAGGGTGCCGGCAATCTCCCTCCTTCTTCTTCTTATGATGCGGAGATGCCGGTGTTGGACTGGGGTGGACAAAAGTGAGAAGACGCACAACACCAGGTTATAGTCCAACAGTTTTATTTGAAATCACAAGCTTTCGGAGCGGCTGCTCCTTCGTCAGGTGAAGTGAAGGAATACAAAATCGACAAAGCATATATAGATAGAGAACAATGCATGTGTAACTTACAATGACAGACGACTACATGTAGTCGTCTGCCATTGTAAGTTACACATGCATTGTTCTCTATCTATATATGCTTTGTCGATTTTGTATTCCTTCACTTCACCTGACGAAGGAGCAGCCGCTCCGAAAGCTTGTGATTTCAAATAAAACTGTTGGACTATAACCTGGTGTTGTGTGTCTTCTTCTTCTTAGGCAGTCCCTCGGAACCAAGGATGACTTGCTTCCACATTAAAAATGAGTTCTCAGGTGACTGATGAGTCCAATGCAGGACCTACAGTCTCTGTCACAGGTGGGGCAGACGGTGGTTGAAGGGGCGGGTAGGTGGGTGGGGTGCTTGGGTTGCTCCCAGTGAAGAGACTCGAGGTGTTCAGCGCCTTCCTGGATGCTTCTCCTCCACTTTGTGCAGTCTTGGGCCAGGGATTACCAGGTGTCGGTGGGGATGTTGCACTTTTTCCAAGTAGGCTTTGAGGGTGTCCTTGAAGCGTTTCCTCTGCCCACCTGGGGCTCTCTTGCTGTGTCGGAGCTCCGAGTAGAGCGCTTGTTTTGGGAGTCTCATATCGGGCATGCGGACGATGTGACCCGTCCACCGGAGCTGATCGAGCGTGGTCAAAGCTTCGATGCTTGGGGATGTTGGCCTGAGCGAGAACACGGACGTTGGTATGCCTATCCTGCCAATGGATTTTCAGGATCTTGCGGAGGCAGCGTTGGTGGTACCTCTCCAGTGCCTGCTGTACATGGTCCATGTCTGAGGCATACAGGAGGGCGGGTATCACTACTGCTCTATAGACCAAGCAACCGAAGGCTGCACTGGCACACTGAAGGCGGTGTTGGACATCGTCCTCGACGTCTGTCCTTGTTGACAGTAGGTTCCCGAAGTATGGAAAGTGGCCCAATTTTGATAATCGGGGGGCAGTACTGTGTAGCGGGGCAGGTTGGTAGAGGATCTTTGTCTTACGGATGTTTAGTGCAAGGCCCATGCTCTCGTACGCTTCGATAAAGGTGCCAACGATGGTTTGGAGTTCGACCTCCGAGTGTGCACAGACGCAAGCGTCACCTGCATACGGTAATTCGATGACAGAGGATGGGACGACCTTGGATCTGGACTGGAGGCAACAGAGGTTGAACAGTTTCCCATTTGTTCTGTAAATTAGCTCCACTCCAGCGGGGAGCTTACTGAGTGTGAGATGGAGCATTGCAGCAAGGAAGATCGAAAAGAGCGTTGGTGCGATGACACAGCTTTGCTTGACCCCGATCCGTATGTGAATTGGGTCTGTGGTGGAACCGTTGGTCAGGATCACGGCTTGCATGTTGTCGTGAAGCAGGCGGAGAATGATGACAAACTTTTGAGGGCAGCTGAATTTGAGGAGGACACTCCATAATCCCTCACGGTTGACGGTGTCGAAGGCCTTTGTGAGGTCAAAGAAGGCCATGTACAGCGGTTGGTGCTGTTCCCTGCATTTCTCTTGTAATTGACGCGCGGTGAAGATCATGTCCATTGTGCCCCTTAGTGGGCGGAATCCACATTGCGACTCTGGGAGGAGCTCTTCCGCTACTGAGAGAAGGCAATTGAGGAGGATTCTTGCGATGACTTTCCCTGTGGCAGGCAGCAGGGAAACTCCTCTGTAATGACTGCAATCGGACTTGTCACCTTTCTTGAAGATGGTCACAATTACAGCATCTGAGATCCCCTGGCATGCTCTCCTCCTTCCAGATAAGAGAAATGAGTTCATGAATTCGTGCCAGTAGTGCTTCTCCGCCATGCTTTAGTGCCTCAGCAGGGATTCCATCTGCTCCTGAGGCCTTGTTGTTCTTAAGTTGTCGGATGGCCTTTTCAACCTCATGCCGGGCTGGGGTTGTGCTGATTTGGCTATGATAAATTGACCCTTAGTGTTAGGGGCATTAAATACGTGGGGTTACGGGGATAGGGTGGGATATGTGTCGGTGCAGGCTCGATGGGCCGAAATGGCCTCTATCTGCACTGTGGGGATTCTGTGATGGCGGGTAGGATGCTGCGGGATGGAGTTGAGGACACTCGCGTCGAAGACAGAGTCTCAGTTAAGGAGATCTTCGAAGTGCTCCTTCCAGCGGGCACTGATTGCCTCGCTGTCCTTGATGAGTACCTCTCCGTTCTTGGCCTGCAGTGCGGTAGGACCTTGGGTGCTTGGACCATAGGTGGTCTTGACTGCGCTAAAGAATCCACGCATGTCATGTAAATGGCCCTTTCCAGCCATTTCTCAGAGGGTGCCAGCAATCTCCCACCAAAGTTATGGCAGGAGATCGGGAAAACCCACCTTGCCCTCTCCATATACATTCAGGGCCATAGATTATGGTAGGATCAAAAGTTTAAAAAAAAATGCAACTTTAGAAATTTGAAATAAAACCAGAAAATACAAGAAATGCAGAGCATGTCAGTCAGCGTCTGAAAGGGAAAAATAGGATAGTGACCCTTCATCTGAAATATGCCAGATACAAACTGACCTATATGAATGCCAGCATTTTCTGTAATTCATCACAGTTCCCACTGAGTTTTCCCTTCTCAGCAAGACACAGAAGGATTGTTATTACATCCCTGTATTGTAGGATGTTCCAAGGGGACTGGAGGCACAAAGGGATGTAGAAAACCCTCTGACCACACTCCAGCAGATCAATAGGTCTCTTCCGGTTACTACAACTTTTATTAGTTTCACGGGATGATAAAACAATTATAAGGTTCAGTATTTTCAGGATATTATAATAGTTTTGCTTGTTTGGTTAATTGTGCATATCTAAAGGAAAATTATTTGAATATACATGCAGTTCAACAGTTATTAAAGGCCCAAATATTATATTCAGATTTTTTTTTTAAATCACTGCGGTGTATCCACTATACAAATAAATATAATTTTCAGGAATAAACCTAGAATGAAGTAGCTTGTATATACAATAGTCTAGTAAATATGGACTAAAAATTGGTACCATGGGTATCTGCTCCTTCGAGGACTTTCATTGCCTCTTTGGTTTGATCAAGATCATTTTGGGTTGATTTCAGTTGAGTTTTAAGTTTGTTTGTAGCCCATTCATATTCTTCAGTTTTACAAGCGTAGCACCTCTGCAAATTATTATACTCCTCTACAACCAAACAAAAAAGAACTAAATCATAAACACATACAAATAAATAACACTTGAACTTGAAGTATTCAAAAGTCCTTATTTGATGTATTTCACATTTATATAACAAAGCACAGAATTTCTCTCCATAGAAGCACCTGATATCACCTGCTCCACACATCTTTAAATATTTCTCTTCCATAAGCTACCTGATTCTCTAGTAAAGCAATCTATGGATTCTGCATTATCAACCGTTTGCTGCAGAGAATTCCACATTCTAACTATTCTGCATTTAAAAAAATTTTTTTTTTTTAACCTCCCCTTTAATTCTTTTCACTTCACCTGACGAAGGAGCAGCCGCTCCGAAAGCTTGTGATTTCAAATAAAGCTGTTGGACTATAACCTGGTGTTGTGCGACTTCTCACTTTTGTGCACCCCAGTCCAACACCGGCATCTCCGCATCATTAATTCTTTTGATTAGCTTAATTTATGCCTTCATTACCATCTCGCCAACCAGTGGAAGCAAGTAATCACTATTTACCCCATCATAACCCTTCATAATCTTAAACACCTGTATCGGGTTATGCCTTAACCACACCTGTAATGAAAAAGCCCCAACTTCTCAAATCTGTTAACTATGCTGTACCATTCCCATTGTTTTTATATAATCTCTTTAATGGGGTGCCCAGAACTGCATAAAATACTCCAACATGTGACGCAACTGTCACCTAATTAAGGTCTTGTACAAGTTCAACAATAACTCCCTACTTTTGTAGTCTACTTGCCCTTTTTATAGCCTCATTTCCTTGCATTGCCACCTTCAATGATCTGTTTATCTGCTCATTAAGATCGCTCTGTGCCTTCAAGATGTATTTCTTTTCCGTTTTTTCAAGTGCTTCGTACTTTCAGACATGAACCAGTGTCTTATTGTTATGGGCTGTAGCATAAACTAATACAATTTTTTCATCCCCCTTCCCCATACGCTGTGCAACAGGCTCCTGCGCCTGTTTGTACCAGACGTAAACATTTTCAGGGTAATTAATACGCAGTAGGTGGGCAATTAGCCCAACTTTTCGCCAGCACGTTGATTTGAATGAGTAGGTGAAACATGCAGCGAAGCCAATGCGCAGTCGGAACTTGACCGATTGCAAGTTCGGGATTTAGCGCATGCAAAAGCCCGAACGTGCAGTCAATTTCAAAGGCGGTATGACGGTGCACTCGGAGATCGCCATCATACCGATGGTGAATTCTGGGCCGTTATTTAGTATCTCTGCCATTCCCTCATTCTCCACAACAAGTTTACCTACTTCATCTCTTAGTGGCCCTAACCCTACCTGGACTATCCTATTAATATGAATATGCCGATAGACAGCCTTTTTATTACCCCATATGGTTTGTTTTGCAATTTTCTCTCATACTACCCCGTAGCCTTTTTAATCTCCATTTTATAGTTTTCCTACATTCTTTATTGCCCTGGCTTTATTTTTTATTACTTGTCCCTTGAGCTGCAAATGCTTCTTTTTAATTTCAAATTTGCTCTAATCTCCCTATTCATTCATGGAAGCCACATTTCGATCCATTTCCTTTACTGGAATATACTTAATTTGTACCTTTTCCAGCTCCTGTTTAAATGTTTCCCAATTCTGATCATTGGTCTATTTGCAAATTTCCCCTTCCATCTATTCTTTAAAAGGTCCCTTATTATTATCTCACTTTATGATGTTCTTTTCCAGTCCTTTTCTGTTCTTACATTGACCCTAACTAAATTGTGGTCATTGTTTCAAAAATGTTTCCCAACTTTTAGGTTGCCGACTTGTTCTGCTCATTACCCAGAACCAGGTCCAAGTCAAGTACCACCAGCTTCTTTGTTGGAGCAGTGCAGCAACATATTGGCTGAGAAAACAGTCCAGCACACACTGCAAAAAAATCTCCTCTCTGACCACAAATATTTTCGCTATTACAACTTTTTTGGGGGATAATAAAAAGCTCCTACAATTATTACTCCATTGCGAATAAATGTTTCTCTAATTCATCCAAGAACTTCACCCTTAATTTGCATTCCACTGTTTGGCAATTTATAATATACTTTCAAGTAATGTGACTAATGCTTTGCTATTCCTCAACTCAATCTAAAAGGATTCTGTTTGGGCTACGTGTCTACTGAAATCTTTATGCTCTAGCACACTGATATTAGCTGTAATTAATAGAGCTACCCCTCCTGCCTTACTTCTTTCCCTATACAGCTTGAAAGCTTTATAGTCAGGAATATTTAATTAACGATCCTGACTGAGCAGTAGTCATAATGATGATTAAATTGGAAAATTATGACATGATCACAGTTAAGGTATTAGGTCAAGATTTTACATTTTAATCCATGACTCTTGTTCCCTAATTATGTTTCTTGTATTCTGTTCATGGATATCCATAAATTTTAGTTTGAATTCCTTTGGATTTGAAATTTTTCATTTTATTGCCATCTTGATTTCTTTTCTTGCTATTTTGACCTGCTTACGGGTATGGTAGCATAGTGGTTATGTTACTGGACTAGTAATCCAGAGACTATTGATCCAGACACACGAGTTCAAATTCCACAACGGCATCTGGGGAATTTAAATTCAGTTGATTAAATAAATCTGGAATAAAAAGCTAGCGTCAGTAATGGTGAACATGAAACTACCAGATTGTCGTTAAAACCCATCTGGTTCACGAATGTCCTTTAGGGAAGGAAAACTGCTGTCCTTACCTGGTCTGGGCTATTTGTAACTCCAGACCCACAGCAATGTGGTTGACTCTTAACTGCCAACTGCAAGCCACTCACAGTTGCATCAAACCGCTACAAAAAAGTATAAGAATAATAAAACCGGACGAACCACCCGGCATCGACCTAGGCATCAGACATGACAAAGGCAAACCCAGCCCAGTCAACCCTGCAACGTCCTCCTCACCAACATCTGAGGACTAGGACCAAAATTGGGACGCTGTCCCACAGACTAGTCAAGCAAAAGCCTGACATAGTCATACTCTCAGAATCATACCTTTCAGCCAACATCCCAGACTCCTCCATCACCATCCCTGGGTATGTACTGCTCCACCAGAGGTGGTGACACAATGGTATACAGTCGGGAAGGAGTGGCCCTGGGAGTCCTCAACATTGACTCCAGACCCCATGAAGTCTCATGGCTTCAGGTCAAGCATGGACAAGGAAACTTCCTGCTGATTACCACCTACTGCCCTCCCTCAGCTGATGAATCAGTACTGCTCCATGTTGAACACCACTTGGAAGAAGCACTGAGGGTAGCAAGGACACAGAACGTAATCTGGGTGGGGGCTTCAATGTCCATCACCAAGAGTGGCTCGGTAGCACCACTACTGATCGAGCTGGCCGAGTCCTGAAGGACATAGCTACCAGACTGGGCCTGCAGCAGGTGGTGAGAGAACCAACACGACGGAAAAACCTACTTGGCCTCGTCCTCACCAATCTACCTGTCTCAGATGTATCTATCCATGACAGTACTGGTTGCCGTGACCACCGCAGAGTCTTTGTGGAGACAAAGTCCCATCTTCACACTGGCGGTACTCTTCATCGTATGTGGCACTACCACCATGCTAAATAGGATAGATTCAGAACAGATCTAACAGCTCAAAACTGGGCATCTATGAGGCGCTGTGGACCATCAGCAGCAGGAGAATTGTATTCAATGACAATTTGTAACCACATGGCCCAGCATATCCCTCACTATCATTTCCATCAAGCCAGGGGACCAACTCTGAATCAATGAAGAATGTAGAAGAGCATGCCAAGAGCAGTACCAGGCATACCTAAAAATGAGGTGCCAAGCTGGTGAAGCTTTTAACACAGGACTACATGCATGCTAAACAGCAGAAGCAGCATGCTATAGACAGAACTAAGCAACCCCACAACCAACGGAACAGATCAAAGCTCTGCAGTCCAACCACAACCAGTCGTGAATGATGGTGGACAATTAAACAACTAACGGGAGGAGGAGACTCCCTGAACATCACGCGAGTGCAAAAGACAAGGCTGAAGCGTTTGCAACCATCTTCAGCCAGAAGTGCCAAGTGGATGATCCATCTTGGCCTCCTCCCGAGGTTCCCACCATCACAGAAGCCAGTCTTCAGCCAATTCGATTTACTCCTCGTGATATCAAGAAACAGCTGAGCGCACAGGATACAGCAAAGGCCATGGGTGCCGACAACATCCCGGCTATCGTGCTGAAGACTTGTGCTCCAGAACTATCCGCGCCTCTAGCCAAGCTTTTCCAGTACAGCTACAACACTGGCATCTACCCGACAAAGTGGAAAACTGCCCAGGTATGTCCTGCCCACAAAAAGCAGGTCAAATTCAATCCAGCCAATTACCGCCCCATCAGTCTACTCTCAATCATCAGAAAAGTGATGGAAAGTGTCGTCGACAGTGCTATCAAGCGGCACTTACTCACCAATAACCAATAAGATTCTGAGGGGGATTGACAGGTTAGATGCTGAGAGGTTGTTTCTCCTGGCTGGAGAGTCTAAAACTAGGGGGTTATAGTCTCAGGATAAGGAGTCGGCCATTTAAGACTGAGATGAGAAGGAATTTCTTCACTCAGAGGGTTGTGAATCTTTGGAATTCTCTACCCCAAAGGGCTGTAGATTATATAAAAGGCTGAAATAGATAGATTTTTGGATTCATGGGGAATCAAGGGATATGGGGATCGGGCGGGAAAGTGGAGTTGAGGTTGAAAATCAGCCATGATCTTATTGAATGGCGGAGCAGGCTCGAGGGGCCGAATGGCCTACTCCCGTTCCTAATTCTTATGTTATTAGCAATAACCTGCTCACCGATGCTCAGTTTGGGTTCCACCAGGACCACTCAGCTCCAGACCTCATTACAGCCGTGGCCCAAACATGGACAAAAGAGCTGAATTCCAGAGGTGAGGCAAGAGTGACTGCTCTTGACATCAAGGCAGCATTTGATCGAGTGTAGCATCAAGGAGCACACTAAAATTGAAGTCAATGGAAATCAGGGGCAAAAATCTCCACTGGCTGGAGTCATACCTAGCACAAAGAAAAGTGGTTGTTGGAGACTAATCATCTCAGCCCCAGGACATTGCTGCAGGAGTTCCTCAGGGCAGTGTCCTAGGCCCAACCATCTTCAGCTGCTTCTTCAATGACCTTCCCCACTTCTGACCTTCTGTTGGAGGGATGTTCATTGATGACTGCACAGTGCTCAGTGCCATTCGCAACTTCTCAGATAATGAAACAGTCTGTGCGCCTGCATGCAGCAAGACCTGGACAACATTCAGGCTTGGACTGGTAAGTGGTAAGTAACGTTCGTGCCTCACAAGTGCCAGGCAATGACTATCTCCAACAAGAGAGAGTCAAACCACTTTCCCTTGACATTCAACGACATTACCATCGCCGAATCCCCCACCATCAACATCCTGGGGGTCAGCATTGACCAGAAACATAACTGGACCAGCCACATAAATATTGTGGCTGCAAGAGCAGGTCAGAGGCTAGGTATTCTGCGACGAGTGTCTCACCTCCTGACTCCCCAAAGCCTTTCCACCATCTACAAGGCACAAGTCAGGAGTGTGATGGAATACTCTCCACTTGCCTGGATGAGTGTAGCTCCAACAACACTCAAAAATCTCGATACCATCCAGGACAAAACAGCCCACTTGATTGGCACCCCATCCACCACCTTAAACATTCACTCCCTCCACCATCGGTGGACTGTGGCTGCAGTGTGTACCATCTACAAGATGCATTGCAGCAACTCGCCAAGGCTTCTCCGACAACATTTCTGAAACCCGCAACATCTACCCCCTCGAAGGACAAGGTCAGCAGGCGCATGGGAACACCACCACCTCCAAGTTACAGACCATCCTGACTTAGAAGTATATCGCCGTTCCTTTGTTGTCGCTGGGTCAAAATCCTGGAACTCCCTCCCTAACAGCACTGTGGGAGTACCGTCACCACATGGACTGCAGCGGTTCAAGAAAGCGGCTCACCACCACCTTTTCAAAGGCAATTAGGGATGGGCAATAAATGCTGGCCTTGCCAGCGACGCCCGCAACCCATGAGTGAATAAAAACTCTTTTCAATGTTTCTACCTCATTACCTAGACACTTAAATCTCACTTTCCTTTCCAAGATGCTGACTCTCCTCCCTCACTTTTTCCCTCTTACACCCCCTCCTCCATTCATATTAGTTTTAACTCTCATCCACAACTCCAGTTAACCTCAGTGCAAGAATACTAGTCTCGGCACGGTTCAGGTATAGGCTGTCCTATCGACCCATCTCACTCCTACCCTAAAAGTGGTCTAAGTACCCCAGGATTGGTGAACTTTTACCTCACACACCATGTCTGTAGCCATGCATTCACCTCTCTAATCTGGCTAGCATGTAGCACTGGTTGTAATCTTGAGATTACTGATGACATCTGCTTCTTGGTCTATTTTCCAACTCCCGGAATATTTTTTTGCCAATCCTGAATCCTATTCTTGCCGATGTTGTTTGTGTTGATATGAACCATGGTTTCCAGATGATTCACCACCTTCTGGACCTGTTTTGTAATGTCCTTTACCCTGGCATCTGGGAAACAGCACAGCATTCAGGACTCACAATTAGTTACAGAAGTGATAGTCTACTGTACTCACTATTGAATCTCCCACTGCAGGTGCAATCCTGCATTCAACTCTCCCTCCTTGGGCAACCACTGATTCTTCGCAGCTCACAGCTGCTCTTCCCTGAGTCATAATTCTTGAAACAGTGTTCATTATTGAAAACATACTTGCCATGACAGGGCACTCGGTGCATTTGTACCTTTCTTCTCTTTCCACCTTATTGGATAGTCACCCACCTCCAATCCTTATCCTCTATCTCTCTGCCTGTAGGGTGACTACTTCTTGAAACATGTGTTCCAGAAACCTCTCTCCTCCCATCTAGGGCAGGGTAACTCCTGCTGTTCCTCAGGCTCAATAACTTGAAGCTTGAGCGAATGCAGCAGGACACACTTCCCACAAAGTATGTTTGCCTTGATGCTCAAATCAACTCTCATATCCAGCAAGATTTGCAGAACACAGGCCACAGCTGCCACTCTAACCTTTTAAAACTTTTATCTTACTTATGCTACACAATGTGAAGATATTTAAGGAGGTGGTCCTATCACTAAGTAATATGATTAAAATCCAGTCCATCAATTCTCCAGCATACCTTACTTTAACAAATACACAACAGTTAATGTAACATGCAATTATGCAATTTATGTTCCATTTATAGCATTGGAACATGGAATCATTGGAGCAGATGGAATCCCCGGCGAGGCGCTAAAACATGGTGGAGAAGCACTATTGGCGCGAATACATGAACTCATTTCTCTTATTTGGAAGGAGGAGAGCACGCCAGGGGATCTCAGAGACGCCGTAATCGTGACCATCTTCAAGAAAGGTGACAAGTCCGATTGCGGTAATTAGAGTAGTCTCCCTGCTGTCTGCCATAGGGAAAGTAATCGCAAGAATCCTCCTTAATCGCCTTCTCCCAGTGGCTGAAGATCTCTTCCCAGAGTCACAATGCGGATTCCGCCCACTAAGGGGCACAATGGACATGATCTTCACCGCGCGTCAATTACAAGAGACATGCAGGGAACAGCCCCAACCGCTGTACATGACCTTCTTTGACCTCACAAAGGCCTTCGACACCGTCAACCGTGAGTGATTATGGAGTGTCCTCCTCAAATTCGGCTGCCCTCAAAAGTTTGTCACCATCCTTCGCCTGCTTCACGACAACATGCAAGCCGTGATCCTGACTAATGGATCCACCACAGACCCAATTCACGTACGGATCGGGGACAAGCAAGGCTGTGTCATCGCACCAACGCTTTTTCCGATCTTCCTTGCTGCAATGCTCCATCTCACCCTCAGTAAGCTCCCCGCTGGAGTGGAGCTAATCTACAGAACAAACGGGAAATTGTTCAACCTCCGTCGCCTCCAGTCCAGATCCAAGGTCGTCCCATCCTCCGTCATCGAATTACAGTATGCAGACGACGCTTGCGTCTGCGCACACTCTGAGGCCGAACTACAAACCATCGTCAACACCTTCACCGAAGCGTACGAGAGCATTGGCCTTACACTAAACATCCGTAAGACAAAGGTCCTCTACCAAACTGCCCCCGCCACACAGTACTGCTCCACGATTATCAAAATCCACGATGAGGCCTTGGACAACGTGGACCACTTTCCATGCCACGGGAGCCTACTGTCAACAAGGACAGACGTCGATGACGAAGTCCAACACCACTTTCAGTGTGCCAGTGCAGCCTTCAGTCGCCTGAGGAAGAGAGAGTGTTTGAAGACCAGGACCTCAAACCCAGCACCAAGCTCATGGTATACAGAGCAGTAGTGATATCCACCCTCCTGTATGCCTCAGAGACATGGACCATGTACAGCAGGCACCTCAAAGCACTGGAGAGGTACCACCAACGCTGCCTCCGCAAGATCCTGCAAATCCATTGGCAGGATAGGTGCACCAACATCAGTGTTCTCGCTCAGGCCAACCTCCCCAGCATCGAAGCTTTGACCACGCTCGATCAGCTCCGATGGACTGGTCACATCGTCCGCATGCCTGATGCAAGACTCCCAAAACAAGCGCTCTACTCGGAGCTCCGACACGGCAAGAGAGCCCCAGGTGGGCAGAGGAAACGCTTCAAGGACACCCTCAAAGCCTCCTTGAAAAAGTGCAACATCCCCACCGACACCTAGTAATCCCTGGCCCAAGACTGCACAAAGTGGAGGAGAAGCATCCGGGAAGGCGCCGAACACCTCGCGTCTCTTCGCCGGGAGCAAGCGGAAGCCAGGCGCAAACAGCGGAGGGAGCACACGTCAACCCAAGCACCCCACCCACCCACCCCTTCAACCACCGTCTGCCCCACCTGTGACAGAGACTGTAGGTCCCGCATTGGACTCATCAGTCACCTGCGAACTCATTTTTAATGTGGAAGCAAGTCATCCTCGGTTCCAAGGGACTGCCTAAGAAGAGAATAGCATTGGTTATTATTTTCAAGTCAATCACTAACAGAACTACCTTCCAGTGAGATACTGATGGGACTTCAGACATCATCAATTGCCTTGCAGTCACACATATTAAACTCATATTTATATGCACACAGTGTACGTACACTTTAAAGGGGGTGGGGGGGGGAAGAAAGAGTTTAATTTATGGCATTACCAGGAAAACATGAGCAGCCCAATCAAGATACAGAAGCCTTGAATTTGCCTTGTTGGCAGACTGTCCTCATACCTTTCAGTTCACACATTTGGTTCTGGATGAGATTTAATTCATTTGTAAGTACTTCCTTTTCCTGTAGCAAGTCTCTCAATTCAGACATTTGTTCAGTTGCAGAATTTATCAGCTTAATTTTCTCCCTTTCCAGCTCACTGAGGTGTCCCTGTAGCTTTTGCATTTGAGCATCTTTGTGTTCCAATTCAGTCTAATAGAAAAGACAGTTATTAACAAATTGGATTAATGCAAGATGACAACCATCACCAAACCTATACACGTGTACATGTATGAACACACCTCCACCTACAACCCATTATAAAAATGGTACGTCAGCATATATTTGTCATACTTCCAGTAACTCACCACTTTTGTCACCCTTGTTTATGAGCAAATTTATGCTAAACAAAGCAAATTTCCTGCAGCCAACTCAAATGCAGATTTCTTCCACTCAGTTGCTCAGATGAAAGCTATCACAACAATAGCATCAATCACAGGTATGTTTCACTGATATTTTACAATTGTTACTCATACCTTTATTATTTTATATATTATTACTTCTCACTCTCCATCCTCTAGCTCTTCCATGATTTTTGCAGCCTGCTTGCTGTTATATTACCTCAGCCTCTCCAGACTCCCCACCATGGTACTCCTGCCTCCAGTCATTGCCCACACTTGTCTCCATTCCTTCAACATTTAAAGATCACCTTCCTTCTCTATTGCCTTGGTCCCAGTCTATACCTCTTACTTCCTGTCATCCCTCACCACTTCCCAACCCAGCTAAAGGAAGCAGATTAAATTCCTGCAAAGGATGAAAATATTCTTTGAAAACTCCTCATCTTCAACTCCACCTCTCGCTTCTCCCTGGTTGACTTCATTGGCTTTCTCTCTGCTCCTCCATTAGTCGCTCAGTTCAGATTGCACCCACTTTGTCTCTTTATATCCCAATTGCCATAGCAAGTTCAATATATTTTCTTCCTGTTTATCCCTTACCACGCTCTGCAAACCACCCAACTGCACTATCATTCTTTCCTCATTTCCATTTATTTATTTCAGCTCCATCTATCCCTCTCCATTTCTTTATTTCTATCCAACTTGCCTACCTCGACATTTCCCCCCCATTTATTTCTAGCCAACTCCATCGCTCTCTCCATTTATTTTTTGCCAAGTCCATTTTGCGGCAATTATTTTAAACTGCAACTTTTACCTTTCTCGTTGCTACATTGCTCCCAGCCACTCTTCCACAGTCTACGAAGTCTCCAGTATCTACTGCCCACCTCCTAACTGTTCATTTCACCCAACCAGCCATGCTCTCAAATGCCCACCGTCCAGACTGCTAAAGCTCTTAACAGACCACTTCCTATTTTCCACCTGCTTCAATTACTCAATGCCCTCCATACCTACCACTCTCCTTCCAAATACCAATGCGGAGATGCCGGCGTTGGACTGGGGTGGACAAAAATGAGAAGTCGCACAACACCAGGTTATAGTCCAACAGATTTATTTAAAATTCCAAGCTTTCGGAGCTGTCGCCCCTTCGTCAGGCAAAGTTACTGTGAGAGAATCTATCAGAATTCACAGAATATAAAAACACAGAGAAAATGCATAGATTAAATCTTTCCCTACATCAAAGACACACTAAGAGCACAGCCAAGACAATGAGATGTGTCCCAGGGGGTCCAACGCGTCAGAACACCTGCTGGCTGCATATCCTCTCCATTTTTTGTGTTTGTTTCTTGTGTTTTTTTTAAAAAACTGGAAAGACCGGCAACGATGTCAAGTCACGTTCTATAGCGTGACATGAACCCGATATCCCGATTGAGGCCATCCTCATGAGTGCGGAACTTGGCTATCAGTTTCTGCTCAACGATTTTGCGTTGTCGTGTATCACGAAGGCCGCCTTGGAGAACGCTAACCCGCAGATCCGAGGCTGAATGCCCTTGACTGCTGAAGTGCTCCCCGACTGGGAGGCAACCATCCTGCTTGGCGATTGTTGCGCGGTGTCCGTTCATACGTTGTCTGTGTCTGCATGGTCTCGCCGATGTATCATGCTCTGGGGCATCCTTTACTGCAACGTATCAGGTAGACAACGTTGGCCGAGTCACATGAGTATGTACCATGTACCTGGTGGGTAGTGTCCTCACGTGTGATGACGGTATCTGTGTTCATGATCTGGCATGTCTTGCAGAGGTTGCCGTGGCAGGGTTGTGTGGTGTCGTGGTCGCTGTTCTCCTGACAGCTGGGTAATTTGCTGCGAACTATGGTACTTTTGAGGTTAGGCGGCTGCTTGAAGGCGAGTAGTGGAGGCGTGGGGATGGCCTTAGCAAGGTGTTCGTCGTCATCGATGACATGTTGAAGGCTGCAAAGAACATGGCGTAGTTTCTCCGCTCCGGGGAAGTACTGGACGACGTAGGGTACTCTGTTGGTTGTGTCCCGTGTTCGTCTTCTGAGGAGGTCTGTGCGGTTTTTCGCTGTGGCCCGTCGGAACTGTCGATCGACGAGTCGAGCGTCATATCCCGTTCTTACGAGGGCGTCTTTCAGTGTCCGTAGGTGTCCATCGCGTTCCTCCTCGTCTGAGCAGATCCTGTGTATTCGCAGGGCTTGTCCATAGGGGATGGCTTCTTTAACGTGGTTAGGGTGGAAGCTGGAGAAGTGGAGCATCGTGAGGTTGTCCGTGGGCTTGCGGTAGAGAGTTTTAAAAGAAAACACAAGAAACAAACACAAAAAATGGAGAGGATATGCAGCCAGCAGGTGTTCTGACGCGTTGGACCCCCTGGGACACATCTCATTGTCTTGGCTGTGCTCTTAGTGTGTCTTTGATGTAGGGAAAGATTTAATCTATGCATTTTCTCTGTGTTTTTATATTCTGTGAATTCTGATAGATTCTCTCACAGTAACTTTGCCTGACGAAGGGGCGACAGCTCCGAAAGCTTGGAATTTTAAATAAATCTGTTGGACTATAACCTGGTGTTGTGCGACTTCTCATTTTTGTCCAAATACCAACTAATCCCTCCCTAAGTATTCAATTCCCCAATTACTAACCCATTTATTTTTGACCGCAAACATTGCTTATAAAACGTCATTTGTTTTTGACTACCACACAGTCTTGTTCAGCCAGGCAAGTGGGATTTTCTAGATTGTGGACTACTCTTTACTTGGCAGTGCTACTCTATGACTACTACCAACAAAGGTGTATTCAGCAAAGTGAGCTAACCATGTCAATTCTTCCATCTCAACCTTACTGGAAAACCCCAATATGGGAAAAGGCACTCAATCTAGCAACCCTGACAAAAACAAATTAACCTCACTTTCATTTGTGGCATGCCATTCTCTCGGGGGTGAGCATTTGAATTTATCTGTAAATTCTTGTGCAAATATATATATAAAAATTTCTACACCATCTTTCTGAAAGGAAGTCTGGCTGGAGCCCCACTTGGGTCACTGCAATAGATACCAAGTACCTTCATGGTGCCAAAGCTATTCAGATGTACAAACGCTCCTCTCCCTTTCTAACATAAAGGTAAGTCATTGGCTTGGACACACAGCTACAGAAAATTGTTGGGTAGCTTTAAGAAACTATCACCTTAAAAAATAACACTTTACCATTTGCTACCTTTCGCTGTTTATTTTAGTTTGTGTCCGTAGAATCATACAGCACACAAGGAGGCCATTCGACCAATCGTGCCTGCACTGGCTCTTTGAAAGTACTATCCAATTAGTCCACTGCCCTGCTCTTTCCCCATAGCCCTGCTAATTTTTCCCCTTCAAGTATTTATCCAATTCCCTTTTGAAAGTTATTATTGAATCTGCTTCCACCACTATTTCAGTCAGTGCATTCTAGATCATAACTCGCTGCCAATGTTCCCTCTAATTCTTTTTTGTACTGAGCAGGCCCACGAACTCCTTTGAGCGCAACCTTTTCGTCAGTGAGCAAATTTTACAACAACAACAACTTTTACAACAACCACTGAACAGCATATGTACAGTAATGCCATATTGCCACCCCACCGTCTCAAATCATTAGACAATCAGACAAGGTTCTATACAAGTTTAACATAACTTCTCCGCTTTTGAAATGAACGCTAGTGCTTTATTTGCACTGTTATGGCTTTTGTAACCCGCGTTGCTACTTTTAATGATTTGTGAATCTATACCCCTAGATCCCTTTGCACCTCTACCCCATTTAGACTTTTATTTTCCAAGGAGTAGGTCGCCTCCTTATTCCTCCTACCAAAATGCACCAACTCACACTTATCTATATGGAAATTCATTGTTATTGACATGCCCATTCTGCAAGTTTGTTTATGGTAGAATTAATTAAAAGCTTTTAGTTCGTCATGTACAAACGCTATTTAAAAAAAATACTTGTCAGAAATGACTGGGATATAAAAGAACTGCAGAATAATGCATTAACACTTCAGAAACGTCACTCAGTTACATGGTTATGTATCGACAAACAATCCAAAAGCCCAAGGTGAGCTGAAAGAGGCATATCTATTCGTGCAATTTATATTAATTTTAAAGTTTTCAATGTTTTAGCCCATCCCTCATGTCACAAGCAGCAGGAGCAGCGGCTTTCCTATGGCGCTGACGTGCTGTACGTCCACATAAGTAATTAGAATATTAATCACAATGTAACCAGACAACCAACAAATATAAAGTGCTGCAGTTCTTCAGTTCACAGTATTAAAAAGAATTGAACAAAAGCAGTTATCCGTATTTCCAACTTCAATCACTTCCATTAATAAACGTTGTCTTCTTGAACCAGCACACCCCCCATGTAACATGTCAGAAATGCAGCACTTATTCACAAGTGCAGAAAAACACTTACACAATTTGCGTCACTGAATTAAAAACAAAAAGCAGGAAAAGCTATGATTTAACAGAAATAATCATTCATCTTTCTTCCAGGGCAGGAGAACCAATCAGACTGACTTGGAAATGTTGACTAACATGGTGACGTAAAGATGTAATGTTTTTCTCTCAAACATTCTCCACAATATTAATCCCTGCTCTTATCACAAAAAGTGTTGAATTATTTTAGGTACTTCGCAATTAACTAGTGGGAAACAAACTTCATTGTACTTTCAATTTTTAATTTCCTATTTCAAACATTTATACCAAATCGAAATTGTACATTATCAGTTTAATCGAAGTATTTTCTGTGTTTTTCTCAATAAACAAATAGTGCTTTCTTCTAAAGTAGCTTCTGGCAATTTTTCTACATCATTACATAACTCTTGTTACTATTAACACTCCACTAAACGTTTAAGAAGAAATCTATATTTACATTATTCCTGGGGCTTGTTCGGACTATAGAATGACCGACAAAATAAAATGGTTTGTGTTTTTCCCCTTTTTTGGTTCTCTTCCTAAATGTCTTAATGATATTTTTTAAAAAGTCAGAAAACTGAGCTAGATAATCACGAGGGAGAAAGGAATAGAAGTTATGCTGATAGAGTTAGATGAAGAGGGGTGGGAGGAGGCTCGTGTGGAGCATAAACAAGTTGGGCCGAATGGCCTGTTTCTGGCTGTACATTCTATGTAATCTGACCTTTAACTCTTGAATCTTCTGCTTTTGACAGTCCACTTCTTTCTGAAGTTGTTTTCTTTCAAGCTGCAGTGCCTCAGATGCACAACTCTGTTGCGATGTCATATCAGCAATGCTTTCCATTTCTTGTCGCAGAGCGATAAGCATCTTGCCTTTTTCACTAAGCTCCATTTTCAGTGAATCATTCTCGCTCTGCATTTTCTTTAAGTGTGAAACAGCTTCTTCAAACTGATCACAGATGCTCTCTTCTGCTATTTTCATCCTATGGATTTTTTGGGACTTCTCTTCAATTTCAAGTTGCAATTTACTTTTTTCTATTGCTTCATTTTCCAAACTTCTTTCCTTTTCCTTTATTAATTCTCTCAACTGACAGATGCTTGCTTCAGTGTTCTCAAGTTGCTGTTTCTTCTTATTAAGCTCCTCTCAGTATTACAAAGCTGCTCTCTACAGTTCTCATATTGGTTGACTACGGTCATGATTTTTTCTTGGTCTTCATTCCTTTGCTCGTCTGCAGATGCCTACAGCAGAACATGGAAAAAACATGTTAAGACTATCTAAAAGAATTTTTATTCTAAAAGAATGCTATTGATTTCAACTTTATAGAATGGATCATGGTCTTTTACCCAATTTCTCAATTCATCAAAAAAGCTCTTGTAAATTTTGAAGCAAATGCTCTATCATTCATTACCAAAACATTCTCAGCATTTGACAACATATAAGTGGCAAAGCTAAAGAAAAACTGTCTGGGTGTGGAAGAGGGCGTTTTATTTCTGGCCACTGGGGATGATGTTCAAAAATTTGTCCTGACCTGCATTCACAAAATTGGTCCGTTGCATGTTCTACTCCCTGCGGCGTTTCTGCTTTCAGATTTGAACTGCTAACCCTACATTTGAATAATATCTTGTGGTTAGAGGAAATATAATGAGTAGAGCCATCCTGTATTCAAGGATCATTTTCCAGAGTTTTAGTCTTTCATCAAAACCTCTTGGGAATGAGAGAAAAACTTGGTAATTTTCCACATTTGGAAGGAAAAAGATGTACTGAAAGGCCCCATAACAAAATGTGCGGTATTTGAACCAAGGGCATGTGTGATAGAGGACTTCTTACTTAAAGCAAAAACAATGGCCCGGATTTTGCAGGGTCGATGACAGCATATGCCATTGTAAGCCTTGTAAAAGGCCCCGCAAGTTCTGGCTTTCCGCATGCGCGAAAACCCGGAACTTGCGATGTCAAGGTTCGCCTTGATAGATCATACGAACCGACCCAAAAATCACTTCGCTGGCATGGAGTTGCCCAACAAATGCCCACGAAACCCTTAAGCCTGGTAAAAGGGTTAATATAAATGTTAAATTAAAAATTTTTTAAATAAAAAATCATCCACAAACATTTAAAATTAGTTTATGTAAATTTTGTCCTCGATTAAAATGTTTATTTTTTTTTTTAATTAAATTTTTATTGTAAATGCTTCATTAAAGGGACTTTTAATTACATTTGAAAATGGGAACATTTATTTTATTCCAGTTATGTAAATTATCTAATTATTTGGGGATTGGGTTCATGCTTATGGGGATTCCGTTATAAATGGAATCCCCATACCCATATGCGGGATCCTCCTTTCTGATTGGAGGACCTGGCTCACGTGATCCCAGGGACGTTTCTGAACCGCCTGCGTCCCTGGGATCCGTAGGTCTTTACACAGGCGTATGCCTGGAGGCCCAGGACCCAAAGTCTCCGAAGCCCGGGAGCCAGCAGGTAGGTTTGGATTTTTTTTTCAGGTCAGAGGCATACTCCTGGAGGAACGCCTCCGACCGCAAATTCCGGCCCAATAAAACACTCGCAGGCAAGAGATTATGAGTGACTGCTGCAAATTCAACCAGGGACAACAACTTGCATTTATAAAGTCCAGAACACCAAGTGTGTTGGGGACGGGGTGAGGAAGGGAAAGTAAATACAACAGATAAAATAATTAGCTACATTAACTTCAAGAGAATGAAGAACTTGCTAGGCCCAATATGCAAGACTGAGGGTGTTATAGCTTCATAACCTGGAACTGGACGGCTCAGAAGCAGAAATGTTCATTGTCCTACTGGGAGAGCAACAAAAAATAACTGCTTCTGGTGAAAGGAGAAAAGGAACAGAAGACTAATCTCTAAGAAGTAGGGGAGTGGAACTAGTTCACATGTTGACCCAGTAGATAAATCACAAATTTAATCTGGTTTTTTTTTGGGGGGGGGGGGGGGGGGGGGACGTAAAAATGTAGCAAATGATTTGAAATCTAATTCATTACATAACACACGAGTGATGCATTTAGCCAAAGGGTTTAAAAAGAGTCACTTGCAGTGATTTCCCAGGATCCTACATGACTTATCAACTCTCAACAATGTCAGCAGCTCCTGACCATAAGCATCAAACCACTTGCTGAAGGTCTCATCAACAAAAGTGTAGGAAGTAACACTCCCACAAAACCTTAGTTAAGATATTCTTGAAGAACATCAGTCACTCTCTATGTCCCGCATGTGCATCTGGTATCTAATTTCCAAGACTGAGGCCACCTGTCCAGTGATTGCATCAGATGCCAAGACATTGAGAATAAATGTATAATTTTCTTCCTTAGTACATAAAGACTTCTTGGCTTGGTCCTCTGCCAAAGAGAGGCAGAGAAATCTAGAGACTTGGTAAAGATGCAGGTGACAATTTGGTATTGTTATGTGGAAATTCTACCTAAAATACATGACACAAGCTTAAGTTGTGATTTACTGGGTTAATTGTAACCGCTCCCATTCCTGCACTGCACAAGAACTCCACTCACAGAGCAGCCAACTGTTCTTTTTCCTTCAGAAACAGAACATTTTTTTTTTACTTTCCCAGTATAACTTTTCTTCTAAGTTAGACAATTCCAACTTATCCAAACCAAGGTATAACTGTGATATAAAGCATCACTATTTGTTTAGTATTAACTAACCTGACATTGCAACTGATGCTGGTACTGCTCCTTCAGAGTGTTTATCACACTATCCAGCCGCTGAATTTCCTGATTTTTGCAATCCAATTCCTGCTCCAAATTTTCAACAGAGATACTATTACTTGTGCCACGATCCCACAGCTTCTGGTTTTGATCTTTTGCCACTTTGAAGTCCTCTTCAATTTTACAATAGTCAGCCTAAAAGTCAAACATATAAAACTAACTAGAATTTGAAAAACACATCTGCTTACCCCAAAGAACTGATTAGGATAGTGTTTTGGAGTTTGGAAAAGGGAGGAGATAAGGGCATGCTGGGCTCAATATGCAAGAAAATTCAGTTGGCAGGGCCTCATGAACATGTAGCAGATGCACAGGTGCAACACCTTTCTTTCTCCCCTTCCCATCCCTCCCCCCTGACCAGCAGGTCACACTTTGTCTGCCAGACCCCCTCCTCCTTCTCCAATAAAAGTTAAACTGGAGCCCTGGGATGAGCTTTGCAGAACCAGGAAGCCACCAAACAGAAAAAGGAGCAGACCATCTAGGGGGTGGGGCAAAAGTCAGACAGCTCTCTGGAGGCTGGTATGCCCAGTGAGATGGGATGCACTGGCCGCAAGAATGGGGAAAGTGGGCCCCACTGCACTGTGGGGAGGGGGTCCAGGCCAGGCAAACAGTAAGAGCTTTTATTTATTTTGAGGGGGAACAATGCATAGGGTCTCTAGGGAGGCCTGGGTAACACCCATCCCCCTTGTATCTATTGCTCTTGTTCTAGATCTCTCAGGTCACTGAGAATAGTCTGTTTCTCTCCACTCTGTCCCATTCATTCATAATTTTAAACACTTATATCAAATCACCCATTAATCTCAGTTTTAATGAAAACTGCCCTAATTTTTCCAAGTCTTTCTCCCTGCAGTATCCTAAAGAATCTATGCTGTACCCTCTCTATTGCTTTCCTGTAGTGTGAAGCCCAGAACGGCACACAGTACACCAACTGCGGTCTTACTAAGGTTTTATTTAGATTCACCATTGCACCTCAACTGTCATATGCTATACCAGTATTTTATTAGCTTTTTTATGGCCTTATTAACTTGAAGTGGTGCTTTTAATGTCTTGTGAAGCTAAACACTCAAATCTTGTTGCTCTTCCACATCATCCAGCTTTCCTCCAAAAGTACAATTATTAATTTTATGTTTTTTTTTTAAAAACTGAAGTGCACCGTACAATTTACTGACAATGAATTCCAACTGCCACTTTCTTTTGTCCATTGCACCACCTTATCAACAACCCTTTGCAGCTTCCCCTGGTCCTCAGAATTATTTCCTATGCCTCCTATTTTAGTATCGTCTGCAAATTTGGACACCTACATCATTGATGTACACAGTGAACCGAAGCAGTTCAAGAACAGAACCCTGTGAGACCGCTATGTATTTCCAACCACTCCGAGAAACTCTCCTCAACTTCCTACTCTCTGTTCCTCCCCCGCCCCCCACCCCCATCCCCCAACCTAACCAGTTTTTAATCATTTAATTCCATACCTCTTAATCTTCCCCAATAGTCTGCTGTGTGGAACCTTGTTAAAAGCCTGCTGAAAGTCCATGAGCACTACATCCACTGCATTTCCCTCATCCATCATATCTGTTACCTCAAAAGAATTGTAAGAAGTTTGTCAAGTACAATCTTCCTTTCTGAAATCCATGTAGGGTGTTTTCTAATTAATTTCTCCCTGCCTCAGCCCATCGGCTGTCAAAACCTTCATCCATGCCTTGGTTACCTCCAGATTCAACTATTCCAATGCTCGCTTGCTAAGCCTCCCATCTTCCATAAACTTCAGCTTATCCAAAACTGCTGCCCGTATCCTAACTCGCACCAATTCCCATTCACCCATCACCCCTAGGCTCGCTGACCTAGATTGGTTCCTGGTCAGACAATGCCTGGAATTTAAAATTCTCAGCCTTGTCTTCAAGTCCCTCCATGGGCTTGCCCCTCCCCATCTCTGTAACCCCCTCCAGCCCTATAACCCTCAGAGATCTCTTTGCGCCTCCAATTTTGGCCTCTTGCACATCTTCAATTTCCATCGCCCCACCATTGGCAGCCGTACCTTTAGCTGCCAAGGCCCTACACTCTGGAATTCCTTCCCTAAACCTCTACCTCTCTCCTTTAAGAAGCTTCTTCAAACCTACCTCTGATCAAGCTTTTCGTCACTTGTCCCAATATCTCTTTATGTGGTTCAGTGTCTAATTTTGTTTGATAACGCTCCGGTGAAACGTCTTGGTGGACGATGCACATAGCGATCAATTATGAAAGCATGGCTACAAATTTATCCTTTGCTGTTTAGAAAAGGGCTACGACTACAGACAGCATTTGGGTAATGGAGCGGAGATGCAATTCACACCTTGTATTTGTTAGCTAGCCAGCTTTAGGCGAGTTCATTCAATGACGGTAAGTTTTAGGCAGACTTCACACTTGTCAGTAAAGACAAGTGTTACACAAGTTTATCACTGGAAAGGATCCATGATTTTTTACAAAGATTATAAAAGCAAGAGCTGGCACCAACCGAGTCTGAGGTGGGATTGATTGGTACCGAGCCTACCCAACTGAGATAAGTGTTACTTTTCAATGCCACCCAAGGTGGCATTTGTACTTGGCCATTAAATGTCATTAAATTTTCCAAAAGCAATTTAACTAGAAAATCTTCATTACAGAAATAAAATCAACCATTGAAAAAAACATTTGATCTAAAATAGAATTAAATAATATGCAAAAATAATTTTTCAGGTCGGAGATACAACAGAGATGTGCTGCTAATGATGAGAGACAAGAACCAAGGGCGTGGCCCAAACAAGGCATTATAGCAAAGTGGCAGTCAAATCCTCTGACTCATGCATGATGTGAACTTCTTATAGGCAGTGTCCCGGGGTCATTTTTCTCTGTGGGATGACTGCAACTCCTACTTTAATTTAGAAGTTGAGCAAATGAGGAAGAAGTGTGTAAATGCAAGTTTGTGAAGCCAATTAAAAGCATCGAACAACTTTAATTAAATACAAAAAATTTAATGTAAACGATTTCAGTTTGAAAATTAAACAGCTGCTAGACTTACCATTAACTGTTGGATTCGACCGTTCATGGTTTCTACCTCTTGCCTGAATTCATCTCTTTCTTTCCTGGTATTACAAATCTCAGAACGAGATTGTTCTAGTTGGTTTTCCAAGTTCTCTATCTGATGAAACAGCACAAAAGTGCAATGAAACTATGCATCAGTTTAAACAAAATGTCTGAAATACAGCAGAAATACATTGTTTAACATGTACTCTGATCTCCCTATTGTGTACAGTCAATAAAATTTCATGTTGCTGTGCCACAACTAAAGTAGTCATTTTAATTTGCTTAATTTGCAACAGTTGAACAGTTGGTGTTATGATACACTGTATAATGTATATACAGTACATTGTTTATATGCAATATGTGATAAACCTTGAAAAGTGTTACAGGGAGTTTTTGGATTACCTAGGCAGCTACACTAACCTTTCCTATGTTTATTTGGTTGGGAGGGAAGTGTGTTTTTTTCAGATACTGCTGCAAGAACAAAAAAAATTACATGGATTGTTTAACCCACTTACATTTCTCTTTTGCTGGGTGTGTCTCGTATTTTTAATAATGTGGCAGGGAAAGGAAGCATTGCTGACATCAAACAAAAGTCTCGTAATTGTGTGTGTTGGTATATGTAATTTTTTTAGCCCAAAGTAATTAAAAGGATTTATTGTATAAACAGATGTACAACAGACCTTGTCCTCGTATATCCTCTTTGCTTCCCGTAATTCAGTTCGTAGATGGCAGACTGTGGACTCCAGGTCTGTAAGCTGTCGTGAGTACATTGTGCTCTGGTTCCTTGCCTGCTCTCTGGATACAGGAAAAATACTGATTCAATTTTTTTCAATATATAATAGCAGTAAAATTGGTGAGGATTTAAATGCATCTTCTATAAAAGCCCCAAACAGCAACTCCAATGAAATAAACAGGATGGGAGAATTTAATTTTTGCATGTTTTATACCACTAAAATATTTAGTACCTTCACTAGGGTCCTCCTTGTTTGTGGAATGTTATTGCCAAATACCACAGTTAAATACATTCCCAAAGTCAGCAAGTTCCAACTAAGCAAATGTGACCCTAAATGGATTAACAAACAAATTTGAGCAGAGATAAAGAGGAAAAATAGGATGCACCAATCCTGCAGGGAGAGGGGGAAGGCATTCACTGGGATGAATATAAGAAAATACAGAAACATGTTAAAAATGTGAACAGTGGAGCAAAGAGAGACCTGGAAAAAGGCACAGCCGCAGAGGCAAAGCATAACAGTAAAACATTCTCTCAGTACCAAAACAGGAAAAGGGCAGTTAAAGAGATGAAAACCATAAAAGGTGCAAATGGGCTTGTAACCAAGGATGAGCATAAAAGAGTAAATATTCTGAAAGGAGACATGGGAAGGCATGAGCAACATGCCCTTTCCAAAGATATCCCAATGACTTCACCATACACAAGATGAAAGTTCTGAAGCAGGCTAAGTGGGCTCAAAACAAATAAATCCCCAGGGATAGATAGTATTTATCCTAGTGTGATGAGAGAGTAGGGGGTAGATTTGCGAGACACTGACAATCAATAGGCTTCAATAGACACTGGGAGGTACCAGTCAATTGGAAACGGGCTAATGTGGTGCCCAGAGAGAGAGAGAGACAGACAGAGAGAGAGAGAGACAGAGAGAGAGAGAGAGAGAGACAGAGAGGGAGAGAGACAGAGAGGGAGAGAGACAGAGGGAGACAAAGAGAGAGAGAAAGACAAAGAGAGAGAGACAGACAGAGACAGAGAGAGAGAGAGACAGAGACAGACAGAGAGACAGAGAGAGAGACAGAGAGAGAGAGATGAGGAGACAGAGATGAGGAGAGAGAGAGACACAGAGATGAGGGGAGAGATGAGGAGAGAGAGAGGATAGAGAGAGAGAGACACACACAGACAGACAGACAAACAGATACAGACAGAGGCACTTAAATTCAAAGGCTGCGCAACCCGTGCACAGTGAGCTGGAGCGGAGGGAGGGGCCCAATACACAATGGCCCGGGAATCCTCAGAGGTGTTCGTGACCTCAGAGTCAGAGCCGATCCGAATTGGAACGGCATTTGCTAAAACACGGAGCCCTGGAACCCGGCAAGCATTGTCTCGGGATTGTGTCAGAACTTTTCCTGTGGAGATGCGTAGTCTGTTCACGGAGACTGAGCGGCAGACGCACTTTGAAACAACATAGGTGGAGGCGCAGCGCATATGCAATGGCCGCTGGAAGGAGGCTAAAGCAAACTATTTTTAGGCCCACGGTGAAAAAAAAGAGAAAAATAATTTTAAAAATTCAGAAAATTGTTTAAAGCCGGAAAAAATACGGGAAAGTGATGTTGAATGTTCAGTTAAATTTTGCCAGGTGTCCCCTTATTAAAAGAGTTTATCAGGGTTATTTAAATCATGTTGAGAGAGGGGAAAAAGCTTGTGCCCCCATTTGTACCTCAGAGTCTATGAGAGATGGAGGGAACGGCAACAGAGAAAGAGGAAACAAACTTCTCCAAAACTGATCCCAACTCATCGCCAAGGCTGGGGATAGATAACCTCACCGCCTTCTTAGGATTGGGGAGTTTAACCACTTTATTCACTTTCTTATTTGAGCTCTGTTTGAAATTAGAGGTTTTTTTTGTATGTTTAACTCCCTAAACACTTAATGGACGTTCAGGAGAAAGTGAAACATAAGGAATTACTACTGAGTATAAAGGCAGAGGAATGTGATCACTTAGTCGAACAACTAAAGTCACTGCACTTTCCAGAGGATGCAGAGAGTGAACCCCCGGTGACTGGGGTTTGTAAGAATTTGGCCAAGTGTAGCTTGCCGCGAAAGAGTGTCAAGAATCAATCTGGGAGCCGCTCAGATCCTCCCTCCCCTTTTGATGTGAACGATACCAACTCAGACACGAGGATAAGCTCCGTGCACAGCCAAGACTCAGAACTGTCTTGTGTCGAGGTGTTTTCGACTTCGCAAAATTATCTTTAGTAATCCTCAAGGAAATGCATCCTTGTGGTTTATTAACAGATTAGGAGGGACAACAGTTCCTCTTGTATGAGCATGTGACTTCATATCGATGGATATTAGGGGAGTCTTTTGAAGAAAGCCCAGAATGTGAGACTTTAACACCAAGTCAATGTTTAGAAAGATTTACTGAAGGTGACATTTGTCCCTTTCTTCAACTGTAAGTTCGTTAAATTGTATTTTGAAATGATAGTATTGAAACCAATGTAATTATTAAAATACACGGTCCGGATGTTCCTGGTCACACACTTTAGAGACAGCGATTAAACAAATTACTTCATAGCTAACACTTCCTGGGACAATGGTGCATTCCAAAAAAGTAATCAACTGTGTAAGAAACACAAAATGAATTTAAGTTGCAAAAGTCATTTGTGATCCATAGAAACAGATAACATAACCCTCACCCTGTTTATTTAAAGACTTAACGACATCCTGGCAACTTCATTAAAGAATTGAAGCAATTTGCAAAGACTGTAGGGATCCATTCTAACAGTCTGTTGTGTGTAAGACTACAATAAGATTGCACCTCTCTAAGTAAATGTATAAGATGTCAACAATGCAGATCAAGGAGTCTGTGGTTGTTTAGGGTGATGTAGTCTGAAATATTAACCTACATACAGTGCATCCCTCCTAACTGTACAGCTTCTTCCTACACACTTATCTTGGGCATACCCATTAAGAGAAGTTCATGTACACAAGAGTACAAAATACATCATTTAGACGATAAGTACGGTGAACAAAAGTGGACTAAAATATGTTTTATAGTTACCATAAAATGAAAGAAATCATTTAAAATTGACATTTTTTGACAAAGATGCCAATAATAAACAATAAAATGTTAAGACTCATTTTGATGAACAATTAACAGAGTGGCATTTACAAGTGAGAACAATTTGCACTGTGTATATGGGCCGCAACATCAAATATTTACATGTGATTTTATAGAACAAAATAACTTCAATGAAAATGAGTAATGAATACTGGGAATTTTTTTTTAAGTTAGATATACAAAAATGGATTGTATGTTAACATATCAGAGAGTGAAATAGACGATAGAACTTTTTATAACACGCCAATAAAAAGCTTATTGGTTTAAATGTGACCATTTTACAATATTGACATATTGGAGTAGATTTTCATCTTTCCCACCTGAGTGTTAAGCACCATTTGAGCAGAGAGCAGAAAGGAAAATCCGGTGGGCAGGATTGTATGCCAGTAACAGAACCTGGCTAAATTTCCTTTCATTGAAATAAATAAAAGAAAAATCCAATTGATTCTGTAAGGGGCATCCAGATTTTCCCGTGTGCATTCCGCCCAGGTCATGCTTAACAGACTGTAAAGACAGACATCTTTATTTTAATCGTTATCTTAATCTTATCAGGATTTTAGAATTAATTTTAAAAATTCTAATTGTGAGTCTGTCCACTGTGTTCCGCCCTAGAGCAGGTCCTGACTGAAATCGCACACGAGATTGTCCAGCTACTTACTAGGGAAGAGTAGCACAGGTGGTTCCCTATTGCCTTGCCTTCATGAGTTTTTTTATCTTCAGAGTACCTTTTTCTAGGTGGGTCGCAACCAACACTAAAGAGCCCCACTGACCCTTTTACGATGTAGAGGGGCACCCACACACATCAGACTCAAGTACCCCTGCTGAACGTCAACCCAGTATTCAGAGTTCCAGTGCTAGGCTCACCAGAGTCCTCTGGGATGGGGTCCGAACCCAACCCTTCTGACTCAGAGGCGGGAATACTACCACTGAACCAGTGGTCACTCAATGTGGACGCGAGTACACCGCTGGATGTCAACCCGGTATTGAGACACCATATTCTGGTCTCCACTCGCCGGGGGTGCCTTTAGTGGGGCTCGAACCCTTCACCTTCTAACTCAGGGGGGCAAATGCTACCACAAACTAAAGGCTCACTGATTTTTTTTAAGAGTTTGTCTGATTGTCTCATGATTTGAAACGGTGGGGTGGCAATATGGCATTCTTTTAAGTGGTTGTTGTAAAATTTGCCCACGGACAAAAAGTTGCGTTCAAAGGAGTTCGTGGCCCACTCAGAACAAAAAAAATTAGAGGACACATTGTTTATGGACTTGGTGTACCTTGACTTTCAAAAGGCTTTTGCTTTTCCACATGAAGGTTATTAGTTAAACTCAAAGCTGTGGGGATTCAGGGTTAAACCCTGGGAATGCATATAAAAGTGGCTGAAGTGTTCGTTAGAGGAGTTATATTGGCATGTGTTGTATGGTCCCAGGGCTTGAGGCTGGGACCATTGCTGTTTCTAATTTATATAAATGACCTTGTTCAGAAACTCAATGCAAAGAGGTCAGATTTGCAGATAATACCAAACTGGGAGGGGCAGGGGAATCAGCAGTTGCAGCTCAGAAATTACAGCATGAGTTGGACAAAATATGCAAGTGGGCAAAACAATAGCAGATGAAATTTAATACAGACAAGCAATATTCCCTTTAAGCTGCGCGGCTGCTCTGGAGCTCCCGCGCAGCTGGCTCACCGACTTTTAAATGGGGAAAAACCGTGCATGCGTGGTATTTTGCATGGGCCGCACAGCCCTTTAAAGGGGCCATGCACCCAAAAAAAATTAAAGGAAACATTGCAGACAAGTATAAAGTGCTACATATAGGAAAGAAAAATAGATGACATGCATACTCCATGAATGGTGTTGAAAGAGTGAAGAATGAAGTTGAAAGAGATCTTGGAGTCTTAGTAGACGTTAAATAACAATCAATCAATCAAGATAATAGTATGTTGAATTACATAGCAAAAATAGTAGAATGGAAGTCAGAGGACATAATGATCAAACTGTATACTGTTCCAGTCAGATTGCACCTTAAATACTTCATGCAGTTTTGGTCACCAAGAAACATGAGAGACATTCAAGCTCTAGAGGCGGTGCAGAGAAGAGGTACACTGCTGAACTCCAGTGTCAGGGGTCTGAATTATGAGGAAAGACTGGAGAAACATGAACTTATCAGCTTGGAAAGGACGCCTCAGAGGTATACAAGATTGTTGAAAGGTATAAAAAAAAAGTTAATCCAAAATATTACTTCAAATTAAACAGTGGGAATACAACGACAGGAACACAAGTTCAAACTAGTAAAAGGTAAATTTAGGACCAATATCAGGCAATGCTTCTTCACAGAAAGAGTGATCAATATGCAGAACAAGTTTCCAGATAGAGTGGTGTAGGCAAAAACCCTGGAATCGTTGAAGAAACAACTGAAGGTTACAATGGGTAGAAGTTCGGTTCATCTGGATGAATTAATTAAGATGGGCCAAATGACCTTCCTCATTTGTAATCTTCAACTGAGGACCATGTCTTCAAAATGATGAGACGCGTAGGTGATGTTGACATAAGTAGACTGTTTATATGAATAAGAAAATACTGAAATGACCAAGTACTCTGTGGGATAGGATGTGCTGCTGGGGCTAAATGTGGAGAGCAGTCAAGTGGGGTTGAATAGGGAAGATGCGGGGATAGACAGATATAGTGGGCTTTCATTTATGCAGAACTTTCCCGTAGAAGATTAAACAGATGTAGTGTTTGTGTTAGGGCAGACTGTATATGGTCTGTGAAAGCAGCAGGGTTGATAGACAAGTTGCTCATAGTGAGTCGGAGGAGATGCTATTTCGTAGCAACAAGGGGGTTATCCCATGTGGCATGGGAAGTATCATTGGAAGCACTGATTTAGGATACTGAATAACTGAAATTAGTTTTTATTACACTGTATTGTGGGATTTTTAACAGTGCTTTGCAGATTCAATTTTGTGACTCTGTCCAGTACTTTGTGAAAACTATTAATTCATGAAGCTTGCATAAAATAAGAATTCTAAGGAGTTTTACCAGAGAATGTTGAAATTAAATAAAGTATTGAAAGAAATAAAGACATGAGTTTCAGAGATTAAAACCAGCCTTGTAGAGTTTGGGATAAAAACCAGTAAATAAATTATGAAAAATGGAAAAAAAATTAGTAAAAACAGTTTTGCCCAGGATTGAAGACAGAGCTAAGCAAATTAAATAAGTACAGGGTTTCAGAAATTCAAAGCAGACTTACACAGATGGAAAGGAAGGGAACTGGAGGACAGCCAAGGCCATGGGCAAGGAACAACAGGGTATTGGGGGAGGAGCCAAAATCTTGGGTCTTTGGAAAAGCGGGAGAGGAAAAAAAACTTGAGAATTTTATATTTAATTTATAGATTCTGATATAATTATTTAGATAAAGAGGTCACTTGCAGTGTTTTACAGCTGTGGTTCTCAGTTAGCACCAAAGGAGGATTTGAATGAAGTTCGGAGATGTAACTCAGAAGACCAAGGCAGGAGTTGGTCACATGGCCCAAGTTGGTCAATGGGTAGGTAAGATTTTAAAAAGGTTGTGAAATACATATTGGAAAAATAGGTTTATTCTGGAAGAGGCATGATCACTACTGTTGACATATAAGCCTGCATCTTCCTCGACTATCCACCCCAAATTTGCAGCAAATATGGGAAAATTGAATGGCGAGGCAAACAGCTGCATCTCTGTCCAAACCCTCGTTTCCTCCCTTCCACTCCAGCCAGGGAGGCCACCCACGCAATGTTCCCTCTAAGCTGCGCGCGTGCACAGCCACACAGTAATCTGCAGTATCATGTGCAGACCGCTCACAAGCTTTTACACTGGAAATACCGCGCATGCGCAGAAATTTAAAGGGACCGCGCATTGAAAGAAAAAGGCCGCGCAGAACAAAGCGCTGCTTACAGGGAACATTGCTGCCACGTGTAAACGGCGGCAGGAAGGCAAGGACTGGCAAGCTGTCTGATTTCCTTTCCTGCTCCACCCATCGGACCTGTCCAAAGGGTCACAGACTCTTTGCGCTACTTTACCTATGATACCTTTTAATAACCCTGTCTGCCGAGAATTTATTCAATAGCCTCTTAACATTAATAACATCTTCTACTTCTAATACAGTATCGAAGGAAGCAACACAATTCCTTCCCGATGTAATAGTCAGCTCTTGGACTACTTAAGTGTTTTTCATGTAACAAAGTGGAGCAATAAAGTATATTAGAATACAAGAAACCCTATCTTGTGTAATACATCCATCATGAGAGGCTGAAGAGAGAAGCCTGGTGTTTGGAGGATATTATTCAAAGAATGAGAAAAATCCTGCTATAGATAAGCAATCTAACTTTCTCTCTCATTCAGTTATTGGACACAAGAAGTTTTACGAACAGTAAAAGGCTGAACAAACCTGGACCAACACCACCTACCCAACTTCTCAACATTTTCCCCAATCCTTTCTCTCTCTAGAAATGCATCAATAGTCTCTTCAACTAATTAATACTGTTTGCATCAATGGCGTTCTTGGACAATATTTTCCATATGCATCTTACCACCCCTTTGGGTCAAAAAGCCCAATTTACCTGAATCAAATTCCTTGAAAATTTTGAAAATGCATATTAGGTCACCACAAAGTTGTCTTTTTCTCCAAAGAGAAGGATACAAACTTTTCAAATCTTTCCTCATAACCTAAATTCTGAATACCCCGAAGTCATCATCATTATTTGTTCTGTATTATAAAAAAGGATATAGAGGCACTGGAAAAGGTGCAAAAAGATTTACTAGGGCGATACCAGACCGAATGGTTATACCTATCAAGAAAAATTGAACAGGCTGGGGCTCTTTTCTCTAGAAAAGAGAAGACTGAGGGATGACCTGATAGAGGTCTTCAAGATTATGAAAGAGTTTGATAGGGTAGATGTAGAGAAGGTGTTTTCATTTGTGGGGGAGGCCAGACTAGGGACATAAATATAAGAGTCACTAATAAATCTAATACGAAATTCAGGAGAAACATCTTTACCCAGAGAGTGGTTAGAATGCAGAATTCGCTACCACAAGGAATAGTGGAGGCAACTAGCATAGATGCATTTAAGAGGAAGCTAGATATACACATGAGGGAGAAAGGAATAGAAGAACATGTTGATGGGGTTAGATGAAGAAAGGTGGGAGGAAGCTCGTGTGCAGCATAAACACCGGCATAGACCTGTTGGGCCGAATGGCCAGCTTCTATGCTGTAAATACTAAGTAATATGTCTCAAAAGCAATAATATCCTTCCTGCAATTAGGCAGCCAGAACTGCAGACAGTAACTGTTGAATATTTACGAAACAGTGGTCAGTAACAGCAGGTACCACCTCATTGCATGAAAGGCTACTTCACTAAATTACACATCCTTGTTAACACATATATCCAAAGTTTAATGCTTGATAATATATCCAAGTAACAAGCTCTAAGGGTCTTGTTGTATGGTTTTTCAACTTTTCAAAGAATTGCCTAAACAATGGCAATAACGTACGATGGATTCTACAAACCAATTAGAAAGATACAATATACTAATTGATTTCTTTCTGTAGATTCTCCTATGCCTTTTTGGTAGAAGTCTATACTTACTGTATAGCCTCCACTTGGTTCTGGAAACTTGTGGCACAGCTGCGAGAACGGTTTACTTTTCCAGTTAGTGCTGACAATTCTTGTTTATGTTCATGATTCAGCTGCTCTATTCTATGAAAGAATGATTAGTGGTTGACTTGTGATTCACCAGGTGGTACCTTTTTGTTTTAAAAGATACACCCAAAAAATATATTTGGAGATTATCAAAAGATTCTTTGAGTGGATCTCAACATTACTGCCCTTTAAAAAACACCAATAAGGAATTATGGACAACTAAGTATTTTTTTCTCATTTATATCTATTGATTTAAAATACAAGTTGATCTCCCATGACATCTCCCCACCAGACTTGGGCTAAGCTTTTCTTCTCAATGTGGGTGGGGAGAGAAGAGTTCTTGCTGGCTATACATTAGTCAAACCTGGATTGAACGCTGGGAAGAGGAGGCAGTGAGAACGAGGATTAGTAAGGTCAGTCTAGCCCCAGCAATATGCACTGTGGGAGTAGGGTAAAAGGTTGCCAGCCAAAGCTTGGATTTTGTGGTCAGATTGGGGAAAAGGCGAGGCTTTCATACTTGATTACCTTGCCATTTCTCCTCTCACATGGCAGTCAAACAAACCATTGCCTGATCGACAGGAGCCAATCTTCGTCCTTCCTTTGCCTCTATTCATCCAGACTATAATTTTTATTGTAAACTGTCGGAGGGGGCGCTGGGTTAGTTTTATCAGATCTTGATACTGAAGCCCTGTGACTTAACCTTACATATTCATAGAATCATAGAAAGTTACAGCACTGGAAGGAGGCCATTTCGGCCCATCGTGTCCGCGCCGGCCAACAAAGAGCTATCCAGCCTAATCCCACTTCCCAGCTCTTGGTCCGTAGCCCTGCAGGTTAGAGCATCCCAAGTGTACATCCAAGTCCTTTTTTAATGTGGTTAGGGTTCCTGCCTCTACCACCCTTTCAGGCAGTGAGTTCCAGACCCTCACAACCCTCTGGATGAAGAAATTTCCCCTCAAATCCCCTCTAAACCTTCACCCAATTACTTTAAATCTGTGTCCCCTGGTTTTTGACCCCTCTGCTAAGGGAAATAGGTCCTTTCTATCCACTTTATCTATGCCCCTCATAATTTTATACACCTCAATAAGGTCTCCCCTCGGCCTCCTCTGTTCCAATGAAAACAGACCCAGCCTATCCAGTCTTTCCTCATAGCTAAGATTCTCTACTCCCGGCAACATCCTTGTAAATCTCCTCTGTACCCTCTCTAGTGCAATCACATCTTTCCTGTAATGCGGTGACCAGAACTGCACGCAGTACTTTAGCTGAGGCCTAACTAGTGTTTTATACAGTTGAAGCATAACCCCCCTGCTCTTGTATTCTACGCCACGGCTAATAAAGGCAAGCATTCTGTATGCCTTCTTAACCACCTTATCTACTTGGCCTGCTACCTTCAGGGATCTGTGGACATGCACTCCAAGGTCCCTTTGTTCCTCTACACTACTCAGTATCCTACCATTTAATGTGTATTCCCTTTCCTTGTTAGCCCTCCTCAAATGCATTACCTCACACTTCTCCGGATTGAATTCCATTTGCCACTGTTCTGCCCATCTGACCAATTTATTGATATCTTCCTGCAGTCTACAGCTTCCTTCTTCAGTATCAACCACACAGCCGATTTTAGTATCATCTGCAAAATTCTTAATCATACTCCCTATATTCAAGTCAAGATCGTTGATATATACACCACAAAAAGCAAGGGACCTAGTACGGAGCCCTGTGGAACCCCACTGGAAACAGCCTTCCAGTCACAAAAACGCCCATCAACCATTACCCTCTGCTTCCTGTCTCCGAGCCAGTTTTGAATCCAACTTGACACTTTGCCCTGGATCCCATGGGCTTTTAACTTCGTAACCAGTCTGCTATGTGGAACCTTATCAAAAGCCTTGCTAAAGTCCATATACACTACATCAAACGCACTACCCTCATCTACCCTCCTTGCTACCTCCTCAAAAAATTCAATCAAGTTTGTCAGACACGACCTTCCCTTAACAAATCCGTGCTGACTATTCTTGATTAATCGGTGTCTTTCTAAATGAGGATTTATCCTGTCCTTCAGAATTCTTTCCAATAATTTTCCCACCACCGAGGTTAGGCTGACTGGCCTGTAATTACTCGGTCTATCCTTTTCTCCCTTTTTCAACAAGGGTACCACATTAGCAGTCCTCCAGTACCACACCTGAAGCCAGACTGAATTGAAAAATGGTCAGGGCCTCTGCTATTTCCTCTTTTGCTTCGCTTAACAGCCTGGGATACATTTCATCCGGGCCTGGGGATTTATCCACTTTTAAAGCTGCTAAACCCCTTAATACTTCCTCTACTTAATATTCCTGCACACCCACCCAGTTTTTTTGTGGTGGAAGTGTGTGCTGATTCTCTGGGGCAAATACTCTATCAGTAGGGGATACTGCAGTGAACAACACCTACCAGGAGTTTAAACCAATCACAACACCACCTACAAGTGCAACAAGAACTGCATTTAAATGATGATGCTTTTAAACTCCATTGACAAAGCCTGACATAGGAGTTTTCAATGTATTTTAAGATGGAATGTTGTGGCCCATTCAACATTTTTAATATATAATAGATTGCATTAACCAAGTGCTCAAGACATCAGAAAAATGGCTTGAAGATATGGAGCTGAACACCAAAATGAAGAAAACACATTCCATTTACCTCGTGCCTCATCACGTCTCAGAAACATCCCAAAGAGCTTCATATTCAACAAATTATGTTGAAGCTCAAAGACTGCAAATGTGGCTGCCATTTTACACACATTAAGATGCCACAAAAAACAAGAGATTGATCAGTTAATCTGGTAATGTTGAGAGGAATGTTAGCCAGGACATTGGGAAAACACCCTGCTCTTCTTTGAGGCCAGTGGGACCTCGATTTACCATCTCATTCAAAGGACCTCATCTCTGACAATGTGACACTCTCAGTACTGCACTTAAGTACAGATTATTGCTCAAGTTATTATTATTACCAGGAAGTTATATTAAACCTTAAGCCCCAGTTGGAGTATTGTGTTCGATTCTGGGCACCACACTTTAGGAAGGAAGTGAAGGCTTTGGAGAGGATACAGAAGAGATTTACTACAATGGTTCCAGGGATGAGGGACTTCAGTTACGTGGATAGACTAGAGAGGCTGGGGTTGTTCTTCTTAGAGCAGAGAAGGCTAAGAGGAGATTTGATAGAGGTGTTCAAAATCATGAAGGGTTTAAATAGAATAAATAAAGAGAAACTGTTTCCAATGGCTGAAGGGGTGATAGGTTGAAAGGTGATTGGCAAAAAGAACCAGAGGCGACAGGAGAGAAAACTTTTTTACACGAGTGGTTAGAATTTGGAATGCACAGCCTGATAGGGTGGATACAGATTCAATAGTAGCTTCAAAAGGGAATAGGATAAATATTTGAAGGAGAAAAAATTGCAGCGGGGAAAGAGCCAGGGGTGGAACTCTTTGAAAAAGCTGACTCAATATGCCGAATGGCCTCCTTCTGTGCTGTACTATTCTATGATTCAAGTCCTGGAGTGGGGTTTCAGGGAGCCAAACAACCACACGCAGTTGAATTAACAAATTCGCAGAAGCATCTGGGTGAATGATTGGATCTCTCTACAGATGCAATTAATTTGGACTAGCTGAGAGTCGGCATGGGCTCGACAGGCCGAATGGCCTTCTTCCGTGCTGTAACCAATCTATGATTATAGCTTCATGCTCAAACACCTTCCAGCCAGTTCCCTGATTATGTTATCACTATATACACACAAACATTAAACAAACAGAAAGACTGAAAATGAAAAGTATGGAAATTTGGAAAAGTATGGGTAAATAAATGAAAGTCAGCATGGACTTGTTAAAGGCAAATCGTGTTTGACTAACTTGATTGAGTTCTTTGTTGAAGTAACAGAGAGGGTTGATGAGGGTAGTGCGGTTGATGTGTATATGGACTTTCAAAAGACATTTGACAAAGTACCAAATAATGGACTTGTTAGCAAAATTAAAGCCCATGTGATTAAAGGGACAGTGGCAGTGTGGATATGAAATTAGCTAAGGGACAGAAAGCAGAGAGTATTGGTGAACAGTTCTTTTTCAGACTGGAGGGAAGTATACAGTCGTGTTCCCCAGTGTCAGTATTAAGACCACTACCCTTTTTATATAAATTAATGACCTGGACTTGGGTATACGAGGCATCATTTCAAAGTTTGCAGGTGACATGAAACTCGGAAATGTATTAAACAATGAGGAAGATAGTAACAGACTTCAGGAGGACATAGACAGACTGGTGAAATGGCAGATGAAATTTAATGCAGAGAAGTGTGAAGTGATACATTTTGGTAGGAAGAATGAGGGTATATGTACACAAATCTTTGAAGGAGGCAGGACAAGTAGAGAAGGCTCTTAAAAAAAAAAAGCATATGGGATCCTTGGCTTTATTAATGGAGGCACAGAGCACAAAAGCAAGGAAGTTATGCTAAACCTTTATAAAACACTGGTTTGGCCCCAGCTGGAGTATTGTGTTCAATTCTGGGCACCACACTTTAGGATGTCTAGGTCTTAGACGGTGCAGAAGAGATTTACTGGACTAGTACCAGGAATGAGGGACTTCATTATGTGGAAAGACTGGAGAAGCAGAGGTTAAGAGGAGATTTGATAGAGGTGTTCAAAATCATGAACGGTTTTGATAAGAGTAAATAAGGAGAAACTGTTTCCAGTGACAGGAGGATTGGTAACCAGAGGATACTGATTTAAGGTGATTGGCAAAAGAATCAGAGGTGACATGAGGAAACATTTATTTACACAGCAGGTTGTTGTGATCTAGAATGCACTGCCGGAAAGGGTGGTGGAAGCTGATTCAATAGTAACTTTCAAAAGGGAATTGAATACTTGAAGGGAAAAAAATTACAGGACTATGAGGAAAGAGCATGGGAGTGGAACTAATTGGATTGCTCTACCAAAGAGCCAGCACAAGCACGATGGGCTGAGTGACCTCCTTCTGTGCTGTATCATTCTATGATTCTATGAAAACATAACAAAAATAAAATCACAATTCTTTTTAATTGCTGGATTTCTAGAAAGTTTTATGCAGCGCTATTTGCGTACAAGTGGGATCCACTCTGATAAATGTTTAATCTCAGCTAAGATGCTGTGGGGCAATTCCTGAGCAAAGACAGCTGCCTCCCTACAGGAGAGGAGGAAACTGGTGGGAGAATTAGTGTTGGACTTGTGTGTTGGGTGTCCCAGCAGCTTGCAATTGTAGCAGCAGTGATGGGTGCCTGGGACGAAGTCCTAGTCAGGCACTGGAGTTCTTAGAGTTACATATCCCCAAAAAGTACTGAAGTGCGCACACACTTGAATTCAAAATTGCATCCTCTTTCAAAGTTTAAATTAACAGTGGAATGATGCTAAATATATTAGTACACCATAACATTTTATGTATATTGGAACATATAAATTTTAGATTTCCTACCTTTGATGTGGTTTGCTTTAAATGTAGTTCAACCTCTACATAAAAAGGAATGAGTCAGCATTTACTGGGGAAGGGAGAGGGGAACCCCTAAACCATGGTCATTTTGACACCAGAAGTCATTTTGGTTCTGTGATCCTCCCATCCCTGCTGAATTGTAAGATCTAACATATTTTTGAAGTGAATCAACAGAAGAGAAACTGAACTCATCGAATAGTTGATAAAGAAATAAATACACACAAAAAGATTAAGAAGCGCTAAATAGACTAAAGCATTGAGGGATTGTACGGCGGGACCTTTGGATGTGGAGGCTGACCTGCATTCAAAAGAATGAGGGAAAGCATATTAAAATTCATGGCCTAGAAATTCATGACCGCCACAAAAGCTGCCGGTGCCACCACAGCCGGGTGGTAATGGCCGCCAAAAATGGTGGCGCTGGCAGGACCGAAAAATTGGCGCTGGGGACTAATTAACATTAGCCCAGCACTAAACTCACTGTGCAACGCCGTCCAGGTGGCGTTTGTCCCGGCAGGTGGCCGAAGCATCATTGCAGCTAGAATAGCCTCTCTGAAAGCAAGGCTGTCATCTCAGAAAGCATTGTCGGTCTCTTAAAGGGGCAATGCCTTCTGAAATGAAAAAAAAAAATGTAAAAATATGCAGTTTTTAGCTCTTACAGCTCACTGCCTTCTGAAAAAAATTAACATTAAAAAGAATTCCCAAATGAGTTTTCAGCTCTTAAAGCTGAATTCCCTTCCGCACCTAATAAAATGGGAAAAGTGCTTCAGCACTAACACAAACGGTTCAGCAAGCCAGGGAAGGGGCACCCAGGGTCTTGCACGCAGCACTCCAGCTTAGTGCAGGGGGTCGATACTGCAAGAGAGGTCCTCTACCCACAGGGGCCAGGACACCCTCCAGAAAGAACAATGTGGGACCACATCACCGAGGCCATCACTGCCAGCAGTATCGTCCCCACGACCTGGCTCCAGTGCCCAAAGAAACTTCATGACCTCAGACCAGTGGTCAAGATCAGTGAATGCATCTTCAAAAGCCATCTCCCACCAAGCACACCACTAGCTTCACACACTTCTCAATGTACGATTACCCCTGCCAATCACTCACCTACCATCAATCTGCACCAATTGCGAGGCACAGCTCCCATTCCAAGCTTCACCTCACCCCCTTGTAGGAGGCGGTGCTGGCCATTCTTGGCAGGGGCAGGGCTGAAAGAAGACAAGCTGCTAGTATCCTCATACGCAATCCTCCTTCTGACATGCACCTCCTGCTTTCCCACCCTCCCCACACCACAACTCCACCCTTGTGCCTTCCTCATTTCACACACCCAAGAAATGCAGCCTGCCCCGGGGGAGGCAAGAACAAGAGAAAAAGAGCGAGAAAGAAAGAGCAAGAGAAAGAAAGAGCAAGTGAGAGGAAAGGAGGCCATCACACGATTTCACATTCCCAGCCACCAGCTCCTCAAGGTCAACCAGCAAGGCCATCTGCAGTATCCCCCACTGAAAGTCAGCAGCCTTCCACCAGCCATGCTGCAGCCACTGGGGTAGCACTGCATGACATCAGTAGCACAGGCAAAGGCACACACAAGACAGTCACGAAGGGAATACATGAGGATGATTAATTGATTTCTTGATGTCATACTGAATGGATAGATGTATAAAGTTGGATTGGAAAGTTTGCTTTGTGGTGGCTTTTATTTCAGCATTGTGGCCAAGAGGACATTGTGATGGTCAGTAACAGAGGGAAGGTAAGGTGTGGGACAAATGTTGAAAGGGGAATTGGGGTTGTGGTCACTGGTACTGCAGGCGGATGATTCCATCCTGGATATACAGGCCAGAAAGGGGCTGTCTGGGTCACGACCTCCTCTTCCACCATCCTCCTCTTCCCTCTGTGAGCGGATGCTGTAAATCTGAAATAAAGGCATAAAATGCTGGAAACACTCAGGTCAGGCAGCATCTCGACCGGAGACGTGAACTCTTGTTTCTCTCTCCATGGATGATGCCTGACCTGCTGAGTATTTCCAGCACTTTCTTTCTTCTCAGATGCCTTCCTTTACCATCCGAGGCCTTGCAAGCGTCCAGCAGTACTCCCTGCACTCCCTAAAAACTATTACCATGTATTGCACCAAGCCACTACTTCAATAAAATTAAAACCCAGATGTGTGTCCCTTTAAGAGGTGCTGACAGCATCTCTGTCAGTCTGCTGAACGCTGGGTTTTCAGAGTGAGCTTTGGACCCAGCGCTGAACTCAGCGCTAAGATTGAAGTTCACCGAGGTGACATTAAGTCGGCGTGCACGTCACCCTCTCCATTTACATGTCCAGGCCAGCGCTGCTATCAGCAATGCTAAGGCCCTCTTCAAAATAGCGGCCGCCGAGTCCCACACCACAGAAGGGCACTAGAGTAGCAGCCGCCATTTTTCGCCAGGACAGCAGTGGCAACTCATGGCGGTAAGTGGCCCAATTTCTAGGCCAATAACTTAGACATTCCTCTTTATTCATTTATTCTTCAGATTCGAATGATTTAAGCGAAAGTAGTAGAGAAAAATGGAGAAGGAATCTCCAGGACTTCATTTTAAGGCAAGCCTCGAGTAGATATACCATAGTACTTACCTTGAGCTGCCAAATCAAGACAATAATACTTGCAACAGCTTGCAGACTACTCCATGTAGCTGATTTCAGCTCATCAAGATAAACTATTTGTATTTTGGTCCATGATATCGCCATGGCGCAAGTAGAATGACCCCTAGCTGTTCATGGTAGCTCATGAGCAAAGATGTATTCTACCACCCATCCCGCCAAATACTGCTTCTATTATGGGCTTCACCGACCGCCAAGTTTCATTTATATGCTTGTTTGCTCCACGTAGAACAAGAAACTTTACAGACCAAAACAAAAAGCTACTTTCCAGCCAGAGAGGAAAGATGTGATAGCAGGTAAAATTTCAGATGCCAATGAATACAACTTAAGGTACAAATTTCAAATGTAATGGTAGGAATGCCCTATTTAATTGTGAAACTCAATAGTGTGGGGCACATCACCAAAGCACGAAGCTCACCAATGCTCCACGTGAAAAATACATGAAGGATGAAAGCAAGAGTTGAAGCAGATCAGATAGGAGCTTGCGAAGAACAAGGCTCATGCTGCAGGTAAATGTAATGGGACAACTGGAAAGTTTAAGTTTTCACCTGCTTCACGTGAACCTGGAAATATGAAACTCCAACAAACTACGTAATGGACCTGGAGAGGAAAAAATCCAAAAGAAGCCAAGATAGCTGGGATATTGGTGCCAAGGATTCAAAGAATTTAAATTAATTTGACATTTTATGTACAGGAAACTCTTGTTTAACCGGCACCTAAATATCCGGAATTCTCTCTTAACCGGCAAAAATCATACTCCGAAAACTCCTCTCAAATAACCGGCAATGTTGCCGAGTCCGAGTCTCCCGCGAACGCAGAGTACTCCGAAAACTCCTCTCAAATAACCGGCAATGTTGCCGAGTCCGAGTCTCCCGCGAACGCCGAGTTAGTCAGTGGGGGTAGTTCTCCAAAGTGCCACTACTCGGCCTCCTGGCGCTGTCGGAAGTCCGAACACTGCAGTAACAGGAGTCTGATTCTCCCGCGCTGCCGGGAGTCTCTTCTGATCGGCCATTTTACTGTGTGTCTCCCACGCTGCTGGTAGTCTCTTCTGATACACCATTTTACTGTGTGTCTTTCCATCTTCATCGGCAATTATCTCCTCCATCTTGCATTATGGAATTCCCAAAAGCTGGTCCAAGCAAAAGGAAGAGAGTGGTCTTAACTTTAAAACAGAAAATCGAGATATGCCAACGACTAGAAAGGGGAGAGAAGCGTATCAACATTATGAATGAATTCAAAATCGGTTCGTCAACAATCTACGACATCAAATCGCAGAAGGATAAGCTGCTCAAGTTTTATTCAAGCTCGGAGACATCTAAGAGTGTAGAGAAACGGCGTACGCTTCGTAAGCCTAAGCTTGAAGAGCTGGATACCGTGCTTTATGAATGGTTTTCTCTTAAGCGTTCAGAGGGTGTTCCAATTTCCGGACCCATGCTAATCGAGAAAGCGAAGGATTTCTACGAAAGGATGGAGCTCACTGACAAGTGTGCTTTCTCCGATGGATGGCTAACGTGCTTCAAGTTACGGCACGGGATACGACGACTCGATATTTCCGGCGAGAAGAAATCAGCTGATCACGATGCCGCAGAATACTGCGATTATTTAAATCGGATTGTGCAGCAACATGATTTGTCACCAGCACAGATATATAATGCCGATGAAACTGGCTTGTTTTGGAGGTTTTTGCCAGAATCAACGCTTGCTGGGGCTAGTGAGGCTAATGCTTCAGGTTACAAGAAAAATAAAGATCGTGTAACCGTGCTAACATGTGCGAACGCTGCTGGATCACACCGGGTTAAACTTCTTGTTATTGGGAAGTATAAAAATCCCCGTGCATTTAAAAATGTGAGGCACTTACCTGTTGAGTACAAAGCTCAAAAAAATGCTTGGATGGATAAGGAAATCTTCTCCGATTGGTTCCATCATATTTTTGTTCCATCTGTGAGGGAACATTTCCGCAAAATAGGGAAACCTGAAGATAGCAAATGCATTTTATTGCTTGATAATTGTAGAGCCCATCCGCATGAATCCGAGTTGGTTTCGGGAAATATTTTCACCATTTATTTGCCACCAAATGTAACTTCTCTCATCCAACCCATGGACCAGGGCGTTATCCAAAATCTGAAGTGTCATTACAAGAAAGACTTCCTACGTAAACTGATAAGCCAAGATGACAATATTCAAGCATTTCAGAAGGAATACAATATTAAAGATGCCATCTATAATGTTGCATGTTCCTGGAACTTTGTGAAAGGTCACACTCTGAGGCAAGCCTGGTGCAAATTGTGGCCTTCTGTAATGTTTGCTGAAGGTTCTTCTTCAGAGGAGGAATTTCATGGGTTCAATGTTCGTCCCAAGAAGAGTACAATAATGGACATGGCTGGCATGGTGAAAAATGCAAGCCCAGCAAACCCTCTACGTCACCTCAGTGAAAGTGATATCGAGCAGTGGGTTGATGCAGATAAGAGAAGTTGGTGTTGTGCATATGCTAAGTGATGATGAAATAATTGAGAATGTTTTGAATCCAAAGAAAGAAAAGGAAAGAGAGATAGAAAGTGAAGAGGATGAGATTTCTGAAGAGAACAAGATTTCTTGGGCTAAAGCTGCAGAAGGATCATCTTCAATCCTCAAATTTGCTGAAAGGCAGACTTGCTACTCTGCCCAAGAAGTTATGCAACTCCATATTCTGCATTCCACGTTTCTACAGAAAAGGCAAGAGTCCACTAAGCAAACCGACATCCGCAACATGTTTAAGAAAGCTTCCAAAAGAGTCGAAGCAGCGGAAGTGCCTGAAGAATCTGTGGAACTGCATGATCCTGATGACCCAGCTGGCACGGATATTTCTGATGAACCAGATGACTCGGAATAAGTGTACAGTCAACTACAGTACTGTATACAGTCGTTTATAAGTTTTGTTTTACTGTTAAGTAATTAAAGAGTTATGGATTACCCTCAACTGGCAGTACTGTACTTAATCAAGCATCTTCCACCATCCATTTAACACGACATTCTGTAGGTGAGTACCCAAATACTGTATACTGCACATTTCTTGATTTTTTAATTTTTGTTTGTTAAAAATAGCCTCGGTAGATATAACTCTCCATTATCCGGAATTTTTATTCAACCGGCACCACGCCGGTCCCGTCGGTGCCGGATACCAAAGAGTTTCCTGTATTAGAGTGGAGCTTTTTCTGGAAGCTGACTACTTGCCACATGAGAAGAGAAACATTGTCTCAATAAAAAGTTCCTCTCAAGAGCCACATTAAACAAATGACCATTCCACAGGGAGCGGAGTATCCAGCACTTCGTTTTAAAAGCAGCTCCTGCCTGTAAGGTGTGGTATGGGTAAATTAGCACTCGGACCCAGTAGACTGGAAAAACAGGGCGTGGTGAGTTTCTGGTCACTGCGCTTAAAGCACAGCGAGCAAGAGCAAGTCTCACCAGGATTCATTCTGTATCGTACGTTGATAGTATTGTCAGACCAGAGATTCACCAATTGTCTGTTAATCCCCTGAATAAATAACATTTAAACATATAACTTGAAACTGCTTTTGTTTAAAGTGGCATGTGGTTGCATCCATACACCTTGGGTGCAAGCATCTTAAAGACGTGGTTCCAGTCAATAAGGAAATTGTCAATCACCAGTGCAAGTGGACAGTTGAACATGCAGTGCTTTGTCACACTTTTGCCCCTCCCTCCCTCCCCCAAGATCACGAGAGTAAAGTGGCAGTTGCCTACTTGCTTATTTATACTTCCTGGAACAACTGTGCACGCTTTCGAGCCCACCGCAAGAGAAGGTTTAGCAACAATTCTCTTGTGAATCATTTTGTATTTGGCACAAAGCTGGCAGTGTTACACTTGAATCATGCTTTCTACTTCACGGTATACAACAATCATATGAAGACTTTGAGCAGACCTATCTGGAACTAAGCAGCTATGAAGGGCAGATCCATTACTGATTCTAGTTCATAGTTTACTTCATTAAGGAGGAATTCCAGTTTCTCCATGAATTTAGTCTTGGAGAGTTTTGAAAAAGAGCACAGGTGACTCAGTTTCTAAGCAGCTACAGATGTGCCAACAAGCACTTCGGAAATGCTGAATAGGAGAATATTACACTGATAAGTTTGTTTTGAGTCTTAAGTGCTGTACTTTTGATGAAGCAAACTTATCTTGGTATGAAAGTATGCATCTTTAAGGCTGATAGATGCCAGGCAGTTTACTCCCTAAATGATCTGAGGTAGCATTACTATTTTTAACTTCTTGTGGAAAAGTTATTTAAGATCCTTACATCAAATGCATTTCACAGAACTCCAATCTTTTTGGGAACGAAAAAGTAACTAGAGTAAATCCTGCAATTTTCTAGGCTTGAGGAAGACATCTCTTTAGCCTAAGACAGAAGAACATTCAATGAATCATAGAATAATACAGCACAGGAGGCCATTCTGCCCATCGTGCCTGTGCCGGCTCTGTGAAAGAGCTATCCAATTCGTCCCACTCCCCTGCTCTTTCCCCATAGCCCTGCAAATTTTTCCCCTTCAAGTATTTATCCAATTTCCTTTTGAAAGTTACTATTGAATCTGCTTCCACTACCCTTTCAGGCAATGCATTCCAGACCATAACAACTCGTTGCGTAAAATCTTTTTTCCTCAAGTCACCTCTAGTTCTTTTGCCAATTGTCTTAAATCTATGTCCTCTGGTTACCGACCCTTCTACTATTGGAAACAGTTTCTCCTTATTTACTCTATCAAAACCCTTCATGATTTTGAACACCTCTATCAAATCTCCTCTTAACCTTCTCTGCTCCAAGGAGAACAACCCCAGTTTCTGTAGTCTCTCCATGTAACTGAAGTATTTCATACCTGGTACCATTATAGTAAATCTCCTCTGCACCCTCTCTAAGGCAGAGATATCCTTCCTAAGTGGCCACAATACTCCAGGGGGCCTAACCAGAGTTTTAGAAAGGCTTAGCATAACTTCATTGCTTTTGTACTCTGCCTCTATTTATAATGCCAAGGATCCCATATGCCTTTTAACAGCCTTCTCAACTTCTCCTGCCACCTTCAAAGACTTGCGTATGTACACCTGCAGGTCTCTGTTCCTGCACCTCCTTTATAATTGTACCATTTAGTTTATATTGCCTCTCCTCATTCTTGCTACCAAAATGAATCACTTCACACTTCTCCACATTACATGTCACCTGCCATGTGTCTGCCCATTTCACCAATCTGTCTATATCCTCCTGTAGTCTGTTACTATCCTGTTTGCTACATTTCTGAGTTTTGTGTGATCTGTAAACTTTGAAATGATGTCCAAGTCCAGGTCATTAATATATATCAAAGAGAACAGTGGTCCCAGCACCGACCCCTATAGGACATCACGGCGCACTTCTCTTCAGTCTGAAAAACAAACATTCATTCTTTACCTCTGAAGCTAAAACTTCCATGGTAACAGGCTGACTGTCCCAAGAAATCTATCCCCTGAACTCTGAGGGTTTCCTCAAAAGGATATGGAAAAGAAGAAATAATTTTTAAATTTGGATTCCTGGGCTAAAACTATATGTGCCCCTGTCACTCTCAAACGGAGTTAAATTTATTTACCAACAAGTGGCTCAAATTAATGATGAAGTTAACTAACCTCATGCCATTGTCAGGGATAGCTGATTTGCTATGTCGCTATTGCACAGACTGCTAAGCTACTGCAACAATCCACAATTGATGACCTCACTGGTGGTGGTGGTGATGCAGCTCAGGGTATGTTGCTCCACAGGCATGCATGCTTACAAATTTCAAGTCTCCCTAATAACAGTCAGATGAATCTTCCAGACTCTTGACAGGAGAATTTCTCTTCTGGGAAGTTGGAGATACTGGAAGGTTTCATGAAATGTAATCCCAGGGACAGCGCAACTGGCTGGTTGTGCAACTCAACATCTATCTTCAATCTAAACAAAACGAACAATCCCTCAATACTTAGGAGGTTCAAGCTCCCCAGACAAGGTCACCAGCACTAACCAAGCAAGATGGGTTTGCCAGCTGGTACTCACACTGCCATACCTCATTAGTGACTTTGTTTGTCACTGGTTCCCTCAATACTGTAAGACCTGCTACTGGGGATAGGATTGAATATTTTGTGAATGAGTAGGACCTCATCATATTGGCTGTGTGGGCAAAGCAAGACTGTCCAGGAGCCTTGGATTGCCATACTTGGAATATCATAGTTGAGTCTGCAGCAGGCAAAGGTACAAAAGGTCTACTCATACTAACTATCTTTTGTTATCGCCGAGGAAAACGGAGATAAAGCCTCCTACACTATTTTTGTGGAAATCAGCATGGAGAAGGTGGAAGGGAAAGCTCTAAATAATCTTCTAGTACAAGATACCTAGTCCCTTCCCATTGGCAGAATTCACAATGTGAGCAGAGTAGCATCAAGTCTGACAGCAGTGTGGGCATAATATTCCTCAAATACTCATTTATATTTGATTCGTATTTGCCTAAACCCAATGGCTATCTAAAGTATCATTTATTCTATTAATTCATCAAACACTTGGGTAAATACCCATTGTCTCAGCTGGGTCAGGTGTCAAGGTAAATAGACAAACAAGCATCATTCAGGGCCTGTTAGTACGGAGGTATGTTGAACAACTCACTATTAAAGGCTATTTCCTCCATCTCCATTTCCATCATTCCTTCTCAAAAATCAGGGCCACAACTGAAGACTGACAAAGTGGGCAGTTGCTGAGTCAAAGTAGCCTTTGAAAAAGATTTTGAGGAGGGGATCCGCATCTGACTACCACTGATGACTGTACTCCTGAGATCAAAGTTGGCCTTGTTTCATTTTGTTGGACTCTGTTAGGGCTACTCCAACACAGAAGACTTTGCCCGAGCTAGAAGAGGCAGGGGCAAGTGCAGAGAACCTCCAATACCATTATTTCTTCCAGGATCCCTTACCACCATTTCAGCCTTTCCCAACAAGTCCACTAGGAGTCTTGAAACAAGCTTAGTACTTAAATGCATTATGCAATGTACAGAAGCAATGTAGGCAACATTTGTGGGTGTCATTATTGACTAGTGTTGATGCCAAATGTTATCAGCAACTTTGATGTAATCACAATGGTCAGTAGATGTCACACTTAATGACACACATCTTGACTTAAGAATCTAAACATTGTTCTCTGGAATAGAGAATCAATAGCACTAAACTGAACAAAAACACATGCAAGAATGTATTTAAATGTACTTGCCCAAATTAATCAAATTATTGAAACTAAGAAATAACCAAGCAAATAGCAAGTTTGAAACTGTTTTTCTCTCGTGTGGAATAATAGGACTGGTGCCAAAGACAACAGAAACTAGAACCGAGGTGTGAATTCAGAATGAAACCTTGCATAAAGTGTAGCTGGTGTGGGGAAGGGTGAGTTCATCTGGCACACATTACTGTAAGAATATAGATTCTTAAAGGAATAGTATCCTGCGATTTCCCTAATTTGAGGATTGTTCATTTTTATAAAGGAGGTTCAATAAACAAGGAAGAATTAAACATTGCCGGAATATTCACAAAGTGTGTGTATAATACAGGAAACTCTTTATTAACCGGCACCGACGGGACCGGCGTGGTGCCGGTTTATCAAAAAGTCCGGATAACGGAGAGTTATATCTACCAACGTACGAGAGCCCCGTACACATTGACATCCGCCTGCATTCGGAGCTCCGTCTCCCCGGGGACCGCCAGCTGACCATCTGTCGTGTCCGCTGCCTACCCGGGCTGCACATTCCCCTCCCAATCTACACGCTCCGATACAAGGCAAACGCCTCGGGTTTTTTTTAAAGTTAATCTTAAACGAGAGATGAAGGAAAACCCCGGTTACCTACTCAAGGATTTTGCCGGTTAAGAGAGATTTCCGGATATTTGGGTGCCGGTTAATAAAGAGTTTCCTGTATATTTAACAGTTTGCCAAGAAATAAACCAAGTGATGCTGACATAGGCTAAACACACTGTTATTTTATTTTTCTCTAAATCACCAAGGCCAGTCATAACACTGCAATTCTGTATAAGAAAGGTTTTCTTTGTAAGGGATGTTAATACTAGGGAATGTAACATTCCTCATTTTATACACCTTTTCGGGTTTGCACCACTGACAACAAATCTGACCTCCCAGCAGTGTATATTGGAAAACTGAACAGTGGCCTGTGATTTTACAATATGTGGTGCCTGCAGGTGAGGTTCATTAAACTTTTAAGAGACAATTTGGAATTTATTTTGAATTGAAAGCAGCCTTTAGCAATCTATGAGAAGTCGCACAACACCAGGTTATAGTCCAACAGATTTATTTAATTTTACAAGCTTTCGGAGCGACAGCTCCGAAAGCTTGTAAAATTAAATAAATCTGTTGGACTATAACCTGGTGTTGTGCGACTTCTCATTTTTGTCCACCCCAGTCCAACGCCGGCATCTCCACATCATGACCTCTTTAGCAATCTAGTTTAAGGTCTTGGCAATCATTGCAATTTTTTTTATAAATGAGAAAGCATTCTGGTAAAAGGTCCATAGTAAACAAATTGCCATGGTTAAATGAAAAGACGAAGTAAATTAGGAAGCAGTGATTTGGTTACACGACACTGGGATTTTATAATTCTGTAGATTGCAGGAAGGAAAGATTGAGTTAGGAGTTCCACAATTCGGAGGTCCTGGGAAACAAGTCAGCCTATGAGATGGTGTAATGAGTCTTGATTTCAAAACACTGGGGATGTAGGGAGGTGAGAGCAGATAATTTGGTGTAAAAACAGAAAGTGCTGGAAATACTCAGCAGGCCAGGCAGCATCTGTGGAAAGAGGAAACAGAGTTATCCTTTCAGTTCGATGACCTTTCATCAGAACTGAGGCCGAGATTTTCCTTACCTCGGCGGGCAACATCAGTGGCGGGTCCAGACCCCACTGCGAGCTCCATCCCACTCTGCAAAATGAATTTCCATTGATAGGGCTTGTTAAGCCCGCCCAGCACGTTTCCCGGTCCAATTAGAGGAAGCGGGTCTGGTGATGTCATTTCATGACGCGTCGTCAGCCGGTTTCCTTAAAGGGATCATCGCCAACTTTCTTTTAACATTTGTGCTGTCAGTGTTCTACAGCATTGAAGTGCTGCAAACTCTGACAATGACTGCACAGAGGTGCAGGGCTGCACCCAAGCTCTCCCACGACTCCCTCCATATGCTTATGGAGGGAGTCGCAGCACGCAGGGAGGTTCTCTTCCCTTCCGATGGGCGGAAGAGATCTCCCCCGGAGACCAAAACAGCCTGGTTGCACATTGCAGAGGAGGACACAAGCAGGGATGTAGTCAGGAGGACCTGGCTGCAGTGGCACAAACTTTTCAATGATCTCAGTAGATCATGAAATGTTAGTACAAAGCCACACTCACCTTCATGCTGCTGTGCCTCTCATCACATCCCGATCACACTGCCTTCCCTACCCTACTCCTGCACATCCTTACTCACACCAACTTACCTTGCACCTCCACCCATCCCTCTCTATCTACATTCTCACTTCCCCATCTCACTAGCCACCCCTCACACTCACCCTCATCCTAGAACAATCCTACCAACTAACAACACACAAGGTAGCCACTTGGGTGTTTTATCCAATGTTCATGTAAAGTTTCTGTTAATGTGGTGTCAAACATTGAAACCTTTATTTTCAACACTTTCCGTTCTTGGACAGATTTGTGTGCACCTTTGGAAGTGGCTTAATGAGTTGCAGTGAATGGCGAGACATAATGGTACCCCCCGCCATGGCGGTGAGTGTGAAAGGAATGGCTTGGACATTGTAGGGATGCTTTATGGTGTTGGTGTGGGTTGGTGCCAACTGGCATATAATGTGGCAGCCAGGGTGTACAGCGTCAAGTGAAGTAAATCTGGTCATGGTGAGGCCATCCCTGGCCTCCCGGGCAGCAATGTGCTCAGGTACTGATGCCCTCTGTCCTGTACAGCATCAGGTGATTGCGGAGAAGTTTGGTGTTGTTGTTGGTGCTGCTTTTGATGTGCCTGGTGCTGCTGGTGTTAGGGCTGATTGTGGTGGGATTCTGAGGATCAAGGTGAGAGTATAAAAATTAAAATATCCAACATGGCTTCCCCGATGGCTCAGCTGATTAAAGCATTGCGTAGTTGTGCCATACAGACCAGGGATATCCCAGACATGACTCGCAATCTGTGCTGTGTTAACTGATCTCAGCCACGACATTTACCCTCAGTGCCTCTGGTAACAGAGGGAGAAACCAGCCAAGCTTCCCATTCCTGATTATTGTGCAGCAGCTCCTGCTGGAACTGCACTGGTTGGGATATCAGGCAAGGACAGGATCAGACTTGGCTGCAATGCCCACATTGGCACAGCCGAATAGCCTACTGACATTGACTGTCTAGGTTCATAGAATCATAGAAAGTTACAGCACAGAAGGAGGCCATTTCGGCCCATCGTGTCCGCGCCGGCCAACAAAGAGCTATCCAGCCTAATCCCACTTCCCAGCTCTTGGTCCGTAGCCCTGCAGGTTAGAGCATCCCAAGTGCACATCCAAGTACTTTTTAAATGTGGTTAGGGTTCCTGCCTCTACCACCCTTTCAGTGAGTTCCAGACCCCCACAACCCTCTGGGTGAAGAAATTTCCCCTCAAATCCCCTCTAAACCTTCCCCCAATTACTTTAAATCTGTGCCCCTGGTTTTTGACCCCTCTGCTAAGGGAAATAGATCCTTTTTATCCACTTTATCTTTGTCCCTCATAATTTTATACACCTCAATAAGGTCTCCCCTCAGCCTCCTCTGTTCCAAGAAAAACAGACCCAGCCTATCCAGTCTTTCCGCATAGCTAAGATTCTCTACTCCCGGCAACATCCTTGTAAATCTCCTCTGTACCCTCTCTAGTGCAATCGCATCTTTCCTGTACTGTGGTAACCAGAACTGCACGCAGTACTCTAGCTGAGGCCTAACTAGTGTTTTATACAGTTGAAGCATAAGTTGGGTCATACACAAAGAATGGCTACTTGGGCAACATACCGGAGGAAGCCCGTTACCCGAGCAAGTAGTCAACACTTTCAGGATAGGAAGAAAATAAATTTCTTTCCTGCCAATTTTCTAAGTGGTAATGAAATTAAAGTTGGGTACTGAATCTCAGGCTTTACCCAACATTACAAGGAATTGCAATTCCTTTACAATTAGCGTCGGTGTTTTTGAAGCATTGATCATAATAATGAACTAATAAGAAAGCAAGCTGGAACTTTTAACAATTGCTAGGATGTGCTTGTTACAATGGTGCAGCACTTTAGTATTCCAATGCACAATGTACCTTTGGACCTGAAACTTCCCACATGTGGTACAGCCAAGGTTAGACTATCCCCCAAAGAAAGGAAGAGGGGGGGAAATTAAAAAGGTCACCGCAGGGAACATTCAGTTCAATAGCAAAATACATAAAGCTTGAGAGTAGAACACCCTCTCAGCTTGGAATGATGAGTGGCACAGGGTGAACCTAAAAAAGGGAAAATATATACACATTTTAAAACTACAAATTTCAAAAATTTACATTCACCATATAAACTGTTTAGGAAGGTTTTAGCCATTTACTTTTGTTCTTCTACTTCAGTATCCTCCCCATGCAATCCAAGATATCAATAACTACAATTTAACTTGAAGGAGATTATTAAAGAGAATTACCGGTCTTGATGTTGCTTAAGCAAAACATCAGTTTTGCTTTGCGATTCAATTTTCAGGCTATCCAGCTGTTCTTGAATCTAAACCCAAACATGTATCAAGGTGTTATTTTTAAATATCTAATTCAACTAGCAAACAGATAACCACAAAACAATACTGAACTGTTTCTCAAAAATAATAATGGATATTAAACGTGGCAATATCTGAATTGTCAAAAGTTGGAATATTCCTGTATCTAATTTCTAATTAATAAAAACTAGTTGATCTCCTGCAGCTCCATTCATTGACAAAATGTAAAAAAGTCACTCCCTTATATAACTGTCCTTGCTTCTCGATCACTCCATAATTATTTTCGTAACCTCTTATCTGTTTTTGTTTATCTTCCAGTCTTTCTCTCTGCCTCTTACACTTTCTCACTGTTGTCTCCATTTCACTTTTTTTTTTATATAAATCTCGCTCTCTGCTTCCCCTCCATCTGTAGGTCTGCCACTCTCTCTAACCTACATTGATTTATTCAATGTAATTATTTTTTTACACCTTAAAAAAAAGCTAACGCACTCATGTTAGTGTTAGGAAATAGATCGCTCCCTATTGTCAGCATCAGCAATTCCCAGGTCAGGTGTAGCCCAACCATATGCATATCTTGTCACAACAATGTCCACTACCTACTGTAGCAGTGTGACATTTTTTCATTTTCCACACCAGCCATTCTTGGCCTCTGAGTGAACTTGCCAATTAGTACCAAACACTGGTAGGTTTGTGCTATAGGCTCATACCTACTTTGGATTGAGACCATCTAAACTTATTTCACTTGGGATCCCTATAACCAGAGGAGACTTCCATCTCATTAGCCTGGGCTGGATTTCTCAGGACACAAGAGGTGAAAAGCCGATGTTAAACCAATGATAACACCCAGTTCCTTGTATTTTTACACCTCTATTAAAGCTCACTGACAACAACAACTTGCATTTATGTAGCACCTTTAACGTAATTAAACATTCCAAGGTGCTTCACAGGAGCATTATCAAACAAAATTTGGCATCAAGCCACATAAGGAGATATTAGGACAGGTTATAAAATCTTGGTCAAAGAGGTAGGTTTCAAGGAGTGCCTTAAAGGAGGAGGGAGAGGTAGATGGGCAGAGAGATTTAGGGAGGGAATTCCAGAGCTTAGGGCCGAGGCAGCTGCTGGCATGGCTGCCAGTGGTGGAGCGATGAAAATCAGAGCTGTGCAAGAGGCCAGAATTGGAGGAGCGCAGAGATCTTGGAGGGTTCTGTGCTGGAGGAGGTTACAGAGATAGGGAGGGGCGAGGCCATGGAAGGATTTGAAAACAAGGTTGATCATTTTAAAATCAAGGCACTGCAGGATCTGGAACCAATGTAGGTCAGCGAGCACAGCAAGATAGGGGCCTGAGCTGGACTGTTTTCAACTCCAGGCTGGATTGTCTTCCAGTCACCCATGCAGTGGATCTGAAGCCGCAGCCTCAAATGGCACTATAACATGGCGGAAGAGGGAAATTCAAGGCCAGCCCCTGAGGAAAATACAGAAGCCAACTGCAGTGGGAAGTGGGTCAATGACAGGAAGAGAAGCAGTGAGATAGGCCAAAAGCCTGGTTTGAAAGTTAGGAAGGAGCTTGGCTGAGGCCAGAAGTCTGGCAATACTTATTTGTCAACTACTGTTAAAATGACAATGGTACAAAAATGAGGAACGTCCTACTCAACATCTGATCAATCCCTAACTAGTAGCATTTGATTGGTCCCTGCCAGAGGGAATAGTCATATGCTTGGCAGGGAGCAATTAGAGATCAGCAAACAGACATACAGGACAGACGCAAGTGCATGTATATCAATTCTTGTTAAAATAAGGTTGTATAAGCAAATAGAATTGTCCAAATTGTACACAGACATATTAATACCACGACTATGTGGCAATGTGCCACACAGACCAGGAGCGTAACAAACTTGATAACTGGAATGTGCGGAATTGAATGATGTCAGCGGAGTCTGCTGTGGGGAAACTGGATCTATCAGAGACTATATCTGTCTCAGTGTCCTTAGGCAGGGGTGATGGAAAGTCAGCTAGGATTCCCAGACCTAATTTATATCCAGCAAACACTCTGCCAGAAATTGCATGCAAGACACCAGGCTATTTTTTAAAAAAATACAAAAAGCACCTTTTGCAATGCAAGAATCAAGGCTAATACTCAATTCTAGCTCTATTACATGGCTAAAGCAACAAAAATGGTGATAAAATAATTAATTCAGAAGATGACTCTGACTTCAAACTTGCCAAATTATATCAAAAATACATACTTTCCGAGAAAAATGTATTAGTTTGTTATCTCATGCTTCTGATGAAATGGAATCACTTGGACTGCTTCCAGGTGGGGTAGTTATAAAAACTTACATTTATATAGAGCCTTTAACATAGAAAAAACATCCCAAGGCACGTCAGAGGCGCAAGGAAAAAATGAACAGAGCAAAGGAGAAGCTATTAGGAGGAAAGACCATAAAAGGTGTTAGGGCACCGGTAGCCAATGTAGGTCAATGACAACGGGGCTGATGGGAGGTGGGGCGGATGAGCAGGACTTGGTGTGGAATAGGATAGAGTGTATTGAGTGGGCTATGGAAGCTGGCAATTCGACTCTGGAGGTGATAAAGACATGTATGAGCAGATGGGCTGAGGCGGTGGGGCGGGGGGTGGTTGGCAGGTGATGTTATGGAGGTGCAAGTAGGCAGTCTTTGTGATGGAGAGGGTATGGGGTCAGAAACTCAGCTCAGGATCGAATAGGATGTCACGATTGTGAGCAGTCTTGTTCAGCCCGAGAGTGGCCGGGGAGGGGAATGGAATTGGTGGCAAGGGTAAGGAGTTTGTGGTGGGGCCGAAGATGATGGCGTAAGCCTTACCAAAGTTTAACTGGGGGAAATTGTAGCTTACTAGATTGATTCCTGGGATGAGAGGGTTGTCCTATGAGGAGAGATTGAGTAGAATGGGCCTATACTCTCTGGAGTTTAGAAGAATGAGAGGTAATCTCATTGAAACATATAAAATTCTTAGAGGGCTTGACAGGGTAGATGCCATGAGGCGGTTTCCCCTAGCTGGAGAGTTGAGAACTAGGGGTTCACAGTCTCAAGATAAGGGGTCAGCCATTTAAGACTGCGATGAGGAGAAATTTCTTTACTCATTGGGTTGTGAATCATTGGAATTCTCTACCTCAGAGGGCTGTGGATGCTCAGTCATTGAGTATATTCAAGACTGAGAGTGATAGATTTTTGGACTCTGGAAGAAGCAAGGGATATGGGGATAGAGCAGAAAAGTGGAGATGAGGTGGAAGATCAGCCATGATCTTATTGAACGGCAGAGCAGGCTCGACGGTGTTGGAGAGGTACAGATGGGTGTTGTCAGCTTAAATGTGGAAGCTGACCCCATGTCTGTGGATGTCATCACCAAGAGGCAGCATTTATGAGGAAGATGAGTGGGCCAAGAATAATTCCTTGGAGTCTCGAAATAATAGTGCAGGGGCCGGAAAAGAAGCCATTGCTGGAGATGCTCTAGCTACGTTTGGAATGGTAAGAGCGGAACAAAGTTATCACAGTCGCACGGAGTTGGATAATGGAAGAGAAATGTTGGAGGAGAATGGTGTGGTCAATTGTGTCATCGGCTGCAGAGACATGGAGAAGAATGAGGAGGAATAATACACCATGGTCACAGTAACAGAGGATGTCATTTGTGAGCTTTGATTAGGGCTGTTTCAGTGTTGTGGCAGGGCAGAGATTGGAGAGATTCAAACAAGACATTGTAGAAAAGATGGGCACAGATACGGTAGGTCATAAGGACTGAAGAAGAAAGGGAGATTGAAGCTCGGGCAGTTGTTTCCAACAGAGGGATTAAGAATGGGTTTTCTGAGGAGTTGGGATGACAGCAGTTTTGAAGGGGAAGGGGACAGTGTTCAAGGAGAGGGAATCATTTACACTGTTAGCTAGCATGGCAGCCAGGAAGGGAAGTTGGGTAGTCAGCACTTCAGAGGGAATGGGGTCAATGGAGCAGGAGGTGAATCTCATCGACGAGAGGTGCTTGGAGAGGGCATGATGGGAGATCAGAGAGAAACTAGAGACGCGTGTTGACAGCTGGGGCAGGGGGAAAGGGGAAGGCAGCAGATGCAGTTGAACAGATGGTCTCTATGAGCTCCTCACACTTGTTGGAGGCGAGGGTGGAGGGGGCAGGGGAAAGAGGTTGAAGAAGATGGTTGGTAAAGGAGAACAAAAGCCAGGAGTAATCTTTGCTCCCCTGGATAATCCTGGAGTAGTGGGTGGTTTTGGCAAAGGAAATTGAGACCCAATAGAGCTTGATGTGTTCCAGCCAGATCTGGTAATGGATGGCTAAACCAGTTGTGCACTAGATGAGCCCAAGTCTGCACTCCTTGGACCTCAGGGAGCGAAGATAGGGGCTATACTGGGAAAATGACTGGGATGGGAGAGAGAGGAAAGAAAAAAGAGAAGATTTTGTTGGGGTGGGGGGGGGGGGGGGCGCAAGAGGGGAGAACATCAAAGGTAGAGGCGAGTTTGTGTTTAAGCAAATAGACAGCTGCAGAAGTATCGTAGTTTCATTAGAAATCTTTGTAAAACAATGAAACTGACAATCACTTACTGGACCAAGTCTTCCTTTGAGGTAGGAAACGTCAGCATCCATATCCATCAGGACTTTATCCACCGCTGTGCCCATGTTCTGGACATGAAGGCTGCAAACGTTTTCATGTTCATATACTTTCTTGCCAGTGCGCTCCTCATAATGTATCAGTGCTTGATGGATTTCATTTAGCACTGCATCATGGACATGTACCTTTTTCCTCAGTTGCTCAATCTGAGTATTGGCATCTCGAACAGTCTCATCTTGCATACGATTAACTGTTTCAAGGTCTTGCACTGTGTTGTGTAGCTTGCATATCAATTCTCCTTGGTCCTGACTCTCTTTCAGTCTGAAATACAATACATATCCACAGATTCCAGCAATGGCTATTGCAAGGTTCCATTAATTCTTACAATAGCAAAATACTGCGGATGCTGGAAATCTGAAATAACAACAGAAAATGCTGGAAACACTCAGCAGGCCAGGCAGCATCCGTGGAGAGAGAAACAGAGTTAACGTTTCAGGTCGGAGACCCTTCTTTAGAACTGGTAAAAGTTGGAGATGTAACAGATTTTAAGCAGGTGCAGAGGCAGGGAAAGCGGAGGGTGGGGGTGGGGCGGGGAGGAAGGAACTGAAGGCAAGAGTGGTTAAATGTTGCAAATGGGGATGGCAGAATCATCAACAGCCGCCGCCTGAAAAAATGGGGGGGGGGTTATAGTCTGAAATTGTTGAACTCAATGTTGAGTCCAGAAGGCTGTAAAGTGCCTAATCGAAAGATGAGGTGCTGTTCCTCGAGCTACATTGTAACAGTGTAAGAGGCCGAGGACAGAGAGGTCTGAGTGGGAATGGCGCGGAGAATTAAAGTGACAGGCGACCGGAAGCTTGGGGTCACCCTTACGGACTGAAGGGAGGTGTTCCGCAAAGCGGTCTCCCAATCTGCGTTTGGTCTCCCTAGTGTAGAGGAGACCGCATCGTGAGCAGCGAATACAGTATGCTAAATTGCAAGAAGTACAAGTAAATCGCTGTTTCACCTGGAAGGGATGTTTGGGGCCCTGGACAGTGGGAAGGGAGGAGGTAAAAGGGCAGGTGTTGCATCTCCTGCGCTTGCAGGGGAAGGTGCTGTAGGGTGGGGAGGGGCTGTTGGGGATGATTGAGGAGTGGACCAGGGTGTTGTGGAGGGAGCGGTCCCTTCGGAATGCTGAAAGGGGAGGTGAGGGGAAGATGCGTTTGGTGGTGGGATCACGTTGGAGGTGCCGAAAATGGCGGAAGATGATCCACTGAATGTGGAGGCTGGTGGGGTGAAAGGTGAGGACAAGGGGAACCCTATCGTCGTTCTGGGAGGGAGAAGAGGTGAAAGCAGAAGTGCTGGAAATGGAACAGACACGGTCGAGGGCCGTGTCAACCACGAGGGGAATCCTCGGTTGAGGAAAAAGGAAGACATAGCGGAAGCACTGGTATGGAAGGTGGCATCGTCACAACAGTTGCGGCGGAGACGGAGAAACTGGGAGAATGGAATAGAGTCCTTACAGGAAGCGGGGTGGGAGGACGTGTAGTCCAGGTAGCTGTGGGAGTCAGTGGGCTTGTAGTGGATGTTTGTCTCCATTTCTGGCGATAGGCTATCGACAGAGAAGTCAAGGAAGGGAAGAGAAGAGTCAGAGATGGACCACGTGAAGGTGAGGGAAGGGTGGAAATTGGAAGCAAAGTGAATGAAATTTTCCAGTTCAGGGCGAGAGCAGGAAATGGCACCAATACAGTCATCAATGTACTGGAAAATGAGGTGAGGGAGGGGACCCGAGTACGACTGGAACAAAGAATGCAGGCATAGCTAGGGCCCATGCGGGTTCCCATAGCAACACCTTTAATTTGGAGGAAGTGAGTGGAGTCAAAGGAGAAGTTGTTCAATGTGAGAACAAGTTCAGCCAGGCGGAGGAGGGTGGTGGTGGATGGGGACTGGTTGGGCCTCTGTTCAAGGAAGAAGCGGAGCGCGATGGAGGTGTAGAGGGATTGGACATCCATAGTGAAAAGGAGACGGTTGGGGCCAGGAAACTGAAACTGTTAAAGTGGCGGAGGGCATCGGAAGAGTCACGAATGTAGATAGGAAGAGACTGGACAATTCTTAGCTTGTTACTTGCACCTTTCTATAGTGTATTCTAAAGGATTTAAGCTAACGGTTAACACCTTTAAATCAATCCAGGACATCAAATATGATTTTTGCATTAAAGTAGAAAAATGCAACTGGGAACGCTACAGAAGAATGATGAATGATGGAAAATAATAACCAACACACTTGCCCAGTGCCACCATTGAACAAAATCTGGTGGCTTGTCATAGAGCATCTGAGGCATCAGCAGGGTTTCAGCTCTGGAATAGCGTGTTAATGCATGGAGACTCCGGGGGGGGGCGGGGGGGCAAGAGAATAATTTTAAAAAGATACAACAATTTTTATTTATTTATTTATTTAATAGGTTTCTCTTACTAGATAAAATACACAACCTGGTTTGCTGCTTAGCCACACAGACAAGGAATCTTCCAGTTGCAATCCCTGGTCTATATCGATTTACCTGATTTACAGCTACCATCCTGGCTACAACTGGCCTCAGTAGCTTTGAGTAGGGATGAAATGAGGGGGGGGGGAAATCAGCCAGATTTCCCACACCTGATGGCTTCCAGTGCTAGAAGGTATACAGGTGTGAACTTCAGAGGAAGACTAAATATGCTTTTCTGTGTTGTCCCTCACAGTCAAACAGCCGCCATAAAGAATGGCTGCTTGGACAATATACCAGAGGGGCAGCTGAGGAAGGTGAAGGTGTATACGGACAGATGGTCAGTGCCTTTAAGAGAAATGGGGAGAAAATTGGAGAGTTCTTCTCAAAAATAAACAACAGTTTACTTAATCTAGAGGTTGCTTTGCATTACCTCTAATTCAGCTGGTCCTGTCTCCCTCCACATCAGAGTGCCAGACATGATGGTGAGTCTTTTGAATCCATCACCACCACACACCTACAAAAAACATGGCCAGGCTGCATATGGTTGGGAATGTGAAGTTACAGTCTGCTCAGATTGTTCACATTTAAGACCTTGATTATTGTATTATATGGAAAATGCTGGATTTCTGAAAGCAATAATCTCTAAGTTCAGATGATGTCAAAAATTGCAACAAAGCCTTCATGGCTGTAGTTATCTGAACCCCAAAATAGATTTCCAAATTATTTTGTTTTATTATTGAACTGTACAAGTATACACCTGTTCTCAGGTCATGAATAGAATACAGATTATATAATTTACAGTTCTTTCGAGCCATACAATTCTACACACTTTTGTGTGACTGCTAATTGACAGGGTCAGGTTCCTTCCTCACCAGGGGAGCTCAAGTTACATAGGTAACAGTCACGTTGGGCCCTGTGCTGGACAAACCTGGTGTCTGTGGGAGTAAAGGGGCATGATTGGGGTGGGATTCTGTCCATTCAAAAGGCAGCTTACAGGTCCCTTCAGCTATAGGGGTTTAGGTGCAGTGGGGCCCATACTTCTTAGTATGTTCCTAGTTCTGGCTTTAGGTAGTCCATCACTTGCGCTGCTTGATGTCTCGCAGGTTCTTTCTCCACAAGTTTGCTCTGGGTGGTGTCAGACTGCACCGCAACTGAGGGATGCATTTTCTTGCCACCTAAAGCAAAAGCTGGGCAAATCTATGAGTAACAGGGTTCCTTGCCCTGCTGGCAATTGGCCAGTTATGGATATAGCGAGGCCAGTTCTGATGGTGTTCAGGAACTGCATCTAGAAAGGCTGGAGGCTGTCAGGACCAGTACCAGAATGTATGCTGGAGCATGCCTTTTTGACACAGTTCTGTTGATGCAACAGGGTTGGGTGGAATTTATGAAGTTTGTATGTGGTGAAGTACATATGGTAGAAAATGTTGAGCTGGGCCTCCCTCAGTCTGCTGTAGGTTGAGGTTGAGGTAGTCAGGTTCAGTGCTTCCCTCCATTGCACCTCTGGGAGTGCAAGACCAAGTCATGTTCTGAGGATTGATATAAACTTTTTTTTTTATATAATAAAGGCCCTATGCTCAACCCCATCTGTTAAACGGTATGACCGTGTGCTCCACCCAACCCAATTGCTAGCAATGGCCAAGGAGGACAAAGAGGCCAGAGTCCAATTTCAGAAAACATCTATCCCCGACTCAACAAGGCTATCAAGCATGCTTTAGGAGATGATGGTTAACCAGGGCACATCATCAGAGGTACTTTAACCTCCCCCCACCCTTACAACTGATATATCCCAATGTAATTAGGACAATCTGACTGTCCAGGCCTGGAAAAGTCCATTTCCATTAGGCCAGTCTCGAAGGTCACTTATTCTAAACTTCATACTCCATTTATCTTCGAACTTGTGTGTTGAAAACCCAGAAGGGCTGAAGAGATGGTGTGGGTTTTCCCTGTATCTCCAGTTTCCTATTTGCCTACCTGTATCAATGTTGTGGCAGGGGAGAGGCTCCTTGGACTCAACTGCCTGAGTTACCTTCATTCATAGCAGGTAAAATATTGTGCAAGTCAAATATTGTACTGCTGGCCTGGGTACTTGCTGCAAGAAGAAACAATGAACTGGCATTCATCGCGTCTTCAGAATGTCCCAAAGTGTATTTACAACCAATTTTTTACTTGTCGCTTATTATGTAGGGAGGCGTGGCAACCAATTTGTAGACATCAAGTCCCCACAAATAGCCAATGAATGAATGACTAATTAATGTGTTTTTGCTGCTGGTTGTTGGCACCAGGAGAACTTCTGCTCTTCTTTGAAAAAATGTTAGGTCATTTTGGGTTAATTTTGCTTTGCTGCTAACAACAGCAATAGTCAAAGGTCAAAGCACTCCACATAGTTGACGCATATTGACTTCCACACTGAAATAGTACGGATTTTGATTGGGGAGGAGGTTGTAGAGTGAGTGCGGGAGAAAAATGAGAGAGAATTTAAATAAGCTGTGGAGGCTGGGTCATTAAATACATTTAAGGTGGAGATAGACAAATCTTTGCAAGATAAGGGAGTGAAGGGCGGGGAAGTGGCTTTGAGCCCAAGATCAGCCATGATCTTATTGAATGGCGGAGCAGGCTCGAGGGGCCAAGTGGCCTATTCCTGCTCCTATTTCTTATGTTCTTATGTAAGCTCAAAAATTGGATTCACTGGACAGTAATTCAGGCAAGTACTTACCGGAGATCCATCAGGCTATCTCTTTCTGCCTGTAATTCCTGTAATTTAGACTGCAATTCTATCACAGACTGTCGAATATTAAACTTTAGCTGTCCGTGACATTGATCACTCTGAAAAGAGGAAGGGAAATGGATATCAAGTTGCCGTGCAAAATTATTTCACATTTCTTGTAGTCTAGTATAATTAAACATTACTCTCATTAATATTGTATGAAAAAAATATCTGAAGGAATTTAAACATATTTTGAGCTAGCAAAATGCACTGATCAGAACTTCAAGTTCTATCTCTGGATCTACCCATTGCAGAAATGTTGCGGATTACAAATTGGGGCATGTTTGATAAATTAAATTTACAGAAATATGAGAATGATTTTCATAGCACAAGATAGTGTTTCAACCATTGTTTAGATGTACCCAGATAAGACCCATCAATGACCAAAGAATTATGGTTCTTTTTAATATTCTCCAATATTAAACATACGTGTGTCTATGTTTTGTGTGTCATCCTGTACTATGTGATTTTTGTAATAAATATAAATGTGCCAAAACAAAGTGTTATTTTTATACCTGCAATCTCAATACATTTTCAATGTGATTGTTCAAATAATTGCCTAAAAAGATCACAGGAAGCAACTGAATCAAAATAATATCTTAATATGTAGGAACTATCAAAGAAGGTGAATGCTACAGTTATTAAGTTCAAGTTATAGTATTTTCCCTTCTGTGATGCATTAATTTCCTCCTCCACTTCGTTAAAAGCATGGACAGTTCTCCAGGTAAATGCAGGCCTCTGGTACCTCAGCCAAGTAGTTATTCTTCATGTACGAGCCCAGTGAGTGGTAGAAGACCATTCAATTTTGGGGCTAGTGGGTATCACAGCGAAGCTCAATCCTATCCTCACCCCACATGCACACATATAGAATATAAGCCAATATATTGACCCCAATGCCATTGTAGCTGAAATGTAATAACTTAGCACTTTGCAGGAATCAAATCTTGGATTTTTTTAAATACTTTTTTAAACATATGTTTTCTGGGTATGGACGATCTTAGCCAGAAAAGGGGAAGCAAAATGCTTTTTTTTTTAAATCTCCGGGTACAGTTGTACAAGATGCCTGCTAGTGGCCAGCTCAAGGGTAAGACTGACTTCGGAGCATTGTCTACTCATACTTTCAACCATGAAATGGAGAGGTGCACTGGGGGTAGGGGATGAAAGATATGTTTTTAATCATTTTCCTTTTGTAAGTAATTTTATTTCACTTGATCACTTACGCAAATTGTTTACCTCATTTGCACAGCCCTCCAGTGACTTCTCCACACGTGGTGTTCCAAAGGACGGGATGTTCTTTCTGGATACAACAAAATCCAAGTCATACTTAGTAGTCTGTGGAGATTTGTTACGAGGGGCTTGAGAGATAGAAGCCTGAAGTGATGAGCTACGAAAAGGAGATCTCACATTTGGGAAGGTTGCAGTAAAAGACCCTGAAACAATAATTTAAAAACACTTTAACAAAAATGATAACAAGGCCATATTGCTCATTATCAAAGCATGGAATTCTTTAAAATTGATCACAACAGCAAAGCACAATCTTATGCTCAGTTTGCGTGAAGAATCATAGACAGTAAAGTGGTGTCAGGAAAGTGTCAACTCCACATTCCTGTTCCATCTGTCCATATTATTGAAAGATTTGTGCCTGAGAGGTTTAGATGTATTAATGAGTTATGCAGAAACCAAAAACATTGCTCATTACTCCATGCTAACCACATATTATCTGCTCACATAATTGCCATACACCAAGCTGATATTCAATTCCACAAAAACATGGAAAGCAGCCATGTTGGATTTTTCTTTACTCCACAAAAATGTATTTTATATTGTTTTGCCTTCCTCCCCCATCTATTCCTTCTCACCCAACAATGAACCAGCCTTCTCAGAACTCTGATGATGCGACCTTCCATACTAGTGCTTCCGATATGTCTTCCTTTTTCCTCAGCCGAGGAGTCCCCTCTACCATGATTGACAGGGCCCTCCGTTCCACTCTCACCCCTTCCCCTCCCTCCCAGAACCACGATAGGGTTCCCCTTGTCAGCACCATCCACCCCACCAGCCTCCACATTCAACGGATCATCCTCCGCCATTTCCGCCACCTCCAGCATGATCCCACCACCAAACACATCTTCAGCATTCTGAAGGGTCCGTTCCCTCCGCGACACCCTGGTTCACTCCTCAATCACCACCAACACCCTCTCCTCTTCCCACGGCACTTTCCTGTGCAAGCGCAGAGATGCAACACCTGCCCTTTTACCTCCTCCCTTCCCACCGTCCACAACCCTAAATACCCCTTCCAGGTGAAACAGCGATTTACTTGTACTTCTTTCAATTTGGTATACTGTATTCGCTGCTCACGATGGGGAGACCAAATGCAGATTGGGTGACTGCTTTGCGGAACACCTCTGTTCAGTCCGTAAGCATGGCCCTGAGCTTCCGGTCGCCTGTCATTTTAATTCTCTGCTCCACTCCCACTCAGATCTCTCGGTCCTCGGCTTCCTACACTGTTCCCATGAAGCTCAATGTAAGCTCAAGGGACAGCACCTCATCTTTCGATTAGGCACTTTACAACCTTCCGGACTCAACATTGAGTTCAACAATTTCAGATCATAACCTCCGCCCCCATTTTCTCAGACAGCCGCTATTGCTGATGATTCTGCCATTGCCATTTACACCTCTTCTAGACTCATCTTTTGTTTCTTTACTTGTCCCATTACCATCTCCTTTAGCCTTGTTTAATCATACCTTTTGTCATTTAATCACTCCTGCCTTCCACCCCATCACAGACCTTCCCTTTGGTTCTTTCCTCCCCTCCCCCCTTGCTTAAATCCTATTATATCTCTAACTTTTTCCAGTTCAGATGAAAGGCCATCGATCTGAAACGTTAACTCCGTTTCTCTCTCCACAGATGCTGCCTGAGTTGCTGAGTATTTCCAACATTTTCTGGTTTTATTTCAGATTTCCAGCATCGGCAATATTTTGCTTTTGTCTTCCAAGAACTTCCTACTTCCAGAACCCTGCCCCACCCTATGGCCCAGGCCTGTAGTCTCCAGTCCCACTTAAATATTTTTTTTCACCTCTGACTCCAATTCCACTATTTTTTTTACATTTACAACTACATCCTGCTCCACATCACACCATTTTTTCTTGCCACCAGTTCCCTCTCCTTTTCCCAACATGTGCCAAAGCAAAAATAATGATATACAGAGAAAATCAATCCACGATCCCCATCCACACACACCAAGACGACAGTTAATAGAAACAAAACAAAGTGAAGCAACAGTGCAGAAATAAAACATCATGGTCTGAAAGGGGAACTGAAAAATGTAAAATAACTCATTATGTAACAAGGTGTATAGGAGACAAGAAAAAAAGACACATACGAAGAAAAAGCCAAAGTGTGAGGGGAAGCATATAAAGTGTGGAAGACATACAGAACACAGAAGAAACAGAGGGCAAAGAAAGATAGAAAGTGAGAAAAAGTTGCAGACACCTACAGAAAGAACCAGCTTACATCAATTTTGAAACAAATATAGTCATATGAAATATTTTTATATTAGTTCTGAATGCCTATTCCCTATGAACTGTATTTTCAGTTTTCCCACAAGTCCCATTATTGATTAGATACTTGGGATCTGTGGTAGTTCAGGACTTGATCATCAGCTGGGCAAATAGCACTATCCTCCTGGGACTATGTGTGACCAAGATGTATGACCGTACTTTTTTCCTGCAGCCAAACCAAAGAATAGTTTGTCTAGTTTAATTCCAAGACTAAGGCTGTCATAAATTGGCAGGGTGGTACCAACAGGAAGATATGCTCCAGCACAGCCCTTGCACCTCCTTCTGCATTCTCTACTTCACCAACAGTCCATGTGGTTAAGGTCTATGCCCTTGATTGATTCCGCTCCTAATTGTCCCAAAGCAACTAACACATCTCCAGCAATGGATTCTCCTCTTGTCCCTTTACAGTCATTAGCCTCCTCCAAGAATCCATTCTTAACCCATTCCTCTTCCTCATCTATATGCTGCCCATCAATATCATTTGCTGTGATGAGGTCAGCTTACACATGTATGTTGACAACACACCCCTCCACCACTCTACCCCTCCACCACTGCTATGCCATCAGACTGCCTGTCTGACATGAAGTCACGATTGAGTCAATAGATCCTCCAACTAAGCAACAGGAAGATGGAGGCAATAATTTTCAGTTCCTGATTTCATCCTCTCCCTGGCTGTTTGTGCAATATGAACTGGGCTGCGCACAACATTGACATCCTGATTGCCCAGAACTCGGCTTGAAATGCCATATCCTATTCATCAAAACCACTGACATCCACATTTGCAACATTTTCCGTATCCACCCATACTTCACCTGAACCTTCACCAAAACCCTTATTCATGCATTCATCACTACTATGCTTAATTTCTCAAATGCCCTCCTGAACCACCACCCCCCCCCCTTCACAAACTCCAATTTGTCCAAAACTCTACCGCCCACACTTGGTAGTGCATCAAGTCCTGTTCATTCTCTGACTTACCATGGCTCCATCTTTGTTCTTGTTCTTGTCTTTTTTTTATATTTGTTCACAGGATGTGGGCAACACTCGCAAAGCGAAATTTACTGCCCATCTTTAGTTCCCCTAAAAAAAGCAGGTGGTGAGGTTTCTTCTGGAACCACTGCAGTCCTTGTGGTGATGGCACTCCCACAATGGCATTAGGTAGGGAATTCCAGGATTTTAACCCAGCGCCAATGAAGGAATGATGATGTATGTTCAAGACAGTATTATGTCTGACTTGGAGATGAACTTTGGTAGATAATGGTGATCCCAAGATACTGCTGCCTTTGTCCTTCCCAGTAGTAGAGTTGCAGGGCTGGGAGGCGCTGTCAAAGTAACCTTGGTGCGTTGCTGCAGTGTATCCTGTAGATTGTGTGTACTGAAGCCACAGTGTGCCAGTGATGGAGTGGGTGGATACCGAGCCCAGTGGCAGGGCACTGATCAAGCATATTACTCGGTTCTGGATGGTGTTGAGCTTCGAGTGCTGTTGCAGCTGCACTCATCCAAACAAGTGATGAGTATTCAATCCTACCTTGTAGATGTTGACGAAGCTTTGAGGGGGTCAAGAGGTGATTGACTTGTCAGGTTACATAACCTCTGCTCTTGTTGCTATGATGTTAATAGGACGCCAGTTAAGCTACTGTTCAATATGACACCAAAGATTTTGAGGGACTCAGTGGTGCAGTTGAAGGTCAGGAGGAGCTGGTTGCACTTTCCCTTGCTGGAGATGGTCATTACCTAGCATTTATGTAGTGCAAATGTTCCTCGACACTCAAAAGCCCAAACTTGGATACTGTCCAAGTCTTTCTGTAGTTCTGGCATGGGCTGCTTCATTATCCGAAGAGTGGTGAATTGAGCTGAGCACCTTGTAATTGTCTGTAAACAACCCCAATCCTGACATCATAATAAAGGGAAGATCACTGATGAAGCAGCTTAAAATAGCTGGGCTGAAAATGGTGCCCAAGGAACTCCTAAAGCAATGACTCTACTCTGACAACCATGACCATCTTCTCATGTGTCAGTTATAGCTCCAGCCATTACAGGATTTCCTCCTTTGTGTCATTTTCAGTTGAATGCTGATGTTGAGGGCAGCTGCTCTCCCTCTCGTCTGGCATTTAGCTCTTGCATCTATGCCTGCAATTAGACAGTGATAAGATCTGGAGCCAAATGGTTCTGGTGGAACCTGAACTGATAATTAGCGAGCAGGTTACCATGAGTAGATTTTGCCTCATGGCTTCCTCCATTACTTTGCTAATGATTGGGAGCAGGCCGATAGGTCATATTTATCCTTTTTTTGTGGATAGGACATATCCGGGCAATTTTCCATAGCATCAGGTAGATGACAGTGTCATAGCTGCACTTGAACAGCTTGGCTGGTGGGCCGTTCTTGTCTACCAATCTCTCCTTCACCACCCCCCACCATAACTCTGCAACCTCCTCAAGCCTTGCAAGAGTACCTGTGCTGGAGCAGCAGATGTGTGTGCAAAGATAAATGGTTGCAGTTCACTGAGGTATGGTGGGATGAGACCACAGAGGGATTGTAAAGTTTGGACCAGGATCTTAAAGTTAGTTTGCTGGGTGGAAATCATAAGAAAATGCCCCAAATCTCTTCACTGAAGATAATTAACTGAAGGGCAGGGGAATAGAATATTGTAATAGACAGCACCAATTGCAGAGCTAGCATCATCGCAGGTATGATGGGCTAAGTGGCCTACTTTTGTACAGTAATTCCCATGATTCCCACCTGTTCTTGACTTTGGTCTTCAGTGCATCCCCCTCTCCTTCCGTTCCACCTTTGGTGCTATTTTGGTCCTACTCCGAGATTCCTTCTCTAAACCACTCCACCAGTCTCTCCATCTTGAGAAGCCTGCTGAAACCCATCTCTTTGACCAAGCTTTCAGTCACCTCTCATAACTGGAAAACACAGGGTTACTTTCTGCTGAAACAAAGAAAGGAACGGTTTTCTTGATGAAGGCTCGGCACCTGTTCCTTTCCTCTTCTGTGAAGCACTTTGGGATGATTTTTCCATGTTAATGTGCTGTATAAGCGAGATTGATAGATTTTTGTTAGGTAAGAGAGTATTGAAGGATATGGAGCTGATGTACAGATGAGCCATGAGCTAACTGAATGGTGGAGCAGGGTCAAGAGGCTGATTTGCCTACTCCTGTTCCTAAGCTGTAAAAGTGACGAACAGCGAATAATGTCACCCCATATTGGGAAAACAGAAACTCTATCCGTGTGGAATTCTCAGTAGTTTGGTTTTAGAAACTCTCAAGCATAATGTTGGGTTCCCAAGCAAGCTGACCAAAAGAAAAAATGTGCAATGCACAATGATCATCGCTCACAGAAGTGTTTTACATCCTCCTTGCAAAGGCTTGAACAAGTTAGTTATAGAACATTGTTTAGGTCAATACAAAAAAGTTTTGGTTTTGCAGTATAACTGATTGGAGGAAATAGCAGCAATACAAATTCTGAATAAACTTGAGACTTCGGTTTAGCAACATCTGAAGAGTCTAACAAATGCTGGCACATCACATCCCAATAATACTAAAGCCGTGATTGTGGCATAAACTTCTATCTTGCATTGTAGTGTATTGAAGGAAATGTTTTTCTGTATGTTCTCAACACTGCAAGCCATGGACTTTTAGTGTCCTCTAAGATGGCTCTTTTAAGAGCCATGTTCTCCATTGGGAACTGGTGGGATCATCGCACCGCATTGATACATGTACGTAGAATTTATGATAACTGTATTATGCATCGAGACATCCTCTCCACAGGATAGTACATGGGCCTATACTTACGGTCTGTTTTTGACTTGTCGTTAAGGTTAGTTGAGAAATCATCACGATTACAACTTCTACCCTCATTAAAAGTCCAGCTGAATTTGTCCATCGTTAATTTGGTAGCAAGCTCTACCTCTTCCTGGAGTTTCTTTGTTTCTTTTGTCTGGCTTTCTAGTTCTTTCCTGTAGATAGGAGGACAAATAAATAGTATAAAAGATATGTCATTGATGCTAGAAAACGTTCTATTAGCCAACAGTAACATCCATCACCTTGACGATCACAAGAATTCAGCAAACTATAAATTGCAATTGTTGCACTCGTTATAGATAAATCAGTAATACTTTTACTAAAGATGATTATTCTTGCCCCTATCCTCAAGTATCAATAATGGATCTTTGTTAGATTCTAATTTCTTCACATACCAGAAAATGACCATGCAGAAGTGAAAAATACAGTACATTGTTACATTCATCCAAGATAATTTTTCCCTTATTTTAGAGACAGGGTGAATATTATTTGAGATCTTTTCATATGTTCAGAAATGGTCACAAGAATCATAGGCCAGATTTTGCTGAAAAAATAACAACGTCTGAACAACACACACTGTTATTAAAGCGCAAAACAGTCAGCAACTTGTAGCGAGGAAGAGACCCCCTGTGAATTGCAATTCCCACAAGTTGCTGGCTGATTTGCGACGCTCTACCATCAGCTTCGTGAAAATGCATCTCATGCTTAACCTCTCCGAGTTTCATGAAGTTGCTGCATTTGCACATTAAACACGTCACATAAAGTGAAGTCTAGCAATTATCAGTATAAGTACCCTTTTAACGGCATGATAATTGTTGATGACTGCCAATCAACCTCTCTTGCCCTGAAAGTAATCAATTATAAGTGTGGAGTCTCATTCCTTCAGGTTGTGAAAGATTTTTAAAATGTCAAATTTTAAATTAAAAAAGTTTTTCTTACTTTCCTTTGTTTCTTTTTTCTCTCTCTCTTAATCCAATCTTTCTTTCCCTCTCTTTTCTCTTTCTGTACCTGATTTGACATTGAATTCACCCACTCTAATTCACCCGCCTTCTCATCCTTCCTCTGTTTATTTCTCAATCCTTTGATCTCATTGGTTAAGGAGATACACTGTTCGTCCCGTTGTTCACCAAGGTCCCAGATGCCCTGTTGCCCTCACTGCGTTGTTACCAGCTCGCACTTCCAGCAACTTACAGGGCAAAGGTTTTTCAAACCTAAACTTGCTGGAACAAAGCTAACTCATGGGGCACCGCTCCAGCAAAATCTAGCTATTAATTCTGAAGTTTAAGTAGCGTTCACAGCATTGCTGACTTTGATCCTAAAAAAAATTGTTAAATTAATAAATGTAATAAAAGTGTCAAATTAAATCAAAACTTTCAAGAATAACATGGAATAAAGAAATTGGCAGACTGTTTATCCGACATCCAATCCTGCATGAGCTGCAATTTCCTCCAGTTAAACACTGCGAGAACCGAAGCCATCATCTTCGGCCCCAGCCACAAACTCCGTTCCATCATCACCAGTTCCATCGTCCTCGCCAGCCACTGTCTCAAGTTGAAGCTGACCGTTCGCAACCTCAGCATCCATTTAACCCCGAACAGAGCTTCCAACCTCATATCCTCTACATCACAAAGACCACCTAGTTCCACCTCTAATATCGCTCGTCTCCGCCCTTGCCTCAGCCCGTCAGCTGCCAAAACCCTCATCCATGCTTTTGTCACCTCCAGACTCAACTATTCAAATGCTTTCCTGGCTAGCCTCCCATCCCCCGTAAATTTCAGCTCATTCTAAACTCTGCTCCCCATATCCTAACCTGCACCAAATTCTGCTCACCCATTAACCCTATGCTCGCTGATCTACTGTGGATCCTGGTCCCCCAACAATTCCAATTTAAAATTCTCATCCTTGTGTTCAAATTCCATCATGGCCTCACCCTTCCAATCTCTAACTTCCTCCAGCCCAACAATGCTCCAAGAACTCTGCGATCCGAGAACTCTGGACTCTTGTGCATTCCCCCACTCCCTTTGCCTTACCATTGGCGGTCTTGCCTTTGGCCGTCCAAGTCCTGCGCTCTGGCATTCCCTTCTTAAACCTCTCTCTGCTCCCTTCAGACCCTCCTTCAAATCTACCTCTTTGATCAAGTTTTTAGTCACCCCTCCCAATATCTCCTTCTTTGGCTCAGTCAATTTTTGTGTGGGATGTTTTCCGATGTTAAAGGCACTATATAAATGCATGTTGTTTTTATCTATACACATTCTAGTCTTCAGGCCATCATAGTCTGGTCTTACTAGAATCAGAGGTTCTTCGTTAGTTAAACTGATATTCATATTCAGAAACTTCCCAGCACATCGGTTTTAAAAACAACTCAGTCAGAGGAGAGAGAGTTAGTTTTTGTAAAATCTGCTCAAGTATTCATTTATTGACGTGATACGTCAGGTTTCATTACATTTCCAGCTTCAGCTTTTGAAAAGGACCAAGCGTTCAATTGGGGTCTGTGATTAAGCTTGTTGCAAATAGTTTAGTGGCGGAGAGAGTGGAAAAAAACAACAGTAAACTATATTAATAAGAAAAAGTATGATCTCAGAAAGTAAGGAAATGGTTATTATGCTGATTTATGAATTAACATGTTTAGTTACAGAAATATTACCAGCAAGAACTATGCAGCACATTTTAGTATTTAATATGCTTCTGAGAAAAGAAAAGGATCAATATTTCTGTGATGCATAGATGTGTCTCAACAAGACAATTTTTCAGAGACTGGCATTAGATGAAATAGCATTTTTTTTTAAAAAGGTTGCAATAAATGTTCGCAAATTAGTGTTTATAGACAAACCACTGACTGATGGAAACTGCCACAATATAATCCCTCTCACACTCCATCTTCATTATAAAAGGTGCAGTGGAATTGAATGGTCACTAAATTAAAGACAGTAATGTTCAACCACATCCATATTTTTTTTAAATTTCAGAATTGTTTAAATCTCTTCTTCTAATTATCTAAATGACAAATTATACCAAACGACTGTAATCTTCAGATTATGACCACCCGCCTCCCACCCCAACCAGAGGCCAGGGATGGGGAAAAACTGAAACAATAAGCAGTACCATCGAAAATTGTGTCAAATGCATCAGAAAATCCCTCCCTTGAGATATAAAAGCAAACTTGTGTAAAGAGTATAGGGATGACACCTTGATCCAGTATTTCTGGCGAAGAGTGCATCTTGGGAAATTGTGAAATGCCGCCTGTGATTTCTGTCCATTAATTTTAATGGAGAGAGATCACAGGCTGCCCGCCCACAATTTACCAAGTTGTACTCCCTGCGAGTGCCACTCCACAGTGCCTGCGCTGGATCACAGAATAACCTTTCATATTCTAATTTATGGTGGGATCATTAAATGTATGAGGTGAATCTCTCTTAATTTTTCCACCTTTGGATGAGAACAGGTAATGCACTGTCTGCAGCACATTCAGTTCAGTATCACACTAGCAGAGAGACCAGCCTTGGTTCAGTATCACACGAGCAGAGAGACCAGCCTTGTTTGCATTTAGTAATTAAACCTGAAACCAACCTCAAGTCCTCCAAGTTTTTGCTCGGTCTTTTGCTAGCAGAAATATCTGAAAAGGAAAACTGTATTATTCACAACATTTTGGTTTAAGATCTTGAAAATTATAGTTGCAATTAATCTAACCAAGAATTTGAAAATATCAATGTTTCCTGATATCTCTGAGTGAACATAAACCAGAACAACACAGCTTAACGAAAATTTGTAAAAAATCATAAACAACAAAAGAAAATGCTAGAAGCACTCAGCAGGTCAGGCAGCATCCGTGGAGAGAGAAAAACAGAGCTTAACGTTTCAGGTCGATGACCCTTCGTCAGAACTGATGAAGGGTCATCGACCTGAAACGTTAACTCTGTTTTTCTCTCTCCACGGATGCTGCCTGACCTGCTGAGTGTTTCCAGCATTTTCTGTTGTTATTTCAGATTTCTCGCATCCACAGTATTTTGCTATTGTTGTAGAAAATCATGTTTGTTATATTCATAGGCACCGACATTCATGGTGTATTGTTCACAGGGTTTATAGCTCAGAAACATTGTAATTATCATGTAACAATATCTTCACTACCACGCAACACATTATGAAGAGACCAATGACTTTTAAGGCCTGGATTTTCCTCATGAGAACTGCCTGACTTCAGAAACATCAAGGCAGTAAACAGCGGCCCAAAAAATGCATGGTGGAATTTTCCTCTACCCCATCCGACTGAGACTACAGCTTCCCACCCTGTTAACTGATGGGCATAGCCTTGTTCTCCCTAGTACTTTCCTTCCATACGACCCTTTTCCCACCTGCAGGAAATACCACCACGTAAAAGGTGGCAGCGTTAGAAGCAGTACAGTATTCCAGAGGTGGGAAAGCACAGGGGAGGCCATTGCTGAGGCTTTACTGTTAATATTAAGGTCCTTTAAAAGGCTGGTGCCTTGGGACGTTTTCCTACGTTAAAGGCACTATATAAATACAAGTTGTTGTTGTTGTTGTTGCAGTAACAGACTGAATAACAGAGCCTGCGGATATCTTCGATATTAAAGTTACTTGCAAGATTCTAGCAAATAAATAAACATTTCTGCAAATTTTCAGTAAGATTTGGATTTTCCTCTAGGAATTCCCTGTTCCTCCGTTTTGAGGTATTGAACAAAGAAAGCTCCAACTAGAAAGTAGCAGGAAGAAAGTTTGACCTCCGTAAACTGGATGATGTCAGTCAATTTGCATTTTGGCCACACATTGAGTCATGTTTAACAGGATCGTCAAATCCCTCATCACAGAACATTGAAGAGGAATGACTTATTTTTAAGAAAACTTTGTGTGCCACTGCCAAAGACAATCTTAGATCAAGACACAGAACAAAGAATCAGGCTTGGTGTAGTGAGTTTGATTGGCATATATGTCAGAGTCCTTTGAGAAGGGGACAGGGTCATTGATTGGCTGTAGTCTTCTTTGACGAACAGCTCAGTAACCAAAGATTTGCTATTACATTATTATATTGTGCACCATGTGATACACACAGTCTACAGCACAGAAACAGGCCATTCGGCCCAACTGGTCTATGCCGGCATTAATGCTCCACATGAGCCTCCTCACACCCCACTTCATCTAACCCTGTCAGCATACCCTTATAATCCTTTCTCTCCCTCATGTTTATCTAGCTTCCACTTAAATGCATCTATGCTATTTGCCTCAACTGCTCCTTGTGGCAGCACGTCCCACATTCTTACCACTCTTTGGGTAAAGAAGTTTCTCTTGAATTCCCTATTCGATTGATTAGTGACTATCTTATATTTATGACCTAGAGTTTTGGAGTTGCCACAAGTAGAAACATTTTCTCCACATCTACCCTATCAAACCCTTTCATTAACTTAAAGACCTTTATCAGGTCACCCTCACTCAGCCTTCTCTTTTCTAGAGAAAAGAGCCCCACCCTGTTCAGTCTTTCCTGATAGTTATATCCTCTCAGTTCTGGTATCATCCTTGTGAATCTGTTTTGCACCTTATCCAATGCTTCTATATCCTTTTTATAATATAAGTTTATACAAGTTTAACATAACTTCCCTGCTTTTAAATCCTATCCCTCTAGAAATGAACCCAGTGCTTGGTTTGCTTTTTGTTTTATGGCCTTGTTAACCGGAGTCATTACTTTTAGTGATTTGTGAATCTGTACCCCGAGATCCCTTTGCTCCTCTACCCCATTTAGACTCTTACTATCCAAGCAGTATGTCGACTCCTTAATCTTCCTACCAAAATACACCACCTCACACTTATGTGTGTGTTTAAGTCTGAAGCCAGCAGCCCAAGGGCATCAGTTTTATTTCTTGGCTTATCGCTTTCCGATTTCTTGAATAGGAATGTAACATTTACAACCATCCAATCTTTTGGCACAATTCCAAAGTTTTGGAAAGTTACAGTTAGTAGTTTTTCTAAATTCCTCCCTTGTCTTTCAGCATTCTGGGATGTTATACCATCTGGGTCCACTAACTTTCCTACTTTTAGCACCATTAACTTTTTTTAATACAGTGTTCATTTATCTCCAGCAGTGTCCCTGCCACATCCTCCTCAGGTAATCCTACAGTCCCATTTCCTTTGTAAACATGTCGGCAAAATACTTAAAGTATCTCTGCTATTCCCTTACGCTCAAGTACAAGATGGCCCCCGTTATTTCCAAGAGGCCCCATCCCTCCTTTAATTATCATTTTACTTGTTATTGCTGATAAAAGCCCTCGCTATTTCCTTTAATGCTGGCTGCAAATCTCCTTTTATATATCCTCCTAGCTGTACTGCGCTCCTTTTCTGCTTCCCTTCTATACTTTTGATATTTCTCATTATTTTATCCTATCTAAATTTATCATATGTCTAATTTTTAAACCTCATTTTTACTCTAACCTCTCTATCCACCTTAGTGGACATACCCTCTTTGCTCTGAATTGAAATATAGCACACGTCTTCCTACATTTACGATTGCGACTCCATGTCGTGACAGAGGTGTGTTTCAGCTACAGGAGCGGAGCTATCACAACTTAACTTGATGTATTAATAGGTTAGTTTCATATGGCGGAAGCTGTCCATAGTATTTCTGTTCATGTAGTCACTTGTCGACTTGCCTGTCAACTGCTGAGTGCAAATGGAGTGTGGCAACTCGACTGATCAGAGGAAAACTCCAGAGAAGGAGCCAAAGCAAGTTGACACATGGGAAAGCAGCTTTATCATAGAATCATCGAAATTTACAGCACAGGAGGCCATTCAGCCCATCTTGTCCGTGCCGGCCAACAAAGAGCTATCCACCCTAATCCCACTTCCCAGCACTTGGTCCTTAGCCTTGTAGGTTACGGCACTTCAAGTGCATATCCAAGTACTTTTTAAATGTGATGAGGGTTTCTGCCTCTACCACCCTTTCAGGCAGTGAGTTCCAGACCCCCGCCACCATCTGGGTGAAAAAAATTCTCCTCAAATCCCCTCTAAACCTCCGACCAATTACTTTAAATCTATGCCCCCTGGTTATTGACCCTTCTGCTAAGGGAAATGGGTCCTTCCTATCCACTCTACCTAGGGCCCTCATAATTTTATACACCTCAATTAGGTCTCCCCTCAGCTTCCTCTGTTCCAAAGAAAACAACCCTAGCCTATCCAATCTTTCCTCATAGCTAAAATTTTTCAGCCCAGGCAACATCCTTGTAAATCTCTGCACCCCTCTAGTGCAATTCCTGTAATGTGGTGACCAGAACTGCACGCAGTATTCTAGCTGCAGCCTAACTAGTGTTTTATACAGTTCAAGCATAACCTCCCTGCTCTTATATTCTAATAAAGGCAAATATCCCGTATGCCTTCTTAACCACTGTCCTGCTACCCTTCAGGGATCTGTGGACATGCACACTTACTTTTACACGATGTAAATGTTTCCTTTCCAGCTTCTGAGGCATGCAGACTTGACTGACAAGACCGATAGTCAGTGGATGATAAATGTCCACGAGCCCCTAGTAATCAAATAACATAATAATCAGTGTAGAACTGAATTCACAATTGTGTACTCTCTTGTTGCCCTGTAGCCTGTGTGTATGCTGCTGCTCTTCTTTTTACCCAGCTCGATCACCAGCTTTTATTTTACTCTCTCAATACCAAACTGTGTTTATTCACTCATTCCAAATAAAACTTTACAATTATGAAACATGATTGAACATTGCAATAATAGCACAGTCATAAAAAATACTCCTTTCCTGCACGTGATTTAAGTAACAGTTGACAGCAACAGTACTGCAATAGGTTCTTGTAAACCATTCCAGATTACATTAAGTCAAGTCATATTAAATGGATAGTACTACTTTGCAAAAACACAAGTTAACAGTGAAGTTGAATAATGAATTGGCCCAAAGTTTCATGCACCGTTCAGAAAATATTAAATCTGATAACAGACTAGTGAGAAAGTACAGAAATAAATAATAGTTACGATGCCCATCTTTGAATTCTGCCACAAGAAGCTGTTTATCAACTGACAACAGTGTACAGCAGCCTCCACTGATGGAAACGGAGTACTACAACAGTACAAGAACATTACTGAGAGGACATAAACATTTTGATGAAATCATGTCCTATGCCAGTAGAATCTGAAAGATGACTTCACTCCACCACAAAATCAGCTAAAAGTTGTCCACTGTTTTACCAGACATCAGTTCAGGCTATTAGTGGGTACAGCATAGTAACCTATTTGCTGGTTTAGGAGCCGTAACATACAGATTTGCACTTCCAATCGTAAAAAGCATTGCAAAATAAAATAAAAGCACGGTACAGGGCATTACATACTTTAGGTACTGAAAGTGAAGATAAATCAAATTTCCGATTGAAACGTTTCAAGTATTAATTTCCTACTTTTATTACTACAACTACAATTATAATAACGATGACAGCCACAATAACTTGCATTTATATGGCACTCATGACCAGAAGACAACTCCATATTTTAGAACATGGAGGAAAGAGATATGATGGACACCAAAAAGAGAGGAATGGGAAAAGAAAGAGAGAGGCTAGGATAGGGAACTGAACGTACAGTTGAAGGAGAGTTTTGAGGAAGTTTTCAAAAGTAGGGAAGGAAATGGGAAGAGAATTCCAAAGGACAGGAGCATAGTGGCTGAATAAGCAGCTGCCGATGGTAGAGCAGAGAGAGCAAGAAGTCCAATGTTAGAGGAGTGGAGGGTGCATTCAGGGGTGTAAAGCAGGAGGTCACAGAGGGTGGGTGGGGGTGAAATCAATTGCTGGGGTACAGAGAGCCAGTGAATTTGGAGGGGCAGGGGCGACAGCAACAGGGGCTCAAAGCTTGTGGCAGATTGATGCTGGGAGGCTGGCTAGAAGGTCATTAGAGAAGTCAAGCCTTGAGGGACCTGGGTTTCAATGGCATAAAGGAGAGATGGGGTGGAGGTGGGCAATGATTTGGAGGTGAAAAAAGTGGTGTGTGTCATGGACAAAAGGAGAGATTAAGAGATGGGGCTTGAGGAGGAGGGTTTGTTTTTTTAAAGAGAGAGAGAGGAAAGAGAGAAGAAGAGAAAAGAGAAAAGAGAAAGAGACATACTTCAGGAAGAAGTTCCAAAGGGTAGGACAGAGCAGCTAAAAGCTCTGCAACTAATGGTGGGACAAAGTAAACTGGGGACTCTCAAGTCAGTTAGAGAAAGAACATTGAGGATGGGATACAGTGCTAGAAGAGATTGCAGAGATAAGTGGGGGCAAGGCAATGGAAGGATTTACAGAAGAGGTCAAGGATTTTGAATGTGTTGTTGCGAGACAGGAAGCTGGTATAGGAAGCAATGCGAGAGTGATTTTCCCTATCCACAACGCCACCTGAAATTATGAATTTAATAGAATCAGAATTACAACATAAGCAAACATACAGTAAGAACAAGGCCATTCTTCCAATGAAGCCAATTTCTTCCTTAGACCACAGCAATCCATTGCATTGTGCAGACTGCCAAACCATTTAAAAATTAGAAAAAAATCTGCAAGTGATGACCCGCTCCACCAAAAGTAAAGTGAAAATTCATTTTGTGCTACTTTGTACTAATGCCCCAATGCATTAAGAAGGCAACTATACCAAACTTTAAGAAAAAAAGCCAAGCTTCAAAACAATACAGTAATGTTTATACAGCCCTCTCCCAGAATGACTTCATATATCAAATGAGGTGCAGTAATATTTTCTCAGTCAAGCTCAGTTGTCTTCAATAGTTAAGATTACACTAGCAACTAAACTCATTTTTAAATTTAAGTGAGGGGTATTTAGATGTCAAAATACATCCATACCCATGTGTGTATATGGAGAGTGAGTAGCAGGGTATAATTTAAAAACCATGAGCTTCAAATGGCATTAATTAGTAAAAGCAAAGCTAAAGTCTTTTACATTTTTTCCAATACATACATATATATTGAAACAAAATTAAAAATTGAAGAGAGATAGTCATACCGTTACAGCTGGATAACAGTGGCAAAGGCCTAGGGAGATGCTGCAGTGACTGTGTTGTGATGGGGTATTATGACATAGTTAACAAAGAATAATCAGTTTGTGATTCACAACAACATACAAGAAAATTATTTTGTACTTGGGAATTTGTGATTTAGTACACAATTATGGAAATCATAATAAATGATCTTGCTAATCCATTTTATATTAAACTTGTCCTCCCCTTGGTATGTACAGGACACACTCATTGACACCTTCATCTCTCCTCAAAGCCTCTAAATGTCATTTTCTCTTGCCACACCTCCAATGAGCTGTGGCACAGTGGGAGAATGTGGCTTTGGGTTTCAATTCCCCACACCTCAAGCTACTGATCTCTGCCATGCCAGAAAATAGAACCATCAAATAGAAGAGCCCCCACGTGAAGAGTGTAAAAATAAATCAGAGTGTGAACTACCCCATGGTGCTCTTGCACATCTCACAGCTGGTTCAAGACTAGCTCCAGCAAAGGTTTGGAAGAAAATAACATTACTGCTTGTTCAGCAAGGAATGGTGCATGGAGCACAAGCTATAACAAAAGGGAAGGGGGAAAATCATTCACAATATTGCAGCACTTGTCTGGTTACACCATCAGTGCTGTGCATTGCTTTCAGGGAGTGGAACATATTCTGCTCGGTATGCTGCATTTCCTTAACACAGTATATGGTAGCTGATTTCCCAGGGTGTTACTCATATGCAGTCCCAGGTCTGGATCATGGTGTAGCGACTAGCCTGACCTGCCACTTTTAGGCTACTGGCCAGGTACTCGCCATTGAGAAATGGTCTCCGGTCAATCAGTGGTTAATTTACCTTGTTGTTGGAAGTTTCTCTTGATCGGCTGCTGCTTGGCCCCTCCCCTTGGGGAAAGGCAATGTTATCTCAAAGTAAAAAACAGTAGGATATTGCCAGCTTTTTCTCTCTTCTGTTTACTTTTTATTTAATTGTTTACTTGTGATTTGTTAGTGCTTAATACAAAATGCAATGTGTCCTGGGCAGAAGAGATAGCAGACAGTCACTAGGAGCAGGTGGTTTTACTGCAGTTTGGCTGGTTTGTGTGTGTGTTTTGGCTTCATACCAGATAACATGAATTTCCAGTCTACTCCAAATCCCTGATGGACTAGGACATCCTTACTGAAGAGCTAACAACTGCAATGTAATGGCTGTGGAGTTTATTGAGTGAGTGTCTGGGTACGGTACGGTAGTGTAGTGGTTATGTTACTGGACTAGTAACCCAAAGACCATGGCAGTTTGAGAATTTGAATTCAGTTAAAAAAAATCTGGAAATAAAAATACTCTGATCAGTAAAAGGTGACATGAAACTATCGGATTATCGTTAGGGAACAAAACCTGCTGTCCTTAGTCTGGCCTGAATGTGACTCCAGTCCCACACTGATGTGGTTGACTCCGAACTGCTCTCTGAAGTCGCCTGGCAAACCAATTGAATCAAACCGCTACAAAGAATACCACACAAACTGCAGTGGTTCAACAAAGCAGCTCACCACCACCTTCTCAGGGCAACTAGGGATAGGCAATAAATGCTGGACTTGCCAGCGACACCCACATCAAGAATTTTTTTTTAATTATGATGAATATTTGAGTAGCCATTTATATATAAAATACAAAAATGTAGACCGAAACATGCGTATTTCAAAGATAACTTTTTCAATTGCTGAATCACAGATAAAGAAAAATGTAAATGGCAGAAGTCAATTAAAAGTGGAAAGTCACCTGAAAAAAAATTATAGGTTAACATTTTGAGAAGAGAATCTATGGCAGAATCCAGAATTCCTGCATAGGAACTGTCACCATAACCAAAACAAGTGCTAAAAGTTTTTTTTTTAAAGCATTGCAATCCCACTGTTTCTACTCAGGCTAAATCAATGTTCCCATCAAGGAACTTCTTTTACTCTCAACTAATACAGTACTTCAGTTATATTACCCCCTCCTCTTGGGAAGACAGCACACACAAGGACATCTCTTCATAGTCTACATATAATTTTAACTTTTTAATGTACTAAACCTTATGTATATGTTACCAAAGCAGTACCTCAACTATATAACTCATCATTGTATTTGCCTTCCACCTTATAAAAAGGACCTTCCAGCGGGCCTATAGTTTATGTTGCTTTACCAACAGTATAACCAGCACTTTGGGTCATTTGGCACTTGCAGGTCTTCAGGTTATGATCTTCGCAGAATTTCTGGCAACTTTGCACATGCTACAGGTTTTCCTCAGCACATTCTACTGATGTGGTCAAGACATTGCTCAATCTGAGACACACTCCACCAAATTTCAGTCTTCCCTGACGAGCCACTTTGATCAACAATAAATAGTCTGTCTATTCAGTATGCAAACGACTCAAAAGGGTGGCACCAGCCGCTTTGTACAGGGTACATATAACTTTTGATTCCAGTCACAGGGGTTTGACTCAGCATATTTGAGTGTATGGAATGTAATGTTTGTACCTCGATTGATTTTCCAGAAGAAATTCTATCCAATGTGTGAAAACATTAATAGCTGGGTTTTTGCCAAATACTCCTTTCAATGAAGTTAGTGCAAATGCATCCAGATATCCTAATGCATAGTCCATTATATAACTATTCACTGGTTTGGTAGTGGGGTCATCCAACCCTCTGACACCTCCTCCTACCTCCCAGCCTGGCCCATGACCCCAGACCCATGACCCCCACTACTGAACATCAAGCCATCGCTTCCAAGACTGTCACTGACCTCATCTCCTCTGGAGATCTTCCCTCCATGGCCACCAACCTCATAGTCCCCCAACCCTGCACAGCCCGCTTCTACCTCCTTCCCAAGATCCACAAACAGGACTGCCCTGGTAGACACATCGTTTCAGCCTGTGATTTCTTCCTATCTCGACTATTTTTTCTCCCCTTGTCCAGTCTCTTCCCACCTACATCCACTACTCTTCCGACGCCCTCCGCCACTTTAACAGTTTCCAGTTTCCTGGTCCCAACCATCTCCTTTTCACTATGGACGTCCAATCACTCTACACCACCAACCCCCACCAGGACGGCCTGAAGGTGCTCCACTTCTTCCTTGAACAGAGTCCCAACCAGTCCCCATCCACCACCACCTTCCTCCACCTGGCTGAACTTATTCTCACATTGAACAACATCTCCTTTGACTCCACTCACTTCCTCCAAATTAAAGGCGCTGCTATGGGAACCGGCATGGGTCCTAGCTATGCCTGCCCTTTCATGGGATATGTGGAACATTCTTTGTTCCAGTCCTACTCAGGTCCCTGCCCTCACCTCTTTTTCTGGTACATTGACTATCGGTTCCATTTCCTGGTCTCGCCCTGAACTAGAAAATTTAATTCACGTTGCTTCCAATTTCCACCCTTCCCTCACCTTCATATGGTCCATCTCCGACTCTTCCCTTCCCTTCCTCGACTTTCTGTCTCCATTTCTGGGGATAGACTGTCGACAAACATCCACTATAAGCCCACTGACGCCCACAGCTACCTGAACTACACTTCCTCCCACCCCACTTCCTGCAAGGACTCTATTCCATTCTCCCAGTTTCTCCATCTCCGTCGCATCTGCTCTGACGATGCCACCTTCCATACTAGTGCTTCAGACATGTCTTCCTTTTTCCTCAACCGAGGATTTCCCTCTACCGTGGTTGACATGGCCCTCGACCGTGTCCATTCTATTTCCTGCACTTCTACTCTCACCCCTTCCCCTCCCTCCCAGAACCACGATAGGGTTCCCCTTGTCCTCACCTTTCACCCCACCAGCCTCCACATTCAACGGATCATCCTCCACCATTTCCGCCACCTCCAGCGTGATCCCACCACCAAACACATCTTCCCCTCCCCTCCCAGCATTCCGAAAGGACCACTCCCTCTGACACCTTGGTCCACTCCTCAATCACCCCCAAAACTCCATCCCCTTCCCATGCAAGCACAGAAGATGCAACACCTGCCATTTTACCTCCTCCCTTCCCACTGTCCAGGGCCCCAAACACTCCTCCCAGGAGAAACAGCGATTTACTTGTACTTCTTGCAATTTAGTATACTGTATTCACTGCTCACGATGCGGTCTCCTCTACAATGAGACCAAACACAGATTGGGTGACCGCTTTGCGGAACACCTCTGTTCAGTCCATAAGCGTGACCCCGAACTTCCGGTCACCTGTCACTTTAATTCTCCGCTCCACTCCCACTCTGATCTCTCCGTCCTCGGCCTCTTACACTGTTCCAGCGAAGCTCAACGTAAGCTCGAGGAACAGCACTTCATCTTTCAATAAGGCATTTTACAGCCTTCTGCACTCAACATCGAGTTCAACAATTTCAGACCATAACCTCTGCCCCTACTTTTTCACATGGCAGCTGTTGATGATTCTGTCATTCCCATTTACACCTCATCTAGACTCATCTTTTGTTTCTTAACTTGTCCCATCACCATCTTCTTTCGCCTTGTACAATCATACCTTTTGTCTTTTAATCTCTCCTGCCTTCCATCCTATCAGACCTTCCCTTTTGTTATTTCTTTCCCCTTCTCCCTTTCCCTGCCCCTGTACTTGCTTAAAATTCTGTTACATCTCTAACTTTTTCCAGGTCATCAACCCGAAACGTTAACTCTGTTTCTCTCTCCACAGATGCTACCTGACCTGCTGAGTATTTCCAGCATTTTCTGTTTTTATTCCTGGCCAGTAATGGCCCCACTAGATTTAAACCCACCCTTTTAAAAAGCCTTCTGAATTTTTTTAAATATTCAGTAGAGAATGTAACCTCACTTTGGCTCAACCCCCTCACCTTACCCATTCTCTGGCATTAATTACACATTCTACAATATTGTGCCTTTTAGCTTTAAAAATAACTGAGCAATAAAAATGTAGTGGTAGTAAACAATGCGCCTCATGATTCACAGTGAATAGAATTTTGTGGATTATATTTAATAATTCTTTACGATTCGTCTGATGTACCACGGTTTGCTGGAAAACTTCCAATTCCATACCATTGGTTTTTTTTGAACTCCATTATCAAACCAATGCAACTTGTAACTGAACAAGGCCACTGCTTTGAGTTACACTTCGCGATTGGCCTGCATGCTTTGATCTCATGCAGCTTGTATAATGGGATCCGTCTACTAAACTTGTCAGATCCAATCTGTTCAAACTTCCAGGCTCCCCTTGATGGCAGTACCCTAGATGATGTTGTGCAGGGATTGTCGATCTCTCCACATGCCTCGATAATATTCTAGCCAAGCACATTGGGGTTCTCCTCTGAGTGGTGCTACCTCTCCCCTCTGCTCAAGTAGTGAATGCCTCTGCTCCTCTTTCATGCATTCAGCTTCCATTACAGTCTGCCCTATCAGCCTACTCCAAAGTGATGAAAGGACTAGTTAACAGTGCTATCAAGTGGCACTTACTCACCAATAACCTGATCACTGATGATCAGTTTGGGGTCCACCAAGACCACTCGGCTCCAAACTTCATTACAGGTTTGGTTCAAATATGGACACAAGAGCTGAATTCCAAGGGTGAGGTGAGAATGACTGCTTTTGACATCAAGGCAACATTTGGCCAAGTGTGGCACCAAGGAGCCCTTGTAAAACTGAAGTCAACAGGAACAGAAAGGGTCATTAAAGAAGACACCCCTCACAAGTGAATATCAATGACAGGTACAGGCAATAGCCCAGCAACCACCTGGCTGAAATACATGCCAGAGGCAAACACACATCTGGTGGGTCAGAAATTAGCTCTGACTCTATAAACATGTTACAAAACAATGACAACTTCCTGATCCAAGTATGAAAGACCAGTGCAAATGTCTGACGATACTTAGACATTCTAACACCTAACATTTCAGTCATTTGTTTGTATTGTTAGAACCAGCCAGCTTTCCCAGCAGGTAAGACACCTGAAACAGTCTTTAGTTTTTAGGTATATGTGTGAATGTGAACCCCCTTCAGTAGCGATGAGCCAAGTCAGAAGTATTGCTGATACTGAACTGAAGAACCTTCTGACTCTTCCAGGATGTGATACCCAATAGGCAGTCAAAGAGCACTGCAGCAGTCATGGCATTAAAGAGCTGGAAAGAGGTGATAAAGCTGTTTGCATATGATGTTTTTAAAGGGGAGAAAGCAGGTTGGCGTCTTCGGACACACTGGATATGATTGTGGACAGGTGCCGGATTTGGGGAGGAGAGAGATGAAGAGGCAGCATTCTAGATATACTGGCCATTCTAAGACAGGTAGAAACAGGAAATTAAGAGCCCTTGAGCAAGATTGACTTGTAGCTTGTCGTGACCCACAGAGGAGACGTGGTAGAAGAGGTGCCTTGTCAAAAGGAGGGATAGTACACCATGGTCACAGCCATATAGGATATCATAGATCAGGACAGACTCAGTGTTTGGAGGGAGGGTGGGGGGTGAAGAAATTAAGAACCCTCGAGCAAAAGATTAAAAGGAGTTCCCCTTTCCCCAGAGTTGTGAATTATGTGAACAAAATTCCCAGTTAAAGCAGTTAATACTGTGTCAATAAACATCTTTTTTTTAAATAGCTGGGATGATCATCACTTTAAAGAGAACTGGAGATAAGGATAAATATAGATTGAGATGTTTAAATCAAATGTTCTGTAGAGAATAAGGAAGTCACTTGATCAGAGATGAAAAACCATAAGATACAAGATTAGATAAATATTCTGGGGTTTTTGATTTATGGTTGGGAGACAGAGAAATTCTGCAGAGCCATTCATCAAGCAATTAGGGCTGCAGTTTTACTGTCATTTAGCATTGATGTGAAGTGCTTTTAGGCACACATGGACTCACAAGTAGCAATGTTAACTGAGGTCAGGTCCCAATCTGAAGCCAAGTGATGCGAGACCACCTCCTGGATGTAGTATCACACTACCATGACCTTGCACTAAGTACATTATAAATTCAGCCTAAATAAATTGGGTAGAGTCCACAGCAGGTTAGTAGTAATACTTGTATTTATACTGCACCTCACGCTTCACACACAAGTTATTTTCGAAATGCAGTGACTATTGTTTTCTAGGCAAACAGAGCATCCATTCTGCACCAGCAACATCCCACATTGCTTTATGATGATAGTAGTTGAGGCAATATTATTAGCCAGGCCACTCGGAGAACTACCTGTTCTTCACATAATGCCGTGGGATATTTAGCAGCCATAGAATTTTACAGCACAGAAGGAGGCCAGTCAGCCCGTCGTGCCTGTGCCAGTTCTTTGAAAGAGCTGTCCAATTTAGTCCCACACCCAATTTTTCTCTCCATAAACCTGCAAATTAGTCCTCTTCAAGTATATATCAAGTTGCCTTTTGAAAGTTCCTATGGAATCTGATTCCACCATCCTTTCAGGTAGTGTGCTCCAGATCGTAACAGTCTTCTGTGTGAAAAAATTCTCCTAATTTCCCCAATAAATTATTTTAAATCTATGACCTTTGGTTACTGACCCACTTGTCAGAGGAAACAGTTTCTCCCTACTTGAGGGACCCCACTGCATACTTCCCTCCAGTCAGAAAATCATCCATTCACCATTACTTTCTGCCTCCTATCCTGTAGCCAATTATATACCCAAGTTACCACCGTCCCTTTAATAACATGTGCTTCTATTTTCCGAATAAGTTTGTTATGCAGTACTTTATCAAATGCCTTTTGAAAGTCCATATACACAACATCTACTACACTACCTTCATCAACCCTCTCTGTTACTTCATCAAAGAACTCAATCAGCTTATGATGCAGAGATGCCGGTGTTGGACTGGGGTGGATAAAAGTGAGAAGTCGCACAACACCAGGTTATAGTCCAACAGTTTTATTTGAAATCACAAGCTTTCGGAGCGGCTGCCCCTTCGTCAGGTGAAGTGAAGGAATACGAATCGGCAAAGCATATATAGACAGAGAACAATGCATGTGTAGCGTACAATGTCAGACGACTACATTTAATCCTCCTGACTGTTTCTCTGCTGAGGTGTGACGAAAGGCAATCAGGTCAGCCAGGAAGGCACCACATCAAAGACATAGCAAGATACAACTGAGACAATGAGGTGGGGTTACAGGGGGTCTAATGTGTCAAATGCTGCAGTCTGTATGGAAAACCATAAACTTTAACATTTTTACTTTTTTTTTTACTGGAAATCACAGCTGTGAACAAGCCAACGACGACTCGAGTCTCCAGACTCGTCGTCGTCGTTGGCTTGTTCACAGATGTGATTTCCAGTTTAAAAAAAAGTAAAAATTTTAAAGTTTATGGTTTTCCATACAGACTGCAGCATTTGACACATTAGACCCCCTGTAACCCCACCTCATTGTCTCAGTTGTATCTTGCTATGTCTTTGATGTGGTGCCTTCCTGGCTGACCTGATTGTTTCTCTGCCGAGGTGTGACGAAAGGCAGTCAGGAGGATTAAATGTAGTCGTCTGACATTGTACGCTACACAGGCATTGTTCTCTGTCTATATATGCTTTGCCGATTCGTATTCCTTCACTTCACCTGACGAAGGGGCAGCCGCTCCGAAAGCTTGTGATTTCAAATAAAACTGTTGGACTATAACCTGGTGTTATGCGACTTCTCACTTCAATCAGCTTAGTCAGACACGATTTGCCTTTAACAAATCTGTGCTGGCTGTCCCTTATTAACCCATCTGAACCACTGTTTAATGTCTCATCCCAAAAACAATATTGTTGGCAGGAAAACACTTGATGAAACAAATGACTTTTTCTGGTACGTTTTCTTATTATTACACCATACATTGGCAATAACTTTGTTTCCAACAGTTGTTGGGAGGTGGTGAGAAACTAAAGCTGGAGTTAACATGCACTCAGTGCAAACATAAACCCGTACGAGACTCATGCCTTTAGTACCCTCAATTATCTCTTAGGCTATACCACCACTTTTTCATTGAAGGGCACCAAAATCACTTTACATGGGAGCAAAAGCGCTTGTAGAACGGAGGCCTAACTCAAGATTAAAAAGTGCTTCCCTCCCGCTCCCGCCTTGGTATTGTTCAGCTTTAATCAGACCCTCATTCACAGCAACATTTCCAGTCCAGGACCGTCTTCTTGGGTTACACATCCACAGTTCACCTTTGCATTACACCACATGAATTCAAACATAAAAAAAAGTTTGCCTGAAGAGGTTCACCAAGACACTCACTGTCTAGAGATCGGGAAAGTTCTGAAACATCGAGGGGCCATCCGTTTGTCAATAGTCCACCTTTCGCAAAGCTGCAACTCGTCGCTGTCTTCCACTTGGATTCAGTTTCAAAAATGTTGGACATATTTAAAGCTTTAAAACGCGAACGATGTTTTTAAAAAACACACCTTTGGACGTTAACGTTTGTTTACTTAAAAATAAACAGATACATTAAATAAATATACGGACGTTAAATGTGATTTTTTTTTAAAGTTAACCTAAAAAAATAAATATATTCCAAAAATAAGCTAATAAAAATATAACAGTATTCACTAATTTTTTCCTGCCCGCCGCGCACATTGAGGTGTCGGAGCGGTTCGGTGAAGCGACACCTGTCGCCTTGGTTACTGCGGAAGCCTTTTCCTGCACTTTCTCCAATCAATAAGCGGCTCCCGCGGTGTGTTGTTGCAAAGTGCGGCCGCCGCTCAGTCCCCGGGAACCGACTACACGCGACTCCGCGCAAAAAGTACCGACAGAACGCCGAAACAGCGTTCGCCGGGTTCCAGGGCTCCGTGTCCTAGCAAACGCCGTTCCAATTCGGATCGGCTCTGTGAGGTCACAAACGAACCCTGTAAGAATTCCCGGGCCATTCTCCGCCGGCTCTTTCAAACAGAAGGCACCTGCGTCATTCCCATCATCCACTCGGGCGCTTGCTCAAAGGAAAGCATGCTGGGACTTGTAGTCATTCTTCGCTCAGCGTCTTGGATCCCACTGCGCACGCGCCCCTTTGGTGCGGCGCATGCGCACTCGATCCGGCCGCGCAAGTGCAGTGCCAAATTGTGCTGTTCTCTTTTGGTCAAAACAAATCGACTGTAAATTAATAAAACTTTAAATAAAACTTAACAAATTAAATTTAAATTGTATTGGCCGGGGTAATGATGCACTCCAGTCCCCGCGGCGCCCACCGGTCGCGGAAAGCCTCAAGCGTGCCGGCGGACACCGCGTGCTCCATCTCCAGGGCCACCCGGGCGCGAACATAGCCGTGGAAGGGAGGCAGGCAATCGGGCCGAACGGCCCCCCCAACCGCCCACTGCCTGGACCTGTTTATGGCTACTTTTGCCAGGCCCAGGAGCAGTCCTACGAGGAGGTCTTCCCCAAATTGTGCTGTGTGCCAGCTGCGGCCAGCACCGGCTCGCTTTTCTCGGCTGCGTGCGGAGGAGAGGGAATCCGAGAAGTGGGGGGAGAGAGGAGCTCGGAGAAGGGTGTGATCCAGGTCTAAAGGAGGGGGAGATGAGACCGAGAAGGTGATCCAGATGGGAAGATAGATCACATTCTGCTGCCCTCTGTTTGGCCTGGATCACGTTCTTCCACCCGCACCCCCTTTACACCTGCACCATGTTCTCCCTCTCCTCCCCGCCCCCAGCGGTTCAAGAAGGCAGCTCACTCCCACGTTCTCAAAGGCAACTAGGGGTGGGCAATAAATAAATTAATTTTTAAAAATGAGAGCATATTCTTTGTTAGTCCTACAACATGCATAACGTTACATTTATGTGTTATTTGCCAGATTCGACTATTCCAATGTTCTCCTGGCCAGCCTCCCATCTTCCACCCTCAATGAACTTAAGCTTATCCAAAACTCTGCTGCATGTATCCTAACACACAGCTAGTCCCATTCACCCAGCACCCCTGTGCTCGTTGACCTACATTGACTCATGGTCCACCAACAAAGTTCCCGTTAAACTGTGCGGCTGCTCCACTGTCTAGAGGTCTCGCGAAGGTCGCTTCCTGGCTTTTGAATGGGATGGGAGATTTTGCACAGTCACAAAATTTTGAATGGGCCGTGCAGCCCGTTAAAGGGACCACACCCCCCCCAAAAAAATTAAGGGGAACATTGTCTACCAACACCTTGATTTTAAAATTATCATCGTCGTGTTAAAATCCCTCCATGGCCTCACCCCTTCCTATCTGAAATTGGGAATGTGAGCATTGTGAGTGCTCCTAAACCGTAGGGTGAGTCCTGTCTGTTCTCTGAAAGCAATAGTGTGAGCACTGTGATCTTTGAAGCAAAGATCTTGATTACTCAGGCAGGCAGGATCTAATTACACATTCCAGACAAACTGTTGGGTGTGTCTTGTCCTCCAAGGGGACCAATCAGAAATCTGGTCTTGCCCTCCAAGGGGAACAATCAAAAATTTGGTGTTGCAAATAGACACGCCCAAGAGTGTTTGGCAGAGCAGTACAGAGCAGGGTTGCCACAATTGGCAGCGGGCCGGAATTTGTGGTGGGTAATAATGGCAAACTGTTTGGCCATCGCGAATACTTATTTAGGTGAGAAAAAAAAGGAAGGATATTCTTACAGGCATTTTCATAGAATCATAGAATAGTACAGCACAGAAGGAGGATATTCAGACCACTGAGTCTGCGCCAGCTCCTTTGAAGAGCAAGCCAGTTCATCCCACTCCCTCGCTCTATCCCAACAATTTTTTTCTCCTTTAAGTATTTATCCACTTCCCTTTTGGAGGCTACTATTGAATCTGTATGCTTGCACAGTGTTCAGTTCCATTTGCAACTCCTCAGAAAATGAAGCAGTCCGTGCCCTCATGCAGCAAGACATGGACGACATTCAGGCTTGCGCTGATAAGTGGCAAGTAACATTCGCACCACACAAGTGTCAAGCAATGACTTTCTCCAACAAGCTAGAGTCTAACCACCTCCCCACGGCATTCAACGGCATTACTATCACCAAATCCCCCACTATCAACATCCTGGTGGTCACCACTGACCAGGAACTTAACTAGACTAGCTACATTAATACTGTGGCTGCTAGAGCAGGTCAGAAGCCTCCTGACTCCCCAAAGCCTTTCCACCATCTACATGGCACAAGTCAGGAGTGTGATGGAATACTCTCCAATAGCCTGGATAAGCGCAGCTCCAACAACACTCAAGAAGCTCGACACCATCCAGAACAAAGCAGCCCGCTTGAATGGCACACCATCCACCACCTTAAACATTCACTCCCTCCACCACCAGCGTACCGTGGCTGCAGTGTATACCATCTACAAGATGTAGAGCAACAGCTCACCAAGGCTTCTTCGACAGCACCTCTCAAACCCACGACCTCTACCACCTAGAAGGACAAGGGCAGCAGGCGCATGGGAACACCAACAACTCCAAGTTCCCCTCCAAGTCACACATGATCCTAACTTGGAAATATATCGCTGTTCATTCATCGTTGCTGGGTCAAAATCCTGGAACTCCCTTCCTAACGGCACTGTGGGAGTACCTTCACTACATGGACTGTAGCAGTTCAAGAAGGCAGCTCACCCCTACCTTCTCAAGGCATTTAGGGATGGGCAATAAATGCTGGCCTTGCCAGTGATGCTCACATTCCATGAATGAATTTAAAAAAAACTATCTAAACCCTTCATAATTTTGAATACCTTTATTAAATCTCTCCTAAACTTCTCTGCTCTGAGGAGAACAATCCCAGTTTCTCTAGTCTCTCCATATAACCAAAGTCCCTCATCCCTGGTATAATTCTGGTAAATCTCTTCTGCACCCTCTCCAAGGCCTTGACATCCTTTCTAATGTGTGGTGACGTAAGAAAACTATTAGGCACTTGGTCTAAGTGTTAAACAAAGCTTTAATCAACTGTTTTTCAACATGGAGATCTAGTTGTGTCCTTCCCTAGTTCCTGTTAAGGAATGTCCTGAACAAGCTGGGCCCATGCCCGAGTATTTATACTCTCCCTGGACAGCGCCACCAGCAGGCTGCCCAGTATTACTTCATAAGTCATTTCCACATGAATGACAAGATTCATGTCATTCTTCCCGCCTGAAAGATTGGAAGTCCGGCGGCTTCCTTCTACCGAATTAGCCGGACTAAGAATAGACGCAGTTGTTTGGATCTCCGTTGGAGGCCGGAAGACACGTCTCCTCGGACCGTGTTTTGGTCCCTGGGTCGCTTGGTTTGTACCGGCGGGCTGGCAAAGTCCGTGTCGCCTTGATCGACCTGAGGGGGACTGGGGAGATCGTGACTCCGGGTGCGGGTCCCCACAGGCGCAGAGCTGGCTTCATCCTGCTCAGTAGCCGGTGATTGACCGACGTCCTGGCTTCGGGTGGCCATCCCGTGGGAAGCACTCTGTTCCCCAGGTTGATCCAGCGGAGTAGCTGGCAGATCCCTTGATGTCCCAGGTAGGGTGTCATCCTCGGAGGAGCGCGGAGTATCGGCGTCGTTAATACGGATCTCTCTATCGATTGGGTCCGTGGGACCGGTTGGGCAGGGAGCCAGATCCCGAAGTGAAACTGTGGACTCCTGGCCATCAGGGTACCGCACATACGCGTATGTAGGATTGACATCCGTTAGTTCCACCTCGTCGACGAGGGGCTCACTCTTGGAGGATCGGATGAATCTTCGGAGCAGCATGGAGCCAGGAGCTGCCAACCATGATGGTAGGGACGTCCCATGAGTGGAGCGACGCTGGAACCCGAAGAATCGTTCATGAGGAGTAACATTGGTGGATGTAGAAAGAAGAGACCTGATGGAATGCAACGCGTCAGGGAGCATAGTTTCCCACTGCTGGTCTGGTAGATTATGTGACCTCAGTGCAAGACGAACAGCGTTCCAAATGATAGCGTTGTATCTCTCAACCTGTCCGTTTCCAATAGGATGATACGGTGTCGTTTTACTTGTGGCAATTCCCCGTTGGGAAAGATAACTTTTGAGTTCGCTTGACATGAAGGAGGGACCCCGATCAGAGTGGATGAAATTGGCCGTACCGCAAAGGGAAAAGACCTGATCGAGGCATTTGATCACTGTGGAAGTAAGCATATTGGGACAGGGGAAAGCAAAGGGAAAGCATGAATATTCGTCCACCATAGTAAGCAAGTAGGTGTTTCGCGTTGAGGAAGGCAATGACCCTTTAAAGTCAATGCTGAGTCGCTGCATAGGCTGTGTAGTGTGTATGAGAAGGCCATCCGACAGACGGAAGAATTGCGGTTTTAATTCCACTCAAATTCTACAAGTGGAGCATGTTCTTTTCACGTCTTCCATAGAAAATGGGAGATTTTTAGATCGCACAAAGTGCAACATACGGGTAACGCCAGGATGGCATACGTCAGTATGAAGATCCGCAAGAGTCGAAGTTGACATGGAAGAGCAGAATGCATGCGTGAGGGTATCCGGGGCCACATTCTCCTTGCCGGGTCGATACTGTATGGTGTAGCCAAACGTGGCCAATTCCATCCTCCAGAGCTGTATTTTGTTATTCTTGATTTTAGTGCATTTCCGGTTATCCAGCATAAAGGCCACCGAGCGCTGATCGGTTATGAGCATGAAATGGCGACGAGCGAGAAAATGACTCCATTTACGTACTGCTTCGATGATAGCCGTAGCCTCCTTCTCGACAGGAGGTAATGGAGCTCACTACCCTGCAAAGTTCTAGATAGAAATGCAACGGGTCGACCGCCTTGATTCAAGGTAGCCGAGATCGCCACCTCTGATGCATCGCACTCGACCACGAAAGGGAGATTTTCATCGATGGAATGAAGCGTGGCTTTTTCCAGTTGTTGCTTGAGGAGGTCGAAAGCTGAAATAGCCCTCGCCTCCAACGGAAATGACTTCACGTGAAGCAGGGGCTGGATCTTGTCGGAAAAGTGAGGTATCCACTTCGCATAACAGGCGAACATGCCGAGGGCCCGACGAAGAGAGCTGAGATTCGTAGGAGGAGGGAGCTCCTGAAGCGGACGAAGTCGCTCCGGATCCAGTTTGATGACACCATTGCCCACCCAGTAGCCAAGGATGTTGACTGATGGTACTGATTTCACAGATTTGGACTCATTTAAGGTTAAGTTGCGACGACGGAGAACGTCAAGTAATTTCTGGAGGTTGGCATCATGCTCCTTCTGGTCATGACCAGCAATGGTGATATTATCCAGATATGGAAAAGTATCTGTTAAGTTCTCCTGTTTGACTAGGCTATCCATTGCCCGTTGAAAGACGGCCACCCCATTGGTGACCCCGAATGGAAGGCGACGAAACTGGTAAAGCCGACCATTGGCCTCAAAAGCCGTATACTTTTTGTCAGAGTCCTTTAACGGTACTTGATGGTATGCGCTCTTTAAGTCAAAAGTTGAAAATACCTTGTAGTTAGCAAGGTTATTGACCATGTCATCGATGCATGGTAGTGGGTAGGCATCCAGGTTGGTATACTGGTTAATAGTTTGCGAGTAATCGATGCAAAGACGTTTCTTGTGTTGCTTCAGAGGATTTTTAACAACGACGACTTGAGCCCGCCAGGAAGATGAACATAGCTCAATGATACCATCAGCTAGAAGGCGAGAAAGCTCTGCCTCGATAAAGGATAGGTCATCTTGGCTGAAACGTCGTGATTTAGTGGCTATGGGCTAACATCGGGGAAAAAGATTGGCAAACAAGGAAGGCTCGTCAAGCGAAGCCACCGAAAGTGCACAAAACGGTACTTTGGAAATAGTAAGCTCCAGCTTTGATCCTCCAAACTCGAAAGTGAGTCTTTCGTGTTGTTTCTGGAAATCCTGTCCCAGGAGCACATCACTGCATAGGTTTTTGAGCACCCCGAGCCGGGTAGAGAAATAAGTGCAGCCATTGAGAATAAGGTCGAAAGACAAAAGCCGGAAGCGTTAGTGGTCAGTGTCGTCAGAGCCATTGCAATTTCCCTGTACGAGGGGTAAATACGCAGTTTTAACTTATTGACAGCCTGCTCACTGATGAAGCTGTCAGAGCTGCATGAGTCGATTAATACACTCAAAATGTGTCCATTTACAGAAACCTTCGTGGCTGCATGGGACAGGCTTTGGGGAAAAACAGCTGTGATGGGAGGAGGGGCAGTTTTATCCTTGACAGCTGTAACATTAGTAGTGGCTCTTGGGGGAGGAGCAGTTTTATAGATGACAGCTATAACATTAGTAGTGGCTCTTGGGGGAGGAGCAGTTTTATAGGGAGCAGCTGTAACCCTAGAAGAGGCTCTTGACTGACATACTTTTGAGAAGTGGCCTTTCTTACTGCAATGATTGCAGATTGCATTACGAGCAGGACAAAATTTCCTATAATGAAATGCACCTCCACAGAAGAAACACTTCCTTTTAGATTGCCAAGATGCGCTAGGGTAGGGTCGTCATCAGCTAGGATAGAGTCGTCATCAGTGAGGGCTTCCGCCTGAGGCTTATCGGAGGAGTCACTAAAAGTGTAAGCAGCAGTCCGTGCACGTGGTAAAAGATAGGCATCTGTATTTTTTTTTGCCAAGTCCAGAGAATATGCCTGGTCATAGGCAGCTTGTAACTCGAGGGTTTTATTCTCCAACAGATGCTGGCGTATGAAGGGAGACGCAATTCCATTAATAAAAGAATCACGAATTAACTCCTCCTGGTACTGCTCAGCTGAGACAGCCTTGAGATTACAATCTTTGCTGAGCCTGTGAAGCTTTTGAAGGAATTCGTCAAGTGATACCCCGGGTTGTTGTCGAGTTGTGGCCAGTAGATGCCGAGCAAAAATTTTGTTTGGGGCCTTAACATATAGTTGCTGTAGTATTCGGATAGCGGAGTCATAGTCTACACAGTCTTCGATATAGTCAAACACATAAGGGATACATAATTGGCAAGTATCTCTAACTTATCAGGAACATTCTCACCACATGCCCTGAGGTAGTTGCTGAAGGTACATAAGAACATAAGAACATAAGAAATAGGAGCAGGAGTAGGCCAATCGGCCCCTCAAGCCTGCTCCGCCATTCAATAAGATCATGGCTGATCTGATCCTAACCTCAAATCTAAAGAACACAAGAAGTAGGAGCAGGACCCGGCCACTCAGCCCCTGGGCCTGCTCCGCCACCCACAGGGCCTTGACCGATCCGAACTCAGCCTCATGTCCAATTTCCTGCCCGCTCCCCGTAACCCCTAATTCCCTTTACTTCTAGGAAACCGTCTATTTCTGTTTTAAATTTATTTAATGATGTAGCTTCCACAGCTTCCTGGGGCAGCAAATTCCACAGACCGACTACCCTCTGAGTGAAGAAGTTTCTCCTCATCTCAGTTTTGAAAGAGCAGCCCCTTATTCTAAGATTATGCCCCCTAGTTCTAGTTTCACCCATCCTTGGGAACATCCTTACCGCATCCACCCGATCAAGCCCCTTCACAATCTTATATGTTTCAATAAGATCGCCTCTCATTCTTCTGAACTCCAATGAGTAGAGTCCCAATCTACTCAACCTCTCCTCATATGTCCACCCCCTCATCCCCGGGATTAACCGAGTGAACCTTCTTTGTACTGCCTCGAGAGCAAGTATGTCTTTTCTTAAGTATGGACACCAAAACTGTATGCAGTATTCCAGGTGCGGTCTCACCAATACCTTATATAACTGCAGCAATACCTCCCTGTTTTTATAATCTATCCCCCTAGCAATAAAAGCCAACATTCCGTTGGCCTTCTTGATCACCTGCTGCACCTGCATACTAACTTTTTGATTTTCTTGCACTAGGACCCCCAGATCCCTTTGTACTGCAGTACTTTCCAGTTTCTCGCCATTAAGATAATAACTTGCTCTCTGATTTTTCCTGCCAAAGTGCATAACCTCACATTTTCCAATATTGTATTGCATCTGCCAAATCTCCGCCCACTCACCCAGCCTGTCTATATCCCCTTGTAGGTTTTTTATGTCCTCCTCACTTTCTACTTTCCCTCCCATCTTTGTATCATCTGCAAACTTTGATATGTTACACTCGGTCCCCTCCTCCAAATCGTTAATATAGATTGTAAAGAGTTGGGGACCCAGCACCGACCCCTACGGAACACCACTGGCTACTGGTTGCCAGTCCGAGAATGAACCATTTATCCCAACTCTCTGCTTCCTGTTAGATAACCAATCCTCCACCCATGCCAGAATATTCCCCCCAATCCAGTGATTTTTTATCTTGAGCAATAATCTTTTATGTGGCACCTTGTCGAATGCCTTCTGGAAGTTTAAATACACTACGTCCACTGGTTTCCCTTTATCCACCCTGTACGTTATGTCCTCAAAGAACTCAAGCAAATTTGTCAGACATGACTTCCCCTTCATAAAGCCATGCTGACTTTGTCCTATTAAATTATGTTTATCTAAATGTTCCGTTACTGTCTCCTTAATAATAGACTCCAAAATTTTACCCACCACAGATGTTAGGCTAACTGGTCTATAATTTCCAGCCTTCTGCCTACTACCCTTTTTAAATAAGGGTGTTACATTAGCAGTTTTCCAATCTGCCGGGACCTTTGCTGAGTCCAGGGAATTTTGGAAAATTATTACCAAAGCATCCACAATCCCTACTGTCACTTCCCTCAAGACCCTAGGATGTAAGCCATCAGGTCCAGGGCATTTATCCACCTTGAGTCCCATTATTTTACTGAGTACCAATTCCTTAGTGATTTTAATCGTATTTAGCTCCTCCCCCCCCTAGAGCCCCCTGTTTGTCCAGTGTTGGGATATTCTTAGTGTCCTCTACCGTAAAGACTGAAACAAAATATTTGTTCAGCATTTTTGCCATCTCCATGTTTCCCACCATTAATTTCCCGGTCTCATCCTCTAAGGGACCTACGTTTGCCTTAGCCACCCTTTTTCTTTTTATATAACTATAGAAACTCTTGCTATCTGTTTTTATATTTTTTGCTAATTTATTTTCATAATCTATCTTCCCTTTCTTAATCAATCCTTTAGTTACTTTTTGCTGTCTTTTGAAGACTTCCAATCTTCTATCCTCCCACTAAGTTTGGCTACCTTATACGTCCTTGTTTTTAGTCGGATACTATCTTTAATTTCTTTACTTAGCCACGGATGGCTGTCATTTCTTTTACACCCTTTTTTCCTCAGTGGAATATATATTTTTTGAAAGTTGTAAAATAACTCCTTAAATGAACACCACTGCTCATGTACCGTCTTACCCTTTAATCTATTTTCCCAGTCCACTTTAATCAATTCCGCTCTCATACCATCATAGTCTCCTTTATTCAAGCTCAGTACGCTTGTTTGAGAACCAACCTTCTCACCCTCTAATTGGATATGGAATTCAACCATGTTATGGTCACTCATTCCAAGGGGATCCTTAACTAGGACATTATTAATTAATCCTGACTCATTACACAGGACCAGGTCCAAGGTTGCTTGCCCCCTTGTAGGATCAGTTACATACTGCTCAAGAAATCCATCCCTAATACACTCAATAAACTCTTCCTCAAGGCTGCCCTGCCCAATTTGATTTGTCCAGTTAATATGATAGTTAAAATCCCCCATAATTATAGCTGTTCCCTTATTACATGCCCCAACTATTTCCTGATTAATACTTCTTCCAGCAGAGTTGCAACTATTAGGAGGCCTATATACTACTCCCACTAGTGTTTTTTTCCCCTTATTATTCCTTATCTCCACCCAAACTGTTTCATTATCCTGATCCTTTGACCCAATATCATTTCTCTGTATTACAGTGATTCCTTCCTTTATTAACATAGCCACCCCACCTCCCCTTCCTTCCTGCCTGTCCTTCCTGATTGTTAAATACTCTGGCATATTTAATTCCCAGTCGTTGTCACCCTGCAGGCATGTTTCTGTAATGGCCAAAAGATCATACCCATACGTAGTTATTTGTGCCGTTAACTCGTCCATTTTGTTACGAATGCTACGTGCATTCAGATAAAGAACTTTCAAATATGTTTTGTGACACTTAGTTCCTGCTTTTTCCTTTTTTAACACTTTACCTTTTGCTCCATACCTTCTGTCCCTTCCTGACATGCTTTCCTCTGTCTCCCTGCTCAGGTGCCCAACCCCCTGCCACTTTAGTTTAAACCCTCCCCAACAGCACTAGAAAACACTCCCCCTAGGACAGCGGTCCCGGCCCTGCCCAGGTGCAGACCGTCCGGTTTCTACTGGTCCCACCTCCCCCAGAACCGGTTCCAATGTCCCAGGAATTTGAATTCCTCCCCCTTGCACCATTCCTCTAGCCACGTATTCATTTGAAATATCCTCCTATTTCTACTCTGACTAGCACGTGGCACTGGTAGCAATCCTGAGATTACTACCTTTGAGGTCCTATTTTTTAATTTACCTCCTAACTCCCTATATTCTGCTTTTAGGACCTCATCCCCTTTTTTACCTATATCGTTGGTGCCTATTTTCACCACGACAGCTGGCTGTTCGCCCTTCCCCTCCAAAATGTTCTGTAGCCGCTCCGAGATGTCTTGACCCTTGCACCAGTGAGGCAACACACCATCCTGGAGTCTCGGTTGCGGCCGCAGAAACGCCTATCTATTCCCCTTACAATTGAGTCCCCTATCACTATAGCTCTACCACTCTTTTTCCTCCCAGCCTGTGCAGCAGAGCCACCCATGGTGCCAGGAAGTTGGCTGCTGCTGCCTTCCCCTGATAAGTCATCCCCCCCAACAGTATTCAAAGTGGTATATCTGTTTGAGAGGGGGATGTCCACAGGGGACCCCTGCACTACCTGCCTGCACCTCTTACTCTGCCTGGTGGTCACCCATTTACTTCCTGCCTGTGCACCTTTTGCCTGCGGTGTGACCAACTCTCTAAACGTGCTATCCACGAGGTTCTCAGCATCGCGATACCAGTGTTTCCATACCTTAGCAGTTGTAGGTGAATTTGGGTCCAGATCAAGACGGGCGGGTCGGAGTAGTTTCTCCATGATGGCTTGATTACTATATCTGGTTCCCTTCTACCGTTTGAGTCGTAGCCGTCTGTTCCCAAAACTACTCAGAGCGTGGAGCAGGCCCAGTTGATTAAATTGACGTAAGAAAACTACTAGGCACTTGGTCTAAGCGCTAAACAAAGCTTTAATCAACTGTTTTTCAACATGGAGATCTAGTTGTGTCCTTCACTAGTTCCTGTTAAGGAATGTCCTGAGCAAGCTGGGCCCATGCCCGAGTATTTATACTCTCCCTGGACAGCGCCACCAGTCATAAGTCATTTCCACATGAATGACAAGATTCATGTCATGTGGTTCGTTAATAATGATTTGGTCTGAGTTACAATCACCAGAGATAAAATGCAACTTTTATAAATATTTCAATCAGCTATATTTTGAAAACAAACAATATACTGGGGTTAAAGATGAATTTGTTTATTATTTTTAACTATAATTGACATTACACTCCCACAGAGTGTTTAATTTTACAATCTAAAGGTTGAAAGTCCAACAGAAGTCTACAATTGAAATTAATTCTTCACTATCTATTTCTGCGCCATTACGCCGCTATGCTCGCTGTGGCATATTCTAATTATTTGTCCAGTGAATTGTGGCGTTAATGTACCACTGAAGATCGGGGAATATTGTCATTGCGGCGAATTTGCTGTGAAATCAATGGCCTCTCTGCCTGTTTTGGTATGTAAAAGATCCCATGACATTATTCAAAGAAGAATAGGGGTCTTTTCTTGGCCAACATTTATCCCTCAACTTAAACAGATTTACTGTCACTCATCTCAGTTGCTGTATGCTGAGCCTTGTAGTGCAGAAATTGACTGCAGTATTTCCCAACCTAACTACAGTAACTACACTTAAAAAGTAATCCATTAGCTGTGAAATGCTTTGGGACGTTCTGAGGATGTGAAAGGTGCTATATAAATACAAATTTGTTCTTGTTAAAATAGGTAGGAGAAATTTTCTTTGTTAACGTTTGATATTAGGTGTTGTTTTATGGAATGTTTCGGGCGAATGATAACTACTGGAAACAGCTACTTGATGGTAAATCAGTGGGAGGCATTCAAGGAGGAGATAGTGAGGGTCCAGAGCAAATATGTTCCCACAAAGATAAAGGGTGGGACTCCCAAATCTTGAGCCCCCCTGGATGTCAAGGAGTGTACAGGGTAGGTTAAGGAAAAAAGGGAAGCTTTTGTCAGATACTGAGACCTCAATACTACAGAAAGCCGAGAGGAGTATAGAAAGTGCATGGGTGAAATTAAAAAGGAAATTAGGAAAGCAAAGAGTGGGCATGAAAAAATAGTGGCAAGTAAAATCAAGGAAAACCCAAAGATGTTTTATAAATACATAAAGAGCAAGAGGATAGCTAAGGAAAGAATAGGGCCTATTAGAGACCAAAACGGTAACCAGTGTGTGGAGGCAAAGACATGGGTATGGTTCTTAATGAATACTTTGCGCCTGTCTTCGCAGAAGAGAGGGACGATGCAGACATTGTAGTTAAGGAGGAGGAGTGTGAAATTTTAGGTGGGATAAACCTAGAAAGAGAGGAAGTATTAAGATGTTTAGCATCTTTGAAAGTAGATAAATCGGCAGGCCCGGATGAAATGTATCCCAGGCTGTTAAGAGAGGCAAGGGAGGAAATAACGGAGGCTCTGACCATCATTTTCCAATCCTCTCTGGCTGCAGGCGTGGTGCAGGAGGACTGGAGGACTGCTAACGTTGTGCCATTGTTTAAAAAGGGAGAAAGGGATAGACCAAGTAATTATAGGCCAGTCAGCCTAACCTCGGTGGTGGGAAAATTATTGGAAAAATTCTGAGGGACAGTATAAATCGTCATTTAGAAAGTCACGGATTAATCAAGGACAATCAGCATGGATTTGTTAAGGGATGGTCGTGTCTGACTAACTTGATTGCATTTTTTGAGAAGGTAACGAGGAGGGTCAATGAAGGTAGTGCATTTGATGCAGTCTACATGTATTTTAGCAAGGCCTTTGACAAGGTCCCACATGACAGGTTGGTCAAAAAAGTAAAAGCCCAAGGGAAAGTGGCAAGTTGGATCCAAAATTGGCTCAGTGGCAGGAAGCAAAGGGTAATGGTCAACGGGTGTTTTTGTGACTGGAAGGCTGTTTCCAGTAGGGTTCCACAGGGCTCAGTACTAGGTCCCTTGCTTTTTGTGTTATATATCAATGATTTAGACTTCAATGTAGGGGGTATGATTAAGAAGTTTGCATATGATACAAAAATTGGCCGTGTGGTTGATAGTGAGGAAGCTAGCTGTAGACTGCAGGAAGATATCGATGGACTGGTCAGGTGGGCAGAAAAGTGGCAAATGGAATTCAATCTGGAGAAATGTGAGGTAATGCATTTGGAGAGAGCTAACAAGGCATAGGGAATACACAATAAATGGTAGGATACTGAGAAGTGTAGAGGAACAGAGGGACCTTTGAGTGCATGTCCACAGATCCCTGAATGTAGCAGGACAGGTAGATAAGCTGGTTAAGAAGGCATAGGGGATACTTTACTTAATTAGCTGAGGCACAGAATATAAGATTGAGAGGTCGCACAACACCAGGTTATAGTCCAACAGTTTTATTTGAAATCACAAGCTTTCGGAGCTATCGATTGCTCCTTCCTCAGGTGAAGTAAATTAGATACAGAATCGCCAAAGCATATATAGATAGAAAACAAAGCATGTGTACTTTACAATTGCAGACCAATAAATTAAATCATCCTGACTATCTGCCGAGGTGTGATAAAGTTAATTAAGTCAGCCAGGAAGGTACCACATCAAAGACATAGCAAGATACAACTGAGACAATGAGGTGTAGTCGCAGGGGTTCTAACGTGTCAAAAGCTGCCGTCTGTATGTAAAACGAAAAGCTTTAACATTTTTTTACTTTTTTACTGGGAAAATTTTTACTTTTTTACTGGGAATCACATCTGTTGGGTTCGTGATCTGTAGTCCTTTCGGGATCTTGTCTGCTTTCTTGCATCTCTGTAGATACTTGATGTCGGTGTCGATATGCGCGATCTTCTTGGCGATTCTCTCCACTTTGAATATAAGAGCAGAGATGTTATTCTAGAACTGTATAAAACACTAGTTAGGCCACAGCTAGAGTACTGCGTACAGTTCTGGTCACCACATTACAGGAAAGATATGATTGCACAAGAGAGGGTACAGAGGAGATTTACGAGGATGTTAAGAACATAAGAAATAAGAGCAGGAGTAGGCCAAACGGCCCCTTGAGCCTGCTCCGCCATTCAATAAGATCATGGTTGATCATCGACCTCAACTCCACTTTCCCGCCCGATCTCCATATCCTTTGATTCCCCTAGAGTCCAAAAATCTATCTATCTCAGCCTTGAATATACTCAAAGACTCAGCATCCACAGCTCTCTGGGGCAGAGAGTTCCAAAGATTCAGGCATGTTGCCAGGTCTAGAGATTTTTAGCTATGAGGAAAGATTGGATAAGCTGAGGTTGTTTTCTTTAGAACAGAGGAGGCTGAGGGGAGACTGAATTGAGGTGTATAAAATTATGAGGGGCCTAGATAGAGTGGATAGGAAGGACCTATTTCCCATAGCAGAGAGGTCAATTACCAGGGGGCATAGATTTAAAGTAATTGGTAGAAAGATTAGAGGGGAGTTGAGGAGATATTTTTTCACCCAGAGGGTGGTGGGGGTCTGGAATGCACTGCCTGAAAGGGTGGTAGAGGCAGAAACCCTCATCACATTTAAAAAATACTTGGATATGCACTTGAAGTGCTGTAATCTGCAAGGCTACAGACCAAGAGCTGGGAAGTGGGATTAGGCTGGATAGCTCTTTTTCAACCGTCGCAGACACGATGAGCCGAATGGCCTCCTTCTGTGCTGTAAATTTCTATGATTCTATGATTCTGCTGAGGTCCAGTCAATCACTGTCAAGATGATATGGGAACAGAAGCCATTGTCTTATAAGATAAAACAAAAGTGAACAATTATATATTAGATCAACAATGCATTTTTCACATCAATGACACAAATGTAGATATTTTTCAGCTCACTCCAAATAACTCCCATTATCATTTTTATGCTCACTTTTATACTGGAAACTGCCTGTGTAAATTTGGCATGTTGTAATTACACCCTCCTGCCAGTGGTGATGCTGTAGTACCTCAGCTTTGCATCTCCCAGCTTCTCTGCTTCCCAAATTGTTGTACATTTTGCTATTTAATTATATATAATAATATAAATTCATAGTATGTAAAAACTAAGGACAGAATATACGACTTTAAAATGGCAACTGAATTAAATCTGTGCTCAATAGTCCAATTTGCCCTGTTCCCTTACCCTCATTCAGCGGAAGACTGCACTTACTCTTGCAAGTCCATGGGAGATTGACTCGTATAAAATGAATGCAAACACTTAGGGGGTGAAATTCTCCTTTTAACAAAAAAATGGGAGAATGCTTGTTATTAATAATCTGATAATTAGTTTGCACTCTCAGGATGTGCACGTTTCCAATTCCGATAGTTGTGTCAGCAGGACTTTAATTACAGAGAATAACAGGCATAATTAATTGAAGACCTGCTGACACAACTACAGGAATTCAAAATGTGCGCGTCCTGAGAGTGCAAATTAGTTATCAGGTCATTAATTACAGAGAATAACACGCATTCTGTTTTTTTGGGTGAAATTCCCCCCCCCAACCAACCATATTCTCTTTCCATTCCCCCTTGCTTCTGTTTTTATATTTTAAATGTTATTTCTATTCAATATAACCAAATCTATTCTAATCCTGGGCTTCATAAATAGAGGCTTAGGGCTCAATTTTCACCGGCCCGTGGAGGCGGGTTTGGAGGTGGGAATGGTGTGAAAATAGCAGATTCGGGGGTCCCGAACCCATCCCGCCCCCAACCCGCCTCCATGCCAGTTTCCCAGAGGCGGGTACCCGACCTGTGCTGGGACCCGCCCCCCCAAGGTAGTTAACAGGCAGTTTTTTGCCTAATCCCTATTTTTAGCCCTGAAGTGTGGGCTTCCCGACAGGTCCGAACCACGCCGATTTAGCGAGGCGGACCGTCGGTCTGGAGGGCTTGGAGGGGTCGAGATGTCCGGTGTGCAGGTGAGTGATGGGTGCATGAGTGCAGAGGTAAGTGTGTTTGATGTGTGTAAAGTGTTTGAAGAACTTTTACTTACCTTAACTTTGTCCTGCAGGCTAGCTTCCTTAAGGTGTCGGGAGTCCCTCACATCCACGGCACAGAAAGCAGAATGGCCGCGGAGCTGTCAAAAGCTGCAGTCTCTGCTTTTTGTGCTGGATTGATTTCTAACTAAGTCTAAGTACAGGGACTCAAGTTAGAAATCATATTGTCAGTGTTTGACAGCTTCACAGAGCTGTCAAATGCTGAAATTTCATCTGTCAAAAGCTCTTGACAAATGAAATTTCAATGGCTGACATAACCTGTATCCAAGGGACCCTTGGGCGGGCTTAACAAGGTCAATCAAGGGAAAATACAGTGGGTTGGCCACAAGTCGATGGAGGCGGGACTACAACCCAAAAAGTGGGAGTCCCACCTCCATCATGTCCCCATTGACAAAATCCAGCCCATAGAGTACAAAAGCAAGGAAGTTATGATGAACCTTTATAAAACACTGGTTCGGCCTCAACTGGAGTATTGTGTCCAATTCTGGGCACCGCACTTTAGGAAGGATGTGAAGGCCTTAGAGAGGATGCAGAAAAGATTTACAAGAATGGTTCCAGGGATGAGGGACTTCAGTTACGTGGACAGACTGGAGAAGCTGGGGTTGTTCTCCTTAGAACAGAGAAGGTTGAGAGGATATTTGATAGAGGTGTTCAAAATCATGAGGGGTCTTGACAGAGTAGATAGAGAGAAACTGTTTCCATTGGCGGAAGGGTCGAGAACCAGAGGACACAGATTTGAGGTGATTGGCAGAAGAACCAAAGGTAACATGAAGAAAAACTTTTTTACGCAGCAAGTGGTTATGATCTGGAATGCACTGCCTAAAAGGATGGTGGAGGCAGATTCAATCGTGGCTTTCAAAAGGAAATTGTATAAGTACCTGAAGGAAAAAAATTTGCAGGGCTACGGGGAAAGGGCAGGGGAGTGGGACTAGTTGAAGTGCTCTTGCAGAGAGCTGGCATGGGCTCGATGGGCCAAATGGCCTCCTTCTGTGCTGTAACCATTCTATGATTCTATGATTATTTTTGTAAATTAGCTTGAACAATACTTTTCTGTGGCACTTCCTGCTGTCTATTTTTGAGATGAAAGCCATACAGAAAAATTGTCCTTGGAAAACTGTCTCCAATGGTTGGTTCTTCAACCAAATGTGTGAAAAATCAAGATGCGTGTGACTGGGTCAATCTTTGACCCGTTTTTACATGGAGAGTTAAGTTTGTAACTGGAAATAACTTGATAAATGTCACTAGATTTTTTTTTTTAAACTGTACTATCAATACATATGATGCATCATCATACAGGTTGAGCGTCCTGAATCCAGCAACCTCGGGACCGAGGCCGAGCCAGTTTTTGTGTTTTTCCGGAATTCGGAACGTGTTTCTGATGTCCGAAGTCCAGAAATATCGCAACCTGGGCTCGGGCGTTTCCGGACTTCGGACATCAGAAACACGTTCCGAGTCCGGAAATGCCTGGGCCCAGGTTGCGATATTTCCAGTTTTTGGACGTCACCTTGTAGTTCTTCTCCTCGCAGGCCTTGTATTCCTCGCTTCTTCGCAACGCATGGTAAGCCTCCCTCTCTTGTTTACCTGTGCAGATCTTTATATCGGGAAAAACACCACAGCAATGGAGTCAGGTTGGGTGGGGTCTGATCATGGGTGTAGGTGGGTCACCTGGGGTTGATTCTGGCTGAAGCGACTTGTGTGCTGTGCAGAGTTGATTCTGGCCAAAAGGACTTGTGTGCTGTGCAGAGTTGCTGCGGACCCAGGAGCAGCGGTGCGGTGACTATGAAGACCTGGCCTGGAACAGGTAGGATTGGCGTTTTATTCTTGCAATTTTTGTCACTGTACAGTAGTTGCATTTCATTTTTTGACTTTTCACTGGCTGGCGGCGGAAACGGTTTGACAGGGTGTCCGGATTCCGGAACTCCGGATTTTGGACGCTCAACCTGTATTCTAGAATCAATTCGATCCTGATAGTTTGAGGAAATCTTATCCTTATGAACAGATAAAAAGGTTATTTATACTCCATATACATTTTCTGTTGATTATCATAATAGAAAATAAATTAATTATAGTTTCCATGTTTTTGGAAGTATTGTAGAATCACAATGGGCTGGATTTTGATACTGGGGCGGGTTGGGGTCGTGTTATCCACTTTTTGTGTTATCCACCCAACTACAATTGGATGTGGGAGATTGATGCAATTTTCACCTAATTGAGCAATTGAGTTCCAGCATGTGGGAACCCATGAACCAATTAGTCTTTTGAGTCTGAAAGTCGCCTCTGATGATGTCATCATTGCTGCTGCATTGAATGTCTTCAGAGACTGCCTGGCCTTTGCTGTGAGAGGACCTGGATGGAAGTCTGTTCCCAGATATTTTACACCAGAGACAGAGAGAGAGACAGAGAGAGAGACAGAGAGAGAGACAGAGAGAGAGACAGAGAGAGAGACAGAGAGAGAGACAGAGAGAGAGACAGAGAGAGAGACAGAGACAGAGAGAGAGACAGAGAGAGAGACAGAGAGAGAGACAGAGAGAGAGACAGAGAGAGAGACAGAGAGAGAGACAGAGAGAGAGACAGAGACAGAGATTTATTGATATTTCAGACCTACTACTACTACCTTCATCACATCTCTGTTGTAATAGTGCACCTGCAGCTGATAGTCAGCTATCCAAATGTGCTCCCGCCAGGTTTCACAATCGTGGTTCAGAACAGGCGTGCTTCACGTAGATCAAGGGTTAAAATCACAAAGGCCTTTCAAAATGGCATTATAGAGGCAATTTAGTGCTTGTTAAGGGCCTTAACAGCCTATCCCGTCTCTTAGAGGTGGGACGGAGTCGGGACCAGCAGACACGATTTAATGAAAATTGCATGGAGGCGGACTTGTGCCCGCCCACCAGTTTTCGCAATTTTAACCCCCACATGCCTCCAAACCCGCCTCCACGGGTCAATGAAAATCCAGCCCAATGTCTTTTAAATAAAGCAAAGGAGGGAAAAATAGGGAATATGGAGGTTACCAATTCATTTAGATTTGATGTACCTTGGAGGCAAGTTATTTGATGTGATGATAGTTATTCCTTTCAGGCAGTGTTTTTAAAAATACAAGTAGCAATATCATTAACAACACTGCACTACTTTGTGATGTCTCTGAAATAACTTTTGTTGCTCATGTGCTCTTAAAACAATAACATTTCTGTTTTTAAAAATTCCAGCCAAAAAGAACAATGGATGTTACATCAAAGGACTTCCTTAATCGGAAATGGAAATTCAAGTTTCTGACGTGACTTTCAATGCAGCACACACGAAAGTAGAAGACTCTGGTAAAATAATGGGTAGGAAATTAAAGTTTGACAGTTGCTACAATTACTGATGAGAATTTCTTTTAAGATTAGCTTGAGGAATTACATCACAAATTGAGTATAAATAGCACCATTCTACAGTTGAAGCAATAGCGACATATTCAGCGTCCCTTGTGTAAACAACCTGTGGTAACATTTTAGTGGAAAATCTGACTATGTTGAAATGTTTCACTCCAGACTGTTTCACAATGTCTTTGTCGGATTCAGAACTTGGCAACCCAACAGAGCCTCATAGTGTGATGGCACAAATACCTGGTGAGGGACAGTTGGCTTCCTTACTGGAAACACTGGCAATTTTTCTGCTCTCACTGCAGCCCCTTTCAATAATGTACTTTATGAAACCAGCCTGAGATCTAAAGGGCAAATAGCTTCACATTAAGAATATTGGATACAGTACATAAAAGAGTTTCACATTATTCCTAAAATAACATTGCTTCTCACACCTTTTGCATTAACATGATTTCACACTGATGCTCCATTTCAGCCCTATTTTACAGATTTTGCACAGACCTGTAATACCTTGTGTTTCTCCTTTACACAAATTGTGATTCCTATGATTCAGTACTCAATTGAAACAGAACACTTCTTTCTTTGTTTCAGTCCATACATTTTTAGTTTTGTACTCATTTATTTTTGCGCATCATTGAATACTGCGACAACTATTCCAATGCTCTCTTGGCCAGCCTCCCATCTTCCACCCTCCATAAACTTGAACAACCTACCTCTTTGAACACCTGTCCTAATATCTCCTTATGTAGCTCGGTGTCAAATTTTGTTTGATAACACTCCTGTGAAGCGCCTTGGATGTTTTACTACGTTAAAGCCGCTATATAAATGCAAGTTGTTGTTGTTGTACACACCACTACTGTTACAACTATGGCCTGTGTTCTTCACACAAGATTTAGTTTGCTTTTGTCCCTCTTTCCTGAGGGCGTTCTTCTGTAAACAGTGGAATAGCCTCTTGAACCATAACTTCCTCAACGTTAGGAAGCTGAATTACAGTGGGTACTAAAGGCATCTTATTTCTCTTTCATCCATATCCAGTTCATTGTCCATGTTCAAAAGAATAACCAGGATTCATCTTTATCTCTGTACCTATTGCTTAATTTTTATCCCTTAACTTTTAATTAAGATCATAAGATCATAAGAAGATCATAAGAAATAGGAGCAGGAGTAGGCCATTCAGCCCTTCGAGCCTGCTCTGCCATTCAGTAAGATCATGGCTGATCTTCTACCTCAACTCCATTTTCCTGCACTATCCCCATATCCCTCGATTCCCTTAATATCCAAAAATCTATTGATCTCTGCCTTGAATATACTCAACGACTGAGCATCCACAGCCCTCTGGGGTAGAGAATTCCAAAGATTTACCACTCTCTGAGTAAAGAAATTTCTCCTTATCTCAGTCCTAAATGGCCGACCCCTTATTCTGAGACTGTGGCCCCTGGTTCTAGACTCCCCAGCCAGTGGAAACATCCTCCCTGCATCTACCCTGGCAAGCCCTGTAAGAATTTTGTTTGTTTCAATGAGATCACCTCTCATTCTTCTAAACTGCAGAGAATATAGGCCTAGTCTACTCAATCTCTCTTCATAGAACAATCCCCCGATCCCAGGAATCAGTCTGGTGAACCTTCATTGCACTCCCTCTGTGGCAAGTATATCCTTCCTTAGGTAAGGAGACCAAAACTGTACACAATACTCCAGGTGTAGTCTCACCAAGGCCCTATATAATTGCAGTAAGACGTCTTTACTCTTATACTCAAATCCTTTTGTAATAAAGGCCAACATACGATTTGCTTTCCTAATTGCTTGCTGTACCTGCATATTAACTTTCAGAGATTTGTGTACAAGGACACCCAGGTCCCTCTGAACACCAGCATTTCCCAATCTCTCACCATTTAAAAAATACTCTGATTTTCTATCTTTCCTACCAAAGTGGATAACTTCACATTTCTCCACATTATATTCCATTTGCCATGTTCTTGCCCACTCGCTTAGCTTGTCTACACCCACTTGCAGCCTCATTGTATCCTCCTCACAACTTACGTTCCCATCTAGCTTTGTATCATCAGCAAACTTGGATATATTACATTTGGTCCCCTCATCCAAATCATTGATATAGATTGTGAATAGCTGAGGCCCAAGCACTGATCCTTGAGGTGCCCTATTAGTTAAAGCCTGCCAACCTGAAAATGACCCGTTTATTCCTACTCTCTGTTTTCTGTCGGTTAACCAAGCCTCAATTCATGTTAGTATATTACCCCCAATCTCATGAGCCCTAATTTTGTTTAATAACCTCTTGTGTGGCACCTTATCGAATGCCTTCTGAAAATCCAAATACACTACACCCACTGGTTTCCCCTTATCTATTCTGCTAGTTACAACCTCAAAAAACAGATTTGTCAAACACGATTTCCCTTTCATAAATCCGTGTTGACTTTGCCCAATCCTATTATTACTTTCTAAGTGCCCTGTTACCACGTCCTTAATAATAGATTCTAGCATTTCCCTACTACTGATGTCAGGCTAACTGGTCTGTAGTTCCCCGTTTTCTCTCTCCCTCCTTTCTTAACTACCTTCCAATCCACGGGAATCGTTTCAGAATCTATGGAATTTTGGAAGATGACAACCATTGCATCTACTATCTCTATAGCCAACTCTTTTAAAACCCTAGGATGTAGGCCATCACGTCCAGGGGATTTATCAACTTTCAGTCCCATTAATTTCTCCAGTACTATTTCCTTACTAATACTAATTTCTTTCAGTTCCTCATTCTCAATAGACCTTTGGTCCTCCACTATTTCTGGAATGTTTTTTGCGTCTTCTTCCGTGAAGACAGACACAAAATATTTGTTTAATTTCTCTGCCATTTCCTTATTCCCCATTATAATTTCGCCTGGCTCAGCCTGTAAGGGATCCACGTTTACTTTCGCTAATCTTTTCCTTTTTGCATACCTATAGAAGCTTTTACAGTCTGTTTTTATGTCTCTTGCTAGTTTACTCTCATATTCTATTTTCTGTTTCTTTATCAATTTCGTGATCCTCCTTTGCTGGATTCTAAAATCCTCCCAATCCTCAGGCTTACTACTCTTTTTGGTAACATTATAAGCCTCTTCCTTTAATCTAATACTATCTTTAATTTCTCTTGTTAGCCACGGGTGGACCATTTTTCCTGTGGTGTTTTTGTTCCTTAAGGGAATGTAAATTCATTGCGAATTATGAACTATTTCTTTAAATGTTTTCCATTGCTTTTCCACTGCCATATCTTTTAATCTAGTTTCCCAACCTACCTTAGCCATCTCGCCTCTCATACCTACGTAGTTTGCTTTGTTCAGATTTAGGACCCTAGTTTCGGACTTAACTAAATCACTCTCAAACGCAACATAAAATTCTATCATATTATGATCACTGCTCCCCAGAGGCTCCTTTACTACAAGGTTATTAATTAATCCTGTCTCATTGCACAATACTAGATCTAAAATAGCCAATTCCCTCGTAGAAAACTATCTTGAATGCATTCCATGAACTCTTCCTCTGCAAATTTGCTTTGCCCAGTCTATATGAAAGTTAAAGTCCCCCATGATTACTGTATTACCCCTGTTACATGCATCTCTAATTTCCTGATTTATACTCTGCCCGACACTACAACTACTGTTAGGGGGCCTATAAACTACTCCCACTAGTTTTTTCTGCCCCTTGTTGTTTCTTAGCTCCACCCAAACTGATTCTACATTTTGTTTTTCCGAGCCAAGATCCTTTCTCTCTACTGTCTTTATCTCCTCCTTTATTATCAGGGCTAACCCCCTCCTTTTCCATTCTGCCTGTCTCTTCTAAAAGTCAAATATCCTGAAATATTTAGTTCCCAAACTTGGTCACTCTGCAACCACATCTCTGTAATAACTATTAAATCAAACCCATTTATTTCTATCTGTGCTATTAATTCATCTATTTTGTTGCGAATGCTTCGTGCATTCAGATATAGTACCTTTAGCTTTAACTTTTTTTAATTTTTCCCTGATGTCACTTTAGTCACTGGTGCTCTATTACCTTTATTAATCTTTCTGTCCCTTCCTGACCCACTCTGCTTATCTTTACCCAGATCACCACTCTGCTCTACAGCCTTGACATTTCTCTTACTGCTTTTGAAGTTACCCTTTTCTGAATCCTCCCACCCCCCCCCTTCATTAGTTTCAAGCCCTATCGACCGCCCTAGTTATTCGATTCGCCAGGACACTGGTCCCAGGCCGTCCCAACGGAACAGCTCCCTCTTTCCCCAGTACAGGTGCCAGTGTCCTATGAATCGAAACCCCTTCCTCCCACACCACTGTTTGAGCCATGCATTTAACTTTGTGATCTGTCTTTCCCTATGCCAATTTGCACGTTGTTTTTTCATTGTAATTGCTTTTCATTACCTGATATGACATTGTTAACTAAACTATAACAACCCATGTTAAGCATCTTGCAATATCTTTTCAGATAACACACTGTTAGTGGGACCTTGCTGTATTTGGTTTAAACACATTGTCCACTGCGTTTCCCTACAATTACAACAGTGACTATACTTCAAAAAGTTCTTCATTAACTGTAATGCACTTTGGGACCTCCTGAGTTCATGAAGGCACTATATAAATACAAATCCTTTCTTTCTTGTGTTATAGCTACAAATATTACTGATCCTACTGATGGATTTTACTCCATAATTTACTTGTATATATCTAATATACTATGGGCTAGAAATTCGGCTGCCTTGTGCCTCCCGTTAGCGCCTGCGGGGGTGGTAACGGGGCGCTAAGGGGTTACCGACCAGGCGCAGTGAATTCAGCGACGCCCATGAACTTCCCTGACAGTTTTGCGCTGGTGCTAACACTTACCGCCTCGGTCTCTAGCGCCCCGTAGATCGTGACGTCATGAAGTGTGCAGTGCCCCGTTACCGCCCCGGATGGGAAATTGACTTTCTCACCCTGCATTATCGCCTCACGCTGAGACAACGCCAGCAAAAGGAGGCGCTCTGAAGTTAGATGGCCGCTTCGGGAGTGGTAATTAAAGGGAATGCTTTTCAGATTGCTGAACCATTATTATTTGCACCAGTCTGGTGCCTGCGCAAAGTTTTCACTCTTTCATTGTTGCAGGATGTCCAAGCCCTCCACTTCGTGACAGTGTTTGGGGCTGTATTGGCAGTTGCCTTGCAAGACTGCAGTGCCGACAAATAGCCTCTGGTGCAGTATTGTCCCTTCCCTTTAAGCGAGGGAAGCAGCCTCTGTGATTGAAGAGTGCCGTCTGGAATGCGCTGCAAATTGTCTCGCGCTTTGCCGGTACCGCCCCGCTCTCTGACTTTAGCACCCTAAGAGAAGTGGTTAACGCTTGATTTAGCACTCCACTTCCCTCTTGGAGCGCTACAATTGAATTTCATGGGAACCTATCATCATTAGCGCCTGGCGCTAATTTTTCAGCTTTTGAAGTTTTAGCGCCTCAAACAGGGCTATAATGAATTCTCCACCTAAAAATCTTATAATTTTATGCACTTCTGTCTGTACCACTTTACTTCGGGTTGTCAAGATTTTGTCACCCTTTCTGTCTCAAATTTTTACCATTATAAATTCCTTTGTCCAAATTTATAATGTATTTTGTCTATGTAAATTTGTCACGCTGTAATTGCACAATCTGAGCACTCGGAGATCTTGTGCCCAGTCTGCAAGTCTAATCTGCCTCTCTGAAAATTTTTAGAGCCTCTATCTGTCATCTTGCTTTTTCTTCGGTTAAGTTTAAATTTAATCTTTTTCTTAACAGATTTTTTTGCATTGCTTTTTCTTTTTAGACACTTTTGGCCTTATGCCTTGCCTCTCCTTTGTAAAGATGAAAAATCAGGTTTTTGTCTCCCCTTTCCCTACTGTTTGGATCATTCTAAGTTCTCCAGGGACAGTCCCTGTCCCAGTCATGATTTCTTTTTTAATCTTGTATTTATTCACCTATAACATCCCGCATACCTTGTGTGATCCCCCAAATTGCTGGCTGTTCCTCCTCAGTTCCCTGGGAGGCTGCCAGGTCCTCACTGCAGCAAGCCTTCCAGCTCATGGACCTAGCTCCCAGTTCTGTCCCACTCCTCTACGTTAGCCCGATTCCTTGTGTAGCCACGAGCGACATTGGTGATTATGCATCTGTCGTCTAGATCGCACCCACACCTCGCTGTTCCGATACACCTGGTTGCTTCGCCTCCCTGATCCTGCAGCTACGTCGACTGCTTGGGCCGAGGTCCCACTGGCTGCTCCCAGATAGGTAAAAGTATATATTTTTAAAAGATATATATATAATAAATTTTAAAAACACATGTGAAAACAGGAGTTAGCAGAGAAATTGGATAGGTTAAAAATAGATAAAGAGGAGGTACTTAACAGGTTGACAGCGCTCAAAGAAGAGAAGTCACCTGGTCCGGATGGGGTGCATCCTAGGTTGCTGAGGGATGTATGGGTGGAAATTGTGGAGGCACTGGCCACAATCTTCCAATCCTCCTTAGATTCCTTTCCCCTTCCCACATCACCCTTCTCTCCCCTCAATCCTCCCCTACTCCTCCTCCTCTTACCCCCTCCCACCTTCCCTCCACTTCTCTCCTCACTACTCCCTCTTTACCCCCTCCTCCATCTCCATCCCATCCAGAGGTGGGTAAATAAAGAGCACAGTTGGAGAGGGGTCCAAATACACTGTGAGCAGCGGAGGCGGAGCGGACCTAACCGGGGACCGGAGCAGAGGCAGGTAAATAAAGAGTATGGTCGGAGAGGGGCCCAAACTGACGGTGAGCAGCGGAGGAGGAGCAGACCTAACTGGGGACCGGAGCAGAGGCAGGTAAATAAAGAGTATGGTCGGAGAGGGGCCCAAACTGATGGTGAGCAGCGGAGGAGGAGCAGACCTAACCGGGGACCGGAGCAGAGGCAGGTAAATAAAGAGTATGGTCGGAGAGGGGCCCAAACTGACGGTGAGCAGCGGAGGAGGAGCAGACCTAACCGGGGACCGGAGCAGAGGCAGGTAAATAAAGAGTATGGTCGGAGAGGGGCCCAAACTGACGGTGAGCAGCGGAGGAGGAGCAGACCTAACCGGGGACCGGAGCAGAGAGAGAAAAAAAAATCAAGGAGTGACACCACAGGACAGCAGGTAGGTGATTGGTTGGTGAGTATTAGAGCGTTTTTTTTGTCTCTAAACTAGTGCAGTGTTTTAAACTAAGAGCTGGGGAACAATAACTAATACTTTATTGGATTGATAACTTAACTAGATAAACTAATTAATTAATATAACTCAAAATAATCACTTGATTAAATACTTTAACTAAATTAAATAAGCATATAAATAAAAAAACTTTAGACATGGCAGGGCAGGCTATGTGTCGGGACTGTAGTAGGTGGGAGTGTGTAGACAGCGAGACTGTCCCGGATTCCCACATCTGCAGGAAATGTCTCTGCTTTCAGTCACCCCGGCTCAGAGTCATTGAGCTGGAGTGTGAGTTAGAGACCTCCGAAATATAAGGAAGGGGGAGGAATTTCTGGACAGTTTTATCAAGAATACAGTCACATCCCAGAGGAAAGCACAGGTTCAGGAAGAGGAGGGTGTGACTGCTAGGGAGATGGGTAGTGGGGACTTAGGAGAGGTTGAGAAGGAAGTCCCGCAGACACTGGTCCTGTCCAACAGGTACGATGTACTCGCTACCTGTGAGGACAAGGAGAAAGACTGCGGGGAGGACAGCCACAATGCAGACCAAGGCACCATGGCTCAGAAGGCTGTCCAAGGAGGGGAAGAGCAGAATAGAAATGTGATAGTGATAGGGGATTCTATAATTAGGGGGATAGATAGCGTCCTCTGCAGCCAAGAACGAGAATTCCGAAGGGTGTGTTGCCTACCCGGTGCCGGGGTAAGGGATATATCGAGGCGGCTGGAGAGGAATCGGAAAGGGAGGGGGTAAATCCAGTTGTCGTGGTCCATGTCGGAACAAAAGACATAGGTAGGAATAGGGAGGAGGTCCTGCTGAAGGAGTATCAGGAGTTAGGAGCTAAATTAAAAAGCAGGACCTCGAGGGTAATAATCACTGGATTATTGCCCGAGCCACGTGCAAATTGGCATAGAAGCAGTCAGATCAGGAGAATTAACACGTGGCTAAAGGCTGGTGTGAGAAAGAGAGTTTCCTTTTCATGGGACAATGGCACCAGTACTGGGACAGGAAGGCGCTGTACCGATGGGATAGGCTCCACCTGAACCGTGATGGGACCTGTGTCCTAGCGGAAAGGGTAAATAGGGAGATGGCAAAGGCTTTAAACTAGTAAGATGAGGGGAGGGATCTACAAGGAATGAAACCAGCCTAAATGTAAACAAAACAGGAAAGGAGAGCATAGGAAAGAGTAAAGTAAGGGAGGACATTGATGGCCAGGGAATAAATAGAGTATGGAACAGGTGTGTAAAAAGATGGTTAAAAATAAAGTGAAAGGAACTGCTATTAAAAATGAGTTAAACTATCTGTACAGCAATGCACACAGTGTCCGTAATAAAACAGGGGAGCTGGAGGCAATCATGCGTTGCGAGGAACCAGACATAGTAGGGATTACTGAGACATGGCTACAGATAAATCAGGACTGGGAATTAAACATTGCAGGGATAACATATTTAGAAAAGATAGAGTGGGTAAAAGGGGAGGTGGAGTAGCTGTACTTATTAGGGATAACAGAATGGCAGTAGAAAAAAGTGACGCAGCTATCAGCAAATCAGAAATAGAATCCATGTGGATAGAGATAAAAGATAATATTGGGCCAGAAATTCGGCTGTTGTCGGGTGAGTACGCGCTGTGTACTCACCCGTAAGGCCACCTGAAGTGCCGGTTTCCTGCATGCACTGTGCATGCGCGGGAAACCGGAACTTCCGTTCCCCTGAAGGGAGGGGTTCAGAAGTCGAACGCATGCACGGGAGAGGCTGCGCGCACGCAGCGAACTTCAGGTTTTTTTTTCAGGTTTCTCCGGGAAGGTGAGTATGAAGAAGCTGCGCTTTTAAAAAGGAGGCGCAAGGCCTGTTTTTAACAAGGTAAGTGGTTAATTAATTACAATTTAAAAATTTTTTCAACAGGTTTATCTTTTTTAGATACTTTATAGAAAGGTAAGTTTATTTTTAGCACCGTTAAAAAGTATAATTAATTTTTTCAAAAATTTACATTTTTGTTTAAAGTAGTTAATTTATTTAACTTATAGTTATTTTAAAAATGTGATGTTTTTTTTAAAATTTATTTGAAGTTTAAGTGTGGTTTTGGGACCGATCTCTATTCATAGATTTGACAGGTTTCCTGTCAAATCTATGAATGAAAATGCCCTGCTAGGATTGACTCTCCATGGCCCACATGATCCCAGGGGACGCTTCGAACTAACTGCACCCCTGGGATACGCAAGCACTGCACGCCGGCAGCTGGAGGAGGCCCAAGACCTGAAGTCCTCGTGGGCCCAAAGCACAACTGCAGGCGCGGTAGGCAAGTACGCGCGCGATGCTTGCACCCGTAGGAAGCCGGAAAGCCGAATTTCTGGCCCAATAAAGGATCAATCACACTACTAGGGGTAGTCTACAGGCCACCTAATCGTGGAAGGGAGGTGGAGGAAGAAATATGCAAACAAATTAGGGAAATGAGTAAAAGACAGGGGGCGAAATTCGCCTCCTTTGCGCCTGCCATTAGCGCCTCAGGGGGCGCTAACGGGGCGCAAAGGGCTTATCGCCCAGGCGGGGAGCCCCATAGTGCCTACCTCCAACTTTGGCGGGGCGCTACTGAGGCGCTAGCTGATAGCGCTGCGCCCCGCCGGTAGCGCCCCAGGCCTGCTGTGCCGCCAGTGATGACATCATCGCCGAGCAACATGACCCCTTAGCGCCCCACCAGGGCCCCTTAGCGCCCCGCGGCAGAAATTTGGCTCTGATCTCTGATGCTGCCGCAGGCGATGTCAGCGACAGCCTCGCGGGTCGCGAACTAGGCCGCACACCACTTGCAGGGCGGTAATTAAAGGGGCAGTCTGGCTGAACCCCGCGCCACCATTTTATTATTTTGGCCGACCTCTAGGTCAGCCCCTCTTGGCGGCCCTTGGCGTGGTCTCTGACCGCCATCGCGCCGTCCGGCACTGCCTATAGGTGCCGGGCTGCGGCCACGGCACCACGCTGCCCTGGTGGGCTAGTGGAGGCCATCAAACGGCCTGCAAAGCTCGCAGTGTCCCTCCCCTTAATGGAAGGGGAGGGGCGCTGAAACGTGTAAGCTCTACGTGTATCAGGTGCGTAGTGCACTGGTGCTACCGCGCTTTGTGCTCTGCTTCCTTGCCGGGCCGGTAAACCCAATTTAGCGGCTGGGGCGGTACTCCCACGCCGGTCGCTAAATATCTGGCGCTAATTTGGTTACCACCCCCAAATGGGGTGTAACCGAATTTCGCCCCCATAGAATAATAATCATGGGGGATTTCAACTACCCTGATATTAACTGGACAGAAGAGGTAGGTGACCGGGATAAGGGAATGGAGTTCCTACAATGTGTATAGGACTCCTTTCTAACCCAATATGTAAAAAGCCCAACAAGGGAGGATTGGCTATTAGATCTAATAATGGGGAATGAACCAGAGCAGATAAGAGAAGCAAAAGTAGGGGAACATCTAGGCAATAGTAACCATAATATGATACGCTTTATGATAATAATTGAGACAAAGACCAGGGTAATAGATTGGAGAAAAGCTGATTTTGAGGGGCTGAGAATATAACTTGGGAAAATAAAATGGACAACAATATTGGCAAACAATGATGTAGAACAGCAATGGAAAACATTTAAAACGGTGTCCAACAGAGTCTAGGCAAACTATATTCTGCTAAAAAACAAGAACAAGCTGAACACTAATGATGAATAAAGCAATAAGGGAAAACTTGAGAGTAAGGAAAGAGGCATACATTAAGTACATGGGCAGCAAGGAAGAGCATGACAAGAGAGAATATGAAGAGATTAGGAGAGAAGTCAAAAAACAATTAGGAAGGCAAAGAGAACTATGAAATTAAATTATCAAGAAACATAAAACAAAATAGTAAAATATTTTACAGGCATGTAAATAAAAAACAGAAGGTCGGGATGGGAATAGGGCCACTAAGAGATGGACAGGATAATTCCACAGGCAACGATAGAGAGATGGCAGAGATATTAAATAACTACTTAGCTTCAGTATTTACCAGGAAGATAGAACAGGTGGCGATGACGGATGATGAAACTAGTAAAGAGATAACTGCATTTAAAATAAAACGAGGAGATATATTAAATAAACTAATGAAACTCAAAGAGGATAAAACCCCTGGTCCGGATGGATTACATCCGCGCATTTTAAAAGAATCTAGGGAAGAGATAGCAGAGGCATTACTACACATATTTAGCAATTTGTTAGAAAAAGGTGTAGTGCCAGAGACTGGCAGATAGCTAACGTAATACCTATATTTAAGAAGGGAGATAGAACATGTCCAGGGAACTATAAACCAGCCAGCTTAACATGGGTGGTAGGAAAAATAATGGAATCCCTACTAAAGGAGAAAATGGAAGACCATCTAAAAATATAATAATAAATAGTCAGCATGGATTTCAAAAGGGAAAGTCTTGCTTGACCAACCTAATTGAATTTTTTGAAGAGGTAACAGAGCGAGTAGGTCAGAAATGGGGATGTTCGCCGATAACTGCACCGTGTTCAGCGCCATTCACAACTCCTCAGATAATGAAGCAGTCCATGCCCACATGCAACAAGACCTGGACGACGTCAGGCTTGGGCTGATAAGTGACAGGTAACATTCGCGCCACAGAAGTGCCAGGCAATGACTATCTCCAACAAGCAAGAGTCTAACCACCTCCCCTTGACATTCAACGGAATTACCATCGCCAAATCCCCCACCATCAACATCCTGGGGGTCACCATTGACCAGAAACTTAACTAGACCAGCCACATAAATACTGTGGCAACAAAAGCAGGTCAGAGGCTAGGTATTTTGCGGCGAGTGTCTCACCTCCTAACTCCCCAAAGCCTTTCCACCATCTACAAGGCACAAGTAAGGAGTGTGATGGAATACTCTCCAATTGCCTGGATGAGTGCAGCTCCAACAACACTCAAGAGGCTCGACACCATCCAGGACAAAGCAGCCCGCTTGATTGGCACCCCATCCACCACCTTATACATTCACTCCCTCCACCACTGGCGTACCGTGGCTGCAGTGTGTACCATCTACAAGATGCACTGCAGCAACTTGCCAAGGTTTCTTCGGTAGCATCTCCCAAACCCGCGACCTCTTCCACCTAGAAAGACAAGGGCAGCAGGCGCATGGGAACACCACCACCTCCAAGTTCCCCTCCAAGTCACACACCATCCTGACTTAGAAATATATTGCCGATCCTTCATCGTCGCTGGGTCAAAATCCTGGAACTCCCTACCTAACAGCACTGTTGGAGTACCTTCACCACATGGACTGCAGTGGTTCAAGAAGGCGGCTCACCACCACCTTCTCAAGGGCAATTAGGGATGGGTAATAAATGCTGGCCTTGCCAGCAACGCCCACATCCCATAAACAAATGTTTTAAAAGGGTAACGCAGTTGATGTAATTTATCTAGATTTTCAAAAGGCCTTCGATAAGGTACCACATAATAGACTAAAGAATAAGGTCAGGGAATGCAGAGTCAGGGGACAAGTAGCAGAATGGATACCTAGCTGGCTTCAAGACAGAAAGCAGAGAGTAGGGGTAAATGGTAGCTATTCAGAGTGGCAGAAGGTGGAAAATGGGGTTCCACGAGGATCAGTGCTGGGACCACTGTTATTCACAATTTATATTAACGATTTAGACTTTGGAATCAAAAACACAATTTCCAAATTTGCGGGCGACACCAAATTAGGGGGGATAGTCAATACTGAGGAGGACTGCAACAAATTACAAGAAGACATTAATAAACTTACAGAATGGGCATATAATTGTCAAATGAAATTCAACACAGATAAATGTGAGGTATTACATTTTGGTAAGAAAAATAGGGAGGTCACAAATTACTTGGAAAATAAGAATCTTAATGGGGTAGAGGAACAAAGGGATCGCGGAGTACAAATACACAAATCACTAAAAGTATTGACACAGGTTAACAAAGCCATTAAGAAAGCATGATGCGGAGATGCCGGTGTTGGACTGGGGTGGACAAAAGTGAGAAGTCGCACAACACCAGGTTATAGTCCAACAGTTTTATTTGAAATCACAAGCTTTCGGAGCTGCTGCTCCTTCATCCGGTGAAGTGAAGGAATACGAATCGGCAAAGCATATATAGACAGAGAACAATGCCTGTACGCTGCACAGACATTGTTCTCTGTCTATATATGCTTTGCCGATTCGTATTCCTTCACTTCACCTGACGAAGGAGCAGCAGCTCCGAAAGCTTGTGATTTCAAATAAAACTGTTGGACTATAACCTGGTGTTGTGTGACTTCTCATTAAGAAAGCAAACCAAGCACTAGGTATTTTTTCTAGAGGGACAGAATTGAAAAGTAGTGAAGTTATGCTAAACTTGTATCGAACCTTGGTTAGACCACACTTGGAGTACTGTGTACAATTCTGGTCGCCATATTATAAAAAGGATATAGAGGCACTGGAGAGGGTGCAGAGAAGATTTACAAGGATGATACCAGAAATGCGAGGGTATACCTATCAGGAAAGGATGAACAGGCTGGGTCTCTTTTCTCTTGAAAAGAGAAGGCTGAGGGGTGACCTAATAGAGGTCTTTAAAATCATGAAAGGTTTTGATAGAGTGGATAGAGAGAGAGTGTTTCCACTTTGGGGGGGAAGAGCAAAACTAGAGGCCATCAATATAAGATAGTCACCAAGAAATCAAATAGGGAATTCAGAAGAAACGTCTTTACCCAGAGAGTGGTGAGAATGTGGAACTCGCTACCACAGGGAGTGGTTGAAGTGAATAGCATAGATGCATTTAAGGGACGGTTAGATAGGCATCTGAGGGAGAAGGGAATAGAGGGTTATGCTGATAGAGTTAGATGGGGAAAGACGGGAGGAGGCTTGAGTGGAGCATAAACACTGGCATGGACTGGTTGGGCCGAATGGCCTATTTCTGTGCTGTATATCCTATGTAATCCATCCTTCCACCCTCCCCAATGTGTCATCTCCCCTCTCCCTCTCAACCCAATCTTCTTCCCATTCCCCCTAATTCTGTGACGCTCGTTCTCTTCATCCCCTCCCATCATCCCCTCCCATCATCCCCTCGCCATCTCTCCTCCTATTTAACTCCTGTTTCTCTGTTGAGCAGTTTGTAGGCGTCTTACAAATTTTAGGTCTGTACTGGATATTCTCTCGGGTTCAGTGTCACTGGGCACTCCCTTCAGTGGACCCTGCATCCTCTATGATCAGAAGTTTACCTTTACTGCCCAATATCTAGCCATACGATAGCATAATTCAGGGGCTGTAAAAATTAGGCCCTTTCTTGGATACAGTGGTGTTGCACATGTCCCCATCTGTGTTTCTTTTATCTTCCAGCAGGTGGACTAATACGCTAGTGAGATGAAGCCAATTGTAAAACAAGAAACTTGTATATTTTACGTATAATACATGACTGAACAGAATACAGCTATCAGTGCAATTTGCTCTATTTCATATCACTCCTCATAACACGAAAATAACAAAGTACACCACTCTACCTCGGTTAACAGACTGCGTTCACTTTACGGACTGGCAATCCCTGAAACTAGCTGCTACTAACTTTAGAAAAGAAAGAGCTCCTTCCCTCTGCCTGATTTGCCATTTTTCTATTACATCCATTCGAACATTAGATCCAGTTTCCTCTCTGGGACAAGCTAATGAACACCATTGTCTCAAACTGATATTTCAGACACAATGGGCTGGATTTTCATAGGGCCGTTGAGGCGGGATTGGAGGCGTGTGGGGGGTTAAAATTGCAGAAACTGGCGGGCGGGCCCGATCCCGCCTCCACGCAATTTTGATGAAATCGTGTCTGCTGGTCCCATCTCCGTCCCGCCTCCAAGAGGCGGGAGAGGCCATTAATGCCCTTAACAAGCCCTAAATTGGCTCTGTAATGCCATTTTGATAGTTTTTTGCTAGTTTAACCCTTTTCCCACGTGAAGCATGCCTGATCTGAAACACGCCAGTGAAACCTGGCGGGAGCACCAGTGGATTGCTGACTATCAGCTGCAGCTCAACCATTAAATAGGAGATTTGATCAGCCATCATTTGCAGGTGGCAGAACTTTGTTGTCACAGGTCTGGGGGAACTTTTAGAAGGCATAACCCCAGCTCTGGAAGTTTGGAGCCTGACACCCATCTCCAGTGTGACCTCCTGGGAAACCCCTCTCGCCACCCTCATTGAGCGCTTCCTCAACTGAGGCATATACCAGAGGCATGGGAGCCATTTATTTCCTTCCCTCCTGGGCATCCGATGAGGACGAACACCAGCCGTGGCAGCAGCAGAACCATGAACAACAGCAGCACCAACAGCAGGAGCGCCAAGCTGCTCCTCACCCACCTGAAGCTGCACAGGCCAGAAGGCGCCAGCGCGCGACCATATTGCTGCCCGAGATGCAAGGGACGCACTTGACCAGATTTGCTTAGCCTGCACAATCAAACACTTTTGCCTCGCACCTTCTTATCAGACCATCGACAATGGCCAGGAACCTGCGGATTCCTATCACTCTGACCACCATACTGACAATTGCAAGTTATCCTAAGGCCTCATTGTGGAAGTCCCATTAGCGAAATGACAGATGCCACAACTGCAGCTGTAGCCATCAGAGTTTTTATTTACACTTAACACCTGATGGCATTTTTACATTAAACATCAAATTTCACCCAAGTGACTACCCTTATGACTATTTGTGCAGTATCTTTCTCTTACGCGTGCTCCTATGTGGTGCTTCCCCTGTGGCTTCAGCAGAGGTGGAGGCCCCCTGCTCAGTTTGTTGCTGCTCCTGTCTCGACACCTTTGGCGGGCGTCCTCTGGGGTTGCGAACCTGCGAGGGCTCGGCAACAGTCTGCTGCTCCTGCGGCTAGGCAGGGGTTGAGACGCCGATCTCAGTTGGGTGTGGACTCTGGTGGGGCTCTGACCGAGGACTTGACAGTGGCATGGAAGTGTGAGCGCTTGGAGAGGAGTCCCCACGTCCTTGTTGTCTGCCACCAACATCCCTCTCATGGGTCAGGTCCACCTCAGCGCTTACAAGTGGATTGAGAGCACCTTGCTGCACATCAGGGGGGCCATGGGGACCTGTATCTGCACTGGCAGTCCTACTCAGAAGGACTTCCATGAAGGTCTGGTTTCTCTGTTCAATAGATGTCCATCGCTCCTCCAGAGATGTCATTCTATTCAGAACACTCACCATGTTTTCTGCACTCTGGCGACTTATCACCTCCATGGAGGTTGCCATCCTTTCCATGGTGATGCGTTCATGCGCCAATGACTCCACAAAGGCTCTGCTCATGTTCGCTATGGACTCCTCCATTCGCTCCACACTCGCAGCGACCCTGGAGACAAAACCTGTCAGAGACTCCTGCATCTGTTCCTGGAGTTCCAGCACTGCTGATCTTGTGGATGGCACCAGAGGCAGAGGGTCGACATGCAGCTGAGCCGAGCTAGGAGAGTCCTGCGCCCTCCGACTAGGACTCTCCACTGCTGTCCCTGTCTCCACCATCTGCTGATGCTCAGTTGTGAGCTGTGATACACCAGGTGACAACACTACTCTATGTCCCGAGGGTTCCACCGAGGTGTGAGTCTCTGCGCTGGTGCTGGGTGCACCGCATTCTGCTGACGCTGCGCCCTTAGAGGTTGCAGCTTCCTCTGAGGAGTCTGGATGCTCAGGCTCTTCCTCCTGGCTAGTGGGGACGGGTGCTTGCGATGGTCCTGTGGGGGAGTAAAGGAAAGAGTCAGAGATGTGATGCCAAGGTTACATGCACATTGCATATTGCAGATGATCATAAATCCATCTGTTAGAGCTTCAGATTCATTATCAGCGACTCATGCAATGTCAATGAGAGAGATGGAACACTATTCTGTCACCAGCTTGCTGTGATACACCCGTCTGTCCATCTCCCACTTGCGTATCCTCCTCTGCTCCCACGATCTCCAGGACCGCATCCTCCCAGGGGGTGAGCTGGGCTAATGAAGGTGGCCCTCTCCTGTCCTGGATCTTTCCCTTTTATTGTGAGCTCTCTTTTCCTGCAATGAGGGAGACAAGTGGAATTTGAGTGAGATTGAAGGAGTGAGTGTAGAGAGTCCATAGCATAGATGCTTAGAAGGAGACAAAGATGGAGTGAGGTGGCAAGACCAAGGGCCCTCCCTGTGTGTTGTAAGTTGTTTTCATAGCATGACAGTGATAAGAACATAAGAAATAGGAGCAGGAGTAGGCCAATTGGCCCCTCGAGCCTGCTCCGCCATTCAATAAGATCATGGCTGATCTGATCCTAACCGCCAATCTACTAACACAGAACCATCTCCTGAACCTAACAGAATTGGACACACGAAATAGGAGCAGGATCAGGCTACACGGCCCCTGGGCCCGCTACGCTACCCACAGGGCCATGACCAATCCAAATCTAGACTCATGTCCAAATTCCTGCCCGCTCCCCGTAACCCTTAATTTCCTTAGGGATTGTGAGGGCTGCATAGTCGAATAGTAAGGTGAATGTGACCATAGAGAGAGAGGGAATGGGTTTGGGTGCATGGATGTCAGTGTCAAGTGGGATATGGAGGAAGAGGTTGCTAAAGCTGAGTGCTGGTGAGGAGAGGCAATGGGGATCAGATTGAGGGTGAAGGGAAAATCATACTCACTTTTGCAGTGCGCAGAAGGTCATGAAACCTCTTCCTGCACTGGAGCCAGGTTCTGCGGGTGATGGATAAGGAGTTGAACTCCTGGGCGACCTGGACCCACACAGCCTTGGTCTGCTGGGGAGGCTTCTTCCTCCCTGAGGAGGGGAAGAGCACCTCTTTGTTGGCTCTTGCTCCCTCCACCAAAGCTTGCAGGGCAACGTCATCGAACATGGGAGCAGACCTGGGTCGTTGGCTGGCCACTCCTCCTGCAGGTGCCTCTAGAATAGAGGTCCAAAAGCTTGGCAGCCTGCAGAAGAAGCAAGGCTTGTTGCAGACCTTAAATGCAGCAGCAATGATGACGTCATCGCAGGCGACTTTCACACTGGAATAACTCATTGGCCATGGGTTCCCACACGGTGGAACTCAATTGGCCAATTAAGTTAAAATCGCATCATTCATCCACATCGATCTAGATTCGGGTGGGCAACACGGAAAATGGATTACACGACCCCAACCCGCCCCAGTATCAAAATCCAGCCCAATATTTCTAGTACTATTATCTGCCAATATTATTGGCGCATCAGAGAGATTTTTCCCACTGTGGAGTATTAAATGACCAGGATGTTGAACAGGTGGTCATTTGCCATGATTTGCATTTGGTTGACTGACTATGGCCACAATGTCTGAGCTCAGCATCAAATTGCCTCATAAACATCCTTTTTCCAATCCTGGCATCAACATCAGTCTCCTGAGAACATAAAGAAAAACTCATCCCAAACAACATCTGAAGCTAAGAGTTTTGTATTTATTGCATTAAACTGTATAAAATGCTGGAAAAAGTAAACCATTTTATTGTTGATTTTTGGAAGCTCACCTTGTTATTTGTTCATTTTTTTACTTGATTCTTGTAGCATAGATTGTCACAATACACAGGAGCGAAATGAAAACTGTAACTCTTAATGCGCATTTCTGTCTCATACATGTGCAGAATGTGTCCACACGAGCTCAAAGTTGCAGATCCAGTTGCCATGTAGCATGGGTTTGCCTGGAGCACTCTGTATATTGGAATTCAATAGAAACGGGTTGAAAACAACAACTCTAATGATGGATCTTTCTACTATGTATGAACAAACATATGAACAATGATGGACAGGTAAAGGCCCTCTGGTCCATCGCGCCTGTTCCACACAATTGCGAAACCGTCTCCGTCATTGTTCGTATGTTCGTTCGTATGTTCGTACTGTAAATACCAGTTAGTTCCATTCACAGAACAAAATGGTCAACTTTTAGTTTGTCATTACACTAAAGAGGAAGCAGTACCTTTTAACCCCAAAAAACCCAGAACATTTTGCAACCAGTAAAATAAAATGGCATCAACTGTAAAACCAGTAGCTGAAATAATCTGAAGAAGTTTCTCTGTTCATGCCCTGGGTACACTACACATTTACCTAAAAAATACTCTCTCCGGGACATATGGTTCACCTATGAGAGCGGTCTGGAACACGGAAACCAAAAATATCTAGAGTAAAAGAAGAGGAAAGTAACCATCACTTTAAAAAAAGAGTCAAGTAGGTTCATCAGGCAGGATGTCCCCCCTCTAAAGCCATGTTGGTTATTATTTATTAGAACTATCCTTAGACAGATACTGCATATATTTGTCCCTACTGATCAACTCCAGGTATTGATCTTAAATTAATGGTTCTGTTGTTATCCAGCTTAAATTTGTCCCAGCATCCGCAGTATTTTGTTTTTGTATATGTAGAAATGTCAGGCAACCAAAGGACTACGGTCGGGCAAACGATTAGGAATCCCAACACCCAGCGGGGAGCTTCACTCACAGGTACTGCCTCTCCCTCACTCATAGGTACTGCAACTGGAGCCTTGTGGGAAATCATGGGGTAGAGTTTCCGCTTTGGGCACAATCAGGAAATTGCACCCAAAATGTGCTTGAAATTGTGCTGGTTAGGTTACAGTTCAAGTTACTGCTTAAATTCATTTGCATAATCAGACACGTTAAATCTTCCATGAACCAGCACAAGCAGCAAGCGCAATGGAATGGAATTGTTTCTTTTCATTAAAAAATATTCCCTGATGTATTTAAGCATAGTAACCTGGTGCCGTTTTATTAATACAGCTGAAAATGGATTTATCACCAAAAAATAATCATTTTTAATGAGGGTGTCCAGTTCTCCATTTGTGAGTAACCTGATTCAAAATGACTGAAAATGACATTAAAAACAATACTGAACCATTTAATTGTTAAAATTGGTGTACACTAGTCAGTTTCTTCGTAAATGAAAGAGATCCTGATATGAAAAAACTTTTAAAACATGCCGACTAGTGCCTGTGCGCTAAGAAAATGAGCCCAATTTGAAGAGCCTTCCTGCAATTGGCTGAATCTCGCAATTTTGACCTGGGGACGTATTCTGTTTTGTGGGCAGGGCCTGATTTGGGCGAATTGAATCACCTGGATTGCACTGATATTACTAGCAGAAACAGGCGGAAAATCTACCCCCATGTGCTTTTCTGCCCATTATCGGACACAAGGTCATGGACTGCATGCATGGAAAGGGAAAGGAAAAACTACTCCATGAAATCATTCGGCTGCAAGTTTCTAATGCAAAGAGAGCAAAGATAACACTCGGGGTTTTCTACAGACTCCCAGCTAAGAACAAGAAACAGGGCAGAATACATTATGAAAAGATAAAGAGGATAAGTGAAAATATGAAAGTTACATTAATGGGCATTTCAATCAATCAAATATAAATTGGGAATGCCCAAGTGACCTAGAGTTAGAATTGGTAAATAGAATGCATGGTTGCTTTATGACCCAGTGTGTCAGTGAAGTCACAGGAAGAAACTCTCAGCTTGACTTGATAATGGAAGGTGACTCTGATATCATGCAGAAAATGGAAATCTCTGTGTGATAATAACATAATTTTAACTTCAACATGATTTAGAATTCAACACTGCCAACACCCAGATAAATCATTCTAAAAAGGCCAGCTATTAAGATTTGGAGTAAGGTACATAAAAAATTTGGTTGGATGCAATTATTTACTCTCACCTCAGGAGAGCACAAGTGGAATACATTTAAAAGAGAACTGAAGAAAATGTAGGACAAATACAATAGCAAGGATGGGAATTTTAAAATCGAGGCGTTTACTTCCCCAACATTGCCCATCTATGACCCTTTAGTGCTGAAATATTCATTTATGCCTTTGTCACCTCCAAAATAACTATTCCAATGCTTTTCTTCTGAATTCCCTTCCTCCACCTTCCATAAATATCCAACTTGTCCAACACTCAACTGTCTGCTTCCTGTCCCACTTAAGTTCCGCTCGTTCATCACCCTTGTTGGCCTATGTTGATTCCCTAATCCTGAACACATTAAATTTAAAATACTCATTCTTATCTTTACATGCATCCATAGACTTACCCCAGCATAACTGCAATCTTTTTCAGCCCTATAGCCCCCTGAACATGGTCTCCTCTGACTCTGGCCTATTGTGCATTCCTTCCCATCATTGGTAGCACAGCGTTCATCTGTCTAGGCCCTACTTTCTGGAATTTTCTCTCTCAAACTCCTTATCTTCCTTTCCTCCTTTAAAAAGCTTCTCAGAACCTACCTCTTTGACCAAGCCCCATCCTAACTTCGTTCTACCTGGTCAGCATCTGTTTTCCTTGTGCTTATCTATGAAGTGTCACAGGATGTTTTTACATTAAAGGTGGTACATAAATGTAAGTTGTTGTTGAAGTATTCACCAGAGAGGACTTCAGCAACATGTCCTTCTGTGACAAAAGTAACACAGCCTAATGGACTTCATCATCAATTAAATGGAGGTTTTAGCAGGAATCATAGAATCTTACAGCACAGAAGGAGGCCATTCGGCCCATCATGCCTGTCTTGGCATAAAAGCTTAAAAATGAATAAATCCATAGAAGGATGATATCTAACTAAGGGTATTGACCAAGATTAAGAATGAAATTTGTGAAGTGCTAACAATCATCTTGAGTGAATCATTTAATGTTTAGGAGGTTGAGAACGTGTTAGTTTAGTACCCATATTCAAGCGTGACCCCGAGCTTCCCGTCGCCTGTCATTTTAATTCTCCACTCCACTTGCACTCTGACCTCTCTGTCTTCGGCCTCCGACAATTCCAATGAAGCTCAACGTAAGCTCGAGGAACAGCACCTCATCTTTCGATTAGGCACTTTACAGCCTTCTGGATTCAATATTGAGTTCAACAATTTCAGACCATAACCCCTGCCCCTATTTTTTCGGACGGCAGCTGTTGATGATTCTGCTATTCCCATTTACACCTCTTCTAATCCCATCTTTTGCTTCTTTACTTGTCCCATTACCATCTCCTTTTGCCTTGTACAATCATACCTTTTTATCATTCAATCTCTCCTGCCTTTCCTCTCTATTCCCTTTTGTTCTTTCCTCCCATCCCCCCTTTCCCTGCCTTTGTACTTGCTTAAAACCTGTTAAATCTCTAACATTTTCCAGTTCTGATGAAAGGTCATCGACCTGAAACATTTTCTCTGTTTCCTACATTACAACAGTGACTACATTTCAAAAAGTACTTCATTGGCTGTAAAGCACTTTGAGACGTCCAGTGGTAATGAAAAGTGCTATATAAATGCAAGTATTTCTTTCTTTTCTCTCTCCACTGATGCTGCCTGACCTGCTGAGTATTTCCAGCATTTTCTGTTTTTATTTCTAGATATAGCTCTTCTTCTTCCTGGTCTTGCTGTGAGACAGATTCAGGGAATACTACTGGGAAGCGAGGCTATATCTTTGCATCCCTCACCATCTAAGACGTAGGAACTGGAGTAGGCCATTCAGCCCCTTGAGCCTGCAGTGCCATTCAATGAGATCATGGCTGATCAGCAACCTAACTCCATATACCCGCCTTTGGCCCATATCCCTTAATAGGCGCACACTCGGAGGTCGAACTCCAAACCATCGTCAACACCTTCACCGAAGCATACGAGAGCATGGGCCTTACACTAAACATCCATAAGAAAAAGGTCCTCTATCAACCTTCCCCCGCCACACAGTACTGCCCCCAGATTATCAAAATCCACGACAAGGCCTTGGACAACGTGGACCACTTTCCATACCTCTGAAGCCTACTGTCAACAAGGGCAGACGTCGATGACAAAGTCCAACACCGCCTTCAGTGTGCCAGTGCAGCCTTCGGTCGCCTGAGGAAGAGAGTGATTGAAGACCAGGACCTCAAACCCAGCACCAAGCTCTTGGTCTACAGAGCAGTAGTGATACCCGCCCTCCTGTATGCTTCAGAGACATGGACCATGTACAGCAGGCACCTCAAAGCACTGGAGAGGTACCACCAATGCTGCCTCCACAAGATCCTGCAAATCCATTGGCAGGATAGGCGCACCAACGTCAGTGTTCTCGCTCAGGTCAACATCCCCAGCATCGAAGCTTTGACCACGCTCGATCAGCTCCGATGGACGGGCCACATCGTCCGCATGCCCGATACGAGACTCCAAAAGCAAGCGCTCTACTCGGAGCTCCGACACGGCAAGAGAGCCCCAGGTGGGCAGAGGAAATGCTTCAAGGACACCCTCAGAGCCTCCTTGAAAAAATGCAACATCCCCACCAACACCTGGGAATCCCTGGCCCAAGACCGCACAAAGTGGAGGAAATGCATCCAGGAAGGCGCTGAACACCTCGAGTCTCTTCGCCAGGAGCAAGTGGAAGCCAAGCGCAAACGGCGGAAGAAGCGCATGTCAACCCAAGCACCCCACTCACCCGCCCCTTCAACCAGCGTCTACCCCACCTGTGACAGAGACTGTAGGTCCCGCATTGGACTCATCAGTCACCTGAGAACTCATTTTTAGTGTGGAAGCAAGTCATCCTCGGTTCCGAGGGACTGCCTAAGAAGAGAAGAGAAGAAGTTATCCCTTAATACCTTTGGTTAACAGAAAGCAATCAATCTCTGACTTAAAATTAAGAATTGATCTCGCATCAATTGCCATTTGTGGAAGAGAGTTCCAAACTTCTACCACCCTTTGCATGTAGAAGTGTTTCCTAACTTCACTCTTTGAAAGGCCTAGCTCTAATTTTTAGGCTATGTCCCCTAGTCCTAGATTCTTCAACCAGTGGAAATAGTTTCTCTCTATCTACCCTATCTCTTCCCCTTAATATCCTGAAAACTTCGATCAGATCACCCCTTAACCTTCTAAATTCTAGGGAATACAACCCTAATTTATGTAAACTCCCCATGTAACTTAACCCTTGAAGTCCAGATATCATTCTGGTAAACCTACACCGCACTCCCTCCAAGGCCAAAAAATCCTTCCTAAGGTGTGGTGCCCAGAACTGCTCACAGTACTCCAGGTGTGATCTAATCAGGGTTTTGTATAGCTGCAGCATAACTTCTACCCACTTGTATTCTAGTCCTCTAGATATAAAGGCCAGCATCCCATTAGACTTTTTGATTATTTTCTGTACCTATTCATGACATTTTAATGATCTATGTACCTGGACCCCCAAGTCTCTTTGGACTGCCACTGTTTTTAGCTTTTCACCATTTAGAAAGTACCCTGTTCTATCTTTTTAGATCCAAAGTGGATGACTTCACATTTGCCTACATTGAAATCCATTTGCCACAATTTTGCCCATTCACTTAATCTGTCAATATCCCTTTGTAATTTTATGCTTCCATCTAGACTGCCTACAGTTTCACCTATCTCTGTGCCATCGACAAATTTGGATGGATGACTTTCTATGCCATCATCTAAGTCGTTAATAAATACTGTGAATAGTTGAGGCCCCAACACAGATCCCTGCGGGGCACCACTAGTCACCTCCTGCCAATTTGAGTATCCGCCCATTATCCCTACTCTTTGTCTCCTGCCGCTCAGCTAATTTCCTAACCAGGTCAATAATTTGCCCTCAATTCCGTGGGCTTCTACCTTAATTAACAGTCTCTTATGTGGGACTTTATCAAAGGCCTTCTGGAAGGCCATATAAATACTACAACAACAACAACAACTTGTATTTATATAGCGCCTTTAATGTAGTAAAACGTCCCAAGGTGCTGCAAAGGAGTATTTTAAGACAAAAAAAATTGACACTGAGCCACATAAGGATAAATTAGGGCAGGTGACCAAAAGCTTGGTCAAAGAGATAGATTTTAAGGAGTGTCTTAAAGGAGGAAAGAGAGGTAGCGAGGCGGACAGGTTTAGGCAGGAATTCCAGAGCTTAGGGCCTAGGCAACAGAAGGCACCACCACCAATAGTTGAGCGATTATAATCAGGGATGCTCAAGAGGACAGAATTAGAGGAGCACAGATATCTCGGGGGGTTGTGGGGCTGAAGGAGATTACACAGATAGGAAGGGGCGAGACCATGGAGGGATTTGAAAACAAGAATAAGAATTTTGAAATCGCGGCACTGCTTAACCGGGAGCCAATGTAGGTCAGCGAACACTTGGAGCGAGATAGGACACGGGCAGCCGAGTTTTGGATGACCACAAGTTTACGTAGGGTAGAATGTGGGAGGCCAGCCAGGAGTGATTGGAATAGTCAAGTCTAGAGATAACAAAGGCATGGATGAGGGTTTCAGCAGTGGATGAGCTGAAGCAAGGGCGAAGACGGGCGATGTTACGGAGGTGGAAGTAGGTGGTCTTTGTTATGCTGCGGATATGTGGTCAGAAGCTCATTTCAGGGTCAAATATGACACCAAGGTAACATCCATAGACATTCCCCTGTCCACTACTTTAGTCACATCTTCAAAAAATTCAATCAGGTTTGTCAGGCATGACCTACCTTTCGCAATTCCATGCTGGCTCTCTCTGATCAACTGAAAATTTTCGAGGTGTTAAGTCACTCTATCCTTAATTATAGACTTTAGCAATTTCCTGACAACAGATATTAGGTTAACTGGTCTATAATTCCCTGGTTGCCCTCTCTCACCATTTTTAAATAGCGGAGTGACATGTGCAATTTTCCAATCTAAAGGAATGGTTCCTGAATCGAGAGAACTTTGGAAGATTATATTTAGGGCATCTGCAATGTTCTCACCTACTTCCTTTAAAACCCTGGGATGGAAACCATCTGGTCCTGGGGATTTGTCACTCTTTAGTGCCATTATTTTCTTCATTACTGTTATTCTACTTACATTAATTTTATTGAGTCCCTGTCCCTGATTTAGTTTCCTTGGGATTTCTGGCATGCTATCCTCATTCTCCACTGTAAATACTGATGCAAAGTAATTATTCAACATGTCCGCCGTTTCCTTATTATCATTGACAGTATCACCAATATCAGTTTTTAAGGGGCCAACATTGATCCTGACCACCCTCTTTTTCCTAATATAATTGTTAAAAAAATTTGTGTTGATTTTGATATCCCTTGCAAGTTCCTTTCATACGCACACAATAGCAAAATACTGCGGATGCTGGAAATCTGAAATAACAACAGAAAGTGCTGGAAACACTCAGCAGGTCAGGCAGCATCGAGGAGAGAGAAACAGAGTCAACGTTTCGGGTCGAACCCTTCGTCAGAACTCCTTTCATACTCCCTTTTAGTAGCTCTTACTATCTGTTTGTGAACCTTTGCTGTTCTTTGTATCTTTCCCATTCGCCAGGATCTGTGCTATTTTTTGCATTTTTGTATGCTGTTTCTTTTAGTTTTATGCTGTACCTTGCCTCTTTAGTTGTCCATGGCTTTTTTTTTTGGCAAGTAGAGCTCTTGCTCCTCAGGGGTATAAACTGGTCTGCATCACATTGGGCCATATTTTGCGATCCCTACGGGTACGTACGAGGTGTGTACGCGCTCATAGGGGCCGCGCAAGTTCCGCGTTTAGGCATGCGAAGAGCATGTGCTAAAACCCAGAACTTGCGATATGTCAGGAATCTTCTTGACAGATCATCTGCACTCCCGGGAAAAGGGCCTCCACGGGTGGAGAGTTGCACTATTTGCCCAACTTCCTTCCGCTGAATGCCTGTGGAATTCTTATGCCTGGTAAAAGCAGCCGGCTTCCGACCACAAATTTTGGGCCATTACATTTTTTTTGAACATCTCCCACTGATTTTCTGTCGTTTTACCCCTTAACAGATTTGCCCAGTTTACTGTGGACAGTCTGTCTCATTCCTTTGAAATCGGCCTTACCCAAATCTAGAATCTTAGTAGCTGTTTCGCGTTTCTCCCTTTCAAACGCTATGTTGAACTCGATCGTGTTATGATCACTATTGGATACCTAACTTGTAATGCTGCAGTGAAATAGAATATTAAAGGGTGTTGTATTAACATTCTGCAGGTACTTCAAGCGACACTATGAGCTCCCTTTGCTGAAATGTGTAAAATTGCTACTGTTAATTGGTCAATGCTCGCGCGTCTCTCTCCTTCCCGCCCCCTCTGTAGTTCAGGAAACCAGACACAAGGCTCATTTAAGCATCCTCTGCTCGCGCCTTCGCTCTCCTCCCGGGGAGATCCTTTGACCGACAGCGCCCTCTGCGGCCGTGCAGAGAAGTGGAGGGTGTTGGGTGCAAGGGCCAGAGCGCATGCGGTGGTGTACGTCCAAACTTCCTGGTCAGTGTGGAACGGCGAGCGCTGGGCGCACGGAGGAAAGGACCAGCGAGAGAGGCGCTGCAGCGAGACGGGGAGTGGGGGTGCAGGTGCTGGGGGAAATAGTGCAAGAGAGGCGCTGCTGCGGAGGAGAAACACACAGCAGGGAGGGAGAGATAAGAGAAAAGCCGGAGGCGCTGTTGGCAGCTGCAGCGCAGAAAGACTCGGCGCGGGAGGCGTTCCAGCTGAGCACGGACGACAAGCGCTGCGGCGCTGCCCCATCACAGGGCGAGCGAGCGGGAGCGGGACACCGACTCCAGCATGCTCTCCCGGTCCACAAACCCAACTTACAGCGACCTGCCAGCAGACTGCACCCCTACCCAACTCCCTTCAACGCCGTGTTATAACCAGTGAGATTTGTTGGGGAAGGGAGGAGGTTGGGGGAAGAAAAGGCGCAGGTGACTGGAAATCACTCCCTTTTTTGACAGAAAGGCTGGAGAACGTCAGGAGCCGGGAGCGGTGACAGGAAAGCGCCTTCACCCTCCACCAGAAGCCCCAGTGTAATGGTCAATGGAGAGAAGACAGATAATCAATCAAGAGTGAAAAGTTTCTGCAGACCAGCCCCTGCAGCTGCTACTTTTCCAAGTTTGTCATATTTCGGTGTTTTTTAAAGACCCTCCTATTATTTTAAAGGAGTATTCGGTGCATTTATTTTGTCAGAGAGAGAGAGGAAAAACATTGTGGAAATGTCCCCGAGCATCTTGGAGTCTGCCATTGAGATGATGCTGAAGTGCTTGAAGGAATGGTGTTGACTGAAGTACACCAGTTGAAACGGTGGTTCTGCAGAGAAACAGATCGACTGTGCGGAGATAGGGGTTTTATTTTGCTGTCGGGCAGGTTTCATTGTAAAAAAATATTGCATTTCGGGGCGTATTTATCTGAGCGTTTTATCTGAGTGTAGAAAGAGGAGGAACGATGCACTCGAGTGTGTACAGAGCAAGAGCCGAAAGACAGAAAGGAAGGCACAGCTCTGTGAATGTGGAAGTGTTTCTCCAGGGAGGCGCGCCGTGGGGATTCACGTTGAAAGGTGGCCTTGAACATGGGGAGCCGCTGATCATCTCGAAGGTAAGGGCCATCACACACTCGCGGGAAGAAAGCGAGACAACGCATTCCGCTTTCCTTTATGCAACCACCGCCTACGGAGTTCCAGTCATTTGAAAGATGTTAATCCATGGTCATCCGTGTAGGTCCTGTAGTTTGTATTTTAAATTGTATGGAAGAAACTGGATTTTTAATGAGTTTCAGTTGGGTTTAGTTTAAAATCAGTGTAAACTTTGATGGAGAATGTTACATTACTGCTTCCTTTCACCCTGATATTTTTGGTGAGCGCGCAAAATAAGCCAGATTGGCTGGAGGATGGTTTGTCCTCGCTAGAGCGCGTCTTTCCTTCGGAATAAAGAGTGAGAGAGGGAGATGGAACTTCTGTACTGAATTAATGAGTACAAGGGATCCGGTTTCCACAACAACCCGCTCCTTTAATGGCAAACATGCGGTGAGTGTGTGTGATGCCACTGGGAGCTGCATCACTTGGACGCACTCACATACCAGCACAACGCGGCTTCTGAACCTCTGCTGGGGTCAATTTACAGGTCAGATGATGGAAATACAGAAATAACACCATTATTTAAATAACGCCATTACTGGATGATGACGTTTTGCTGACCCGTTTGTACAGATCGTTGAATAGAGTAGTGGTTGTCGTAATAGATACTTTCCTCCTTCAACTCGCCGATAGATGAATGTATTGGCAGTGAGCGGGGGAGTCGGACACCGTCCTGGTTTCCGCACGGGTTTCGATTTTGCCTGCACCATGGAGGGTGGGCGCAGAATGAAGTTTAGGTGCTTCCTGATTGGGAGGGAGGAAGAATCCGAGTGCCTGTCATCCCTGGCTGCTCTTGTGCCCAGCTCTCGGGAGCCTTGGTCAGAGCAGTGCAGACAGATTACTCACCTGTTGCAGCTGGAGCAGGAGCTTTCTGGAATGTGATGGAGATTGTATGGCAGGCAGCAATCTGTTTCTGGCACACAGTGACCTTGCTATTCGTATTTATTTTATGTATATTTATATTATACATGTGCCAGTAACACTGAGAAATTACTATTTAACTGTCACACCGCATTGTGATGTCACTTTGTCTTTAAGAACTCTGTATGACTTGGGTGACAACTTTATAACAACTTTTATACTGCTTAAAAGATCTGGACGTACCTGTTGGGAGCAATACAAATGGTCACTGCTTCTGGAATAGTAGGGGGGTGGGGGAAAAATCATCCTGATTTTGCTATCCAGTGACAACTTCTGTAAAGTTCCTTGTTACCAAACCGTGGCTGTAATCCCCTTTTTCCTCCCTCCTGCCATCCCAGATTGAACAGCCTCATAACACTCATTGTCGAGTTAGTAACTAAAGTACGCCCACTTGGGTAACAGAGGGTGGCCCATGAACTCTACCTCTATGAATTTGCAGCTTCAGGAGAGAAGAGTGCAGGGCGGTGGGATCATTTTTAACAGAACCTGGATAGTGAGTGAGTACTGCAGGTGCTCAAGAATAACTTTCCCTCATGAAATTGAAGTTGGAGGTCCAACTGGTTGACTCTGTGTTTCCGTCTGTACTTTTTTGTTTCAGTGCAGTGGTAGTTTTTTTTTATATAGTTTCTGGCACAACTACTTATTGGAAAATAAAGATTAATCACTCGGCGCACAAGGAGGTTGTGCTGCCCTTGCACCCTTTTATTGTTTTTCAGTGTGACGTTGTGAGCTAATTGCGTTGTGCTAGCTTGCTTTAGGAGACCTACTGGGCTGAAATGTTCATGGTGCATGAAGATCTATGCGCACCAGCACTGAATGGATAATAAATTCTGATTATTATAAAGGTCCAGTTTAGTAATCATTTCCATCAAAGCTGTTATAAAGTAAAAGTGCTTTCCAGTTGCTGCTTTGGAAAACTCTGGCTTGTCTCCTGACCTACCATGACAGCACCTACTGCTGCCCATATATAAATGATTAGCAATGTAACCTCCTCGGTGCACCAAAACTCATATGCTTATGTCAATCACAGAACTGAACAATTTAATTCAAAGCTTGAGAAGGGGAAAATAGAGGAAAAATAGTGGCCGATGTGCACTATAAACTGGCAGCTGTGAAATAGTGTAAGATGGAAGCCTGTGACAGCTTAATATCTGATTCTGTTTCCATATTGCTGTTGCAAACAATTATTGTGACTGATCAACCTGCTGGCATTTGTCAGCAATTTTCTGCCCTTTGGATCCTTGTCTTTCAAGACACTTCATTGTGTTTCTTTAAACTTGAGGGTGCAGTGATGCTCAACTATGGAATGTGTAAACATGGGGGAACCTAAAGAGTGGAGGAAAATAACTAAAAGGGGATAGAACAAAAGAGAGAATGGCTGCTGTGATGAAGTAATTATTTTGGCAAAAAATATTTTGAATACTGGGAAAAGTACTGTATTTTTCAAAACTGTCAGTTATAGTGCATTGGTGTACTGTAATAGTTGAGGGTTTTCAAATTCATGGGGACTGAATTTGAAAGGGAAATCATGTACAACAAATTTGCTGGAGTTCTTTGAGGATGTAACGAGCAGGGTGAGCCGGTGAATGTGGTGTATTTGGATTTCCAGAAGGCATTCGATAAGGTGCCACATAAAAGGTTACTGCATAAGATAAGAGCTCACGAAGTTGGGGGTAATATATTAGCATGGATAGAGAATTGGCTAACGAACAGAAAGCAGAGAGTCGGGATAAATGGGGTCATTTTCCGGTTGGCAAACGGTAACTAGTGGGGTGCCAAAGGGATCGGTGCTGGGGCCTCAACTATTTACAATCTACATTAATGACTTGGATGAAGGGACCGAGTGTAATGTAGCCAAGTTTGCGGATGATACAAAGATGGGTGGGAAAGCAAGTTGTGCAGAGGACTCAAAGAATCTGCAAAGGGATATAGACAGGCTAGGTGAGTGGGCAAACATTTGGCAGATGGAGTATAATGTGGGAAAGTGCGAGGTTATCCACTTGGGCAGGAAAAATAAAAAAGCAAATTATTATTTAAATAGAGAGATTACAAAATGCTACAGTTCAGAGGGACCTGGGGGGTCCTTGTGCATGAAACACGCAAAGTTAGCATGCAGGTACAGCAATTAATCAAAAAGGCAAATGGAATGTTGGCCTTTATTTCAAGGGGGTTGGAGTATAAAAGCAGGGAAGTCCTGCTACAACTGTACAGGGTATTGGTGAGACCACACCTTGAGTACTGCGTACAGTTTTGGTCTCCTTATTTAAGGAAGGATACATAGATACATAGATACATAGAAGATAGGAGCAGGAGTAGGCCATCCGGCCCTTCGAGCCTGCTCCGCCATTTAATGAGATCATGGCTGATCCTCCAATTCAGTATCCCGTCCCCGCCTTCTCTCCGTAACCCTTAACCCCTTTTGCCTGTAGAAATATATCTAATTCCCTCTTAAATATATTTAATGAGCTGGCGTACACTGCCCTCTGTGGCAATGAGTTCCACAGGTTCACCACCCTCTGAGTGAAGAAATTCCCCCTCATTTCTGTCCTAAATGGTTTAGCCCTTATCCTTAAATTATGTCCTCTAGTTCTGTTCTCACCCGCCAAGGGAAACATTCCTTCTGCATCTAGTCTGTCTAGACCTGTCAGAATTTTATACACTTCTATGAGGTCCCCTCTCAATCTTCTAAACTCCAGTGTGTACATCCCTAAACTACAATTGTACAGGGCGCTGGTGAGATCACACCTGGAGTACTGCGTGCAGTTCTGGTCTCTTTATTTAAGGAGGAATGTACTTGCATTGGAGGCAGTTCAGAGACGATTCACACGGTTAATTCCTGATATGAGGGGGTTGACTTATGAAGAAAGGTTGAGCAGGTTGGGCCTATACTCATTGGAATTTAGAAGAATGAGAGGTGATCTTATTGAAACATAAGATACTGAGGGGGCTCGACAAGGTAGATGCAGAGAAGATGTTTCTCCTCGTGGGGAAATCTAGAACTCGGGGGCATAGTTTCAGAATAAAGGGTTGCCCTTTTAGAACTGAGATGAGGAGGAATTTCTTCTCTGAGGGTCGTAAATCTGTGGAATTCTCTGCGCCAGAGAGCTGTGGAGGCTAGGTCATTAAATACATTTACGGTGGAGATAGACAGATTTTTACAAGATAAGGGGGTGAAGTGTTATGGGGAGCGGGCGGGGAAGTGGCTTTGAGCCCAAGATCAGCCATGATCTTATTGAATGGCGGAGCAGGCTCGAGGGGCCAAGTGGCCTATTCCTGCTCCTATTTCTTATGTTCTTATGACTGCTTTAACTTAAAATGCTGAATTGTCGAAAACTATTATATTCAGCCACACTACTTCAAGAAGTATTATTTAAATACCTGTACCATTTTCCATTTCTTACTAATATCCTCTCATGGTGACTTACTTTCAACATAGGCACTGGTTTAGAATGTAAAACTCCAAGAAAGGCACCAGTTCAATCCCCGGTCTGTGTTCAGTTTAGCTGTGGGTGCCTTGCAATTGGCTTCAGTGCTCCTGGCTTAGGCAGAGGAAAATCAACCCGAGATTCCCACTCCTGGTTGCAATTAGTGACCACCATTGACAGTCTATGGCCTAGAAATCCATCTCGGGTGGTGGCAAAAAGCTGGCGGTATCGGATTGGTTGTCCGTTATACGCAGTGCCTGATATTCAGTGCCATTGACTGCAATAGAACTGAATATTGGCCGCTGCGGATAACTGGCGGCCGATCCGACACCGCCCGCTTTGCGCCACTGCCCGAGACGAATTTCTAACACTGTCTTTAAAATCTGGTGATGACAAGATGAGGTCGGGTTGTGATTCCCCCCTATCGTCATAACCTGCAGCATTCTCTGTTGAGGCTTACAATGAAGAATGATCACTTGGTACTGGAGGGTGCCAAGCGATGGTGGAACCATTCCCCAGCAAAGAGTTAGTGCCTTCAGGAGAGGCAGGAAGCGGAGCAAGTCGATGAGAAAAGAAAGTTTAAATTGCTTTGCAATTGTTAGGAAATTTCAAATTCTTATTTCTCTCCCCTTCCTTGCTTCCATTTCTCTGGATCATTTGAGCAGTTATGGTGTTGTAAACCATGAAAGCAAAGTTTACATGGTTAATGGACATCATCAGAATCCTAACATTTAATTCTAATACAAAAGCAAAATACTGCGGATGCTGGAAATCTGAAATAAAAACAGAAAATGCTGGAAATACTCAGCAGGTCAGGCAGCATCTGTGGAGAGAGAAACAGAGTTAACGTTTCAGGTCGATGACCCTTCATCAGAACAGACCTGAAACGTTAACTCTGTTTCTCCTGCCACAGCTGCTGCCTGACCACCTGAGTTTTTCCAGCATTTTCTGTTTTTATTCCTAACACTTAACTGTTTCATTAAACTGGTTGAATATTTGACTTCTTACTGAAATGTAGCCGATGTACTGAGCAGATTGGTGAAAAGGTAATGAAGGTAGTCATGTAAAATCTGAAGGTGAATGATATTGTTTGACTAGTATTATGATAGTTTTTGGTATTAGGTTACTGGGAAACAAAACACTACTATGAAATGTTACTACTGCATGGGTTGGGGGAGAAGGAGAAACACGAATTAGTACATTGGACCAATACAGCCATCCTATGTCTTGTAAGACTTCCAGCTATAACCTTGGCTCCTGGTTCTTTGAGCTGCATTATGGAATATTTACTGCGCTTGCATCTCTTTAGCACAACATCTTTGTCTTCCAAGGACTGTAAATGAAGTGCTTTCCAGTTGACTCTGGAATCTATCTGAGAAGCACCTCAGTTATGTTTTGAGATTGTTTTCTTGTTTTTTTTTATATATAAATGTGTAGTAGCACAGCCTCAAATTAGTGAACTATGAATTGTATTTTATTTCATATTTGACATTTCCAGAGCTTGTTTGATTTCTAAAGCTCTGTAGTTTGAAGTCTGTATTTGAAAACTGATGTTTGTTCATTCTGAGTAGAGGGAACAACACATTACATTTGTGTTTAGAGCCAGGTGCAGAGCGACATGGTGAATTTTGCATACATAGATTAGACCTGAAAAGCTCTGCGATGAACAACACTGAGCCAAAAAAAGTCTGTCTTCCTTTAGTGAGCTTGTGAAATGTGACTTAAAGCAGTCTTTTTCATAACAACGTACAAATTTACAACTTTTGGATATTGTCTGAAGTCAGTTGTTCATGCCAATGAGCACATTTTTTATTTGCTCAATGAAAAACTTTTCTTAAAAGGAGGAAAAAAAGAGAGTACAAAAGGCTTCCATCCAAACTGATATCAAGGTCCATGTTTAAGAAGCAGTCTCATAGAAGCTGGGAAGTGAACATGCGGAATGTAGCTGAAACTTTGGCTGTGCTCCAGGATAGGCAAAGGAATGCCAAAAACATGTGCAGCTTAGTCAGCCTGGTTTGTTTAAACTGTAAAACGGGCATCGTTTTAAAGAACTGTTCCAGACATCCTAGTCTGCCTATTTTACAGTAAGTTCTTTTATTTAAAAATAATTTATTTAAGAAAAAACACATTTATTGGATAGTTTTCAGTATTGGAAATCAGAAAGGAAGTGGTGCGTTAACCCATTTGTCAAATAACAGTAAGGTTAAGAGACTTTGCCTTGTAGTTCAGATTTGTGTTAATAGCTGTATTGCGGCTGGCTTGGCAAAAGGTTCGCATTTTTAAAGTTCATGTTGGCATTGTACAAATAGTAAAATAACATTTGTTTTTCCCGGTAAGCAGTAATTGCATTAAAACTTCTAGATGGGAGATGTTGGATAAAGTACAATGTAGCAGCAGACCCTATAATTTAATCTTTATATTTTTTCATACTGATTTGTAAAGGATTATGTGTAATTGGATCATTTTGTTTACCAGGTGTTCTCTTATCAAATAGCTTTTTTGACACAGCACTTGCTCACAGTCATTAACCTAAACATGTTGGCCCGTAATTTCCGATCGGAGGCTTCCTGCGTGCGGAGGCCTCCGATTTGGAAAAAATCTACGAACTTACCTGAGGGCTCCCGAGGTCCGGACACTTCCGCTCCTGGGCCTCTCCAAACTCGAAATGTGCAGGGCCCACGTATCCCAGGGGTGCAGGCGGTTCGCAAGCGTCCCTGGGATCACGTGGGCCAAGCCAGCCAATAGCAGAAGGGAATCACCCTTCATACATTTGACAGATAGACCTGTCAAATGTATGAATGGAGATCACGCCAAAAACACAGTAAAACATTAAATACATTAAAAAAAAATCACGTTTTAAAAGAGTTAAAATTACAATAAATTAAAAAATGTAAACATTCAATTTTTTGAAAAAAATAATTAAAGTTTTTTACGAGGCTAAAAATAAACTTTTTTAAAAAGTATTTTTAAATTATAAATGAGTGAAATTTTAATAAAACATTTTTTAGCTCTTATGCTGGTAAAAGCAGGCCTTACGCCTGCTTTTACCAGGCGTAAGATTTCTAAGGGTTTTCTGCGGGCGGAGGTTCTCCAGAAAGCGGAACTATCTGCCCGCAGAGGCCCTTCTCTATGGCAGGCGTCCGATCTGTCAAGAAGATTCTTGACTGATCGGAAATACCGGTTTTCAGCGCATGCGCTTCGCATGCCTGAAACCGGCATTTCCGATGTCCCTATGGGTGTGTACACAGCCCGTACACACTCGTAGGCATCGGAAAATACGGGCCATTGAATTAAATATATAATAGTCTGGTGGATAGTTTGGTCTCTGAATCATGGCTCCTCCTGTGCAATATAATTTTATTTTTATTCTCAATATTTTAGGTGGATTTTTGCATTTATCAAGGTCAGAGTAGTCAGTACTCAGAATTGACTATTATTTCACTCTTTGCAGCAAACATTGTCAAGTAAAGCAACAGGCCAGATGCAGAGTAAAGCTCATTTTATCAAATATGTTGACATCCTCTCCGTGTTTTATAGAAATAATTTCGTAATGGAAAGCAGATAGCACGGGAGAGGGGAATTTACTCATGATGTCATAAGAACCCTTCTGCAACCTGTTTACATCTAAATTGTTTAACCTAATGTTTAACCTGACTGTATTATGATCAAGTGGGTTAAGAATGATATCTTGCTGATATTACATTACTACTGTACAACTCACTCATGACTTCACCAAAATGAGAGAAGAGAACATTTCATTTTACTGACAGTAATTTCTTGCATTACTGAAATTTCACTGAGATGTGACTTTACTATAATGGAAGATCAGAGTAAAAGTTCCGAATAACCAGGAAAATCTTTTATTTCACCAAAGGAACTATCCTCAAACGCGCTAGTTTTATACCTTACACCATCTCTAACTTGACTTGGTAAAATAAAACAAAAATGCTGGAAGTACAAAGCATACGTATTTGAATGAGACAGGCTAATGTTTTGGGTGAGACTCTTCATCAGATTTCCACCATTTGTGGCTTTTCTTTAAGTTTCATTTAGTCGCTTGTGAGTTATCAGGTCAGTTCACTTATGAAATATAAATGAAAATCCACAGATCCTCATCACGTGTCAACTATCTTTAACATTCCCCAACTTCAGAAGAATATCTATATTGTAATACAGTAATATTTCTATCTTTTATAACAACTATCTTTAATACCTATCTGAGTGAGATTGTCTGTTGATGCCGGTTTATGGTCTATTTTGTCCTGTGATCATGTGCTCATGAAGAACTGGATTGAGACTGCCCAATCTTCAATGGGAAGGTTCACACTGGTACAGCATAGGTGCTCTATTGGATTTGCAGTTACAAGAACATAGGAACAGGAGTAGGCCATTCAGCCCCTCAAGTCTGTTCTGCCATTCATTGAGATCATGGCTGAGCTGTATCTTAACTCCATCCACCTGCCTTGGCTCCATATCCTTTTATACCTTGGCTAGCGCAAATCCGTTGATCTCAGATTTAAAATTATTAATTGAGCTAGCATCTACTGCTTTTTGTGGGAGTCAGTTCCACACTTCTACCAACCTTTGTGTAAAAAGTGTTTGCTAACTTCTCTCCTAAATGGCCTGGCTCTGATTTTAAGGTTATGTCCCCTTGTCCTAGACTCCCCCACCAGCAGAAAAGTTTCTCTCTATCTACCCTATCTATTCCTTTCAAAATCCTAAAAACTTCAATCTAATCACCCCCTTAACCTTCTATATTCCAGGGAATACAAGCCTAGTTTATGTAATCTCTCCTCAAAATCTAACCCTTGGAGCCCTGGTAATAATCTGGTGAATCTGCACTACACTCCCTTGAGGCTCAATACTGGAGTAGAATATTTTAGTGAGCTTTATTCTCCCCTGGTACGAAGGATTTGCAAACTGTAGTTGAAAATCCTTCAGCTTGCTGACGATAAAAAAAAAGCCAAGCTTTGTAACCTGGAAACAACGAATAGGGCATTGAGCATTTTTAAAATCAAAGGTAGTTTTTAGTTATTTGTGGGTTTTTTAAACTCGGTAATGCCTCATTTCAAGCTCTTAGTCACCCATCCTAATATCTCGCTTGGCTTGACGTCAATTTCTGTCTGATTATGCTCCTGTGTAGCACCTTGGGACATTTTCCTACGTTAAAGGCACTATATAAATGCAAGTTGTTGTCATTGGGACATGACAACAACCTTTTTTTGTTTGGTGCCTTTAACATGATCAAACATTCCATGGCAGTTCACCTAGGAAAGAACAGATTAAATGGTAGTAGAATAATTAAGAGAGTTATCCAAAAGTATGGTTGAAAAGAGGTTTAGGGAGGAGGTACCAGGGGTTACGTGTGAGACCTAGACAGGTTAGAAAATGTTGCAAAGTAGGACGGGGAAAGGCCATGGAGGTATTTGTAATTCAAGGCAAGGATTTTGAATTTGATGCATTGGGAGTTAGTGAGGTAGGTGTGGGTGAACAGCACTTGGTGTGGGACAGGACATGGGTGACAGAGTTTTGGACAAATTGGCAAACATGTAGGCAAGAGCTAAGGAGGTCAGTTCAGAGTGTGGTTTGAGAAGTCAAGTCTTAGTTACAAAAGTGTGGATAATGGCTTCACTGAAGGTGGAGATAGGGGTGAGGTGATGTTGCAGAGCTGAAATATGTGGTTTTAGTGATGGATAGGGTACAGGGTTTGAACCTCTTCGCTGGGTCAGACAGAACACTGAGTTAGCACACCAACATGGAGAGCAGCAAGGGAGGGGGATGCAGCTGGGGCATGGATATGGAATGTTTGTCAGGAGCTGAATAAGATGGCGCTGGTTTCTCCAGTGTTCAGTTGGAGACTGATCTGGACCATCTACAACTCCAGGCCAGACTGCAGATCCAACAACAACGAGGTGGTGGTGGAGAGAGAGCGCGCTGGGTAACATCAGCATATATATAAAAACTGGGCCAGTTTCTGCGGGTAATGTGAAAAAGGAGAATTGTCAGTAACGACTTTGACTAAGACTGTCTATATGCAAGCAGAACTAGATTGTAAGGATTTGAAGGGGGAATTTTGGGAGAGAGGCATATGGAACCCAAAAAATATGTTCAAGTACTTAGAGGTTAGAAAAAGGATGGTAGCTGGAAAGGAGAGAGGGTTTGAGGATGGAGTTTTTTTTAATGCATTGATGGTGATTTTGAAGAGGAAAAAGAATGGTGCCTGAGCAAAGGGAGCCATTAGTGGTGTTGGCAGGCATTTGGGCAAGGGAAGTAGTTGAATATTCAGCAATTGGTTAGGGAGGGTGTCAACAGTGCAAGAGATGGATCTTGGAGAGGAAATAAACCTGGTCAGGGCTGTAGAGGAGGAGTAATTGCAGTGTAATATGGGGTCAGGACTAGAAGAGGGAAGGGCTAGAAGAAGACAAGGGGGGAATTGTAGATGGTAGCTGCATGGAACATAACATAAGAAATAGGAGCAGGAGTAGGCCATTCGGCCCCTCAAGCCTGCCCCACCATTCAATAAGATCATGGCTGATCTGATCTTCGCCTCAACGCCACTTTCCCGCCCGCTCAAGACAGTCTCAACACGTGAGAAAAATAAATCAGTAAGCTGCTTGCACTTGGTGTGGAGGTGTGAGGATGGAGGGGCTGGGATTGGATGTCAGAGGGGGTGAATGGTCATTGAGAAGAGGAGCCTATACTGTCCTTAACCTCCAGATGATACTGGAGTAGTACAAGGATTTGGCTGTGGATGACCAGAAGGTGCAGAGATGCGAACAGTTTAAGGAAAACAGCAGAGTGGGAGACAGAGTGACTTGTAGGGGACAAAGACGTCAAAGGCAGAGTTAAGGAAGGTGTTGGGAAGGTTGACGGTGGCAGCAGTGTCATGGCAGGGAGAAGGTGTAAGGGAACCGAGCAGAATTTTTTTTCCATGGATAGCCCCAATTGAAATTTGCCTGAATGAAATTAACACAAGTCTGTGAGGTCTTTAAAAAAAGCCGAATGTCCCACCAGTCTGTCCTTAGCCAGTTTGTCAACTCATAACAAACTTCATATCAAAGGTGGACCAAACTACTGCATTTTAACATTAAGGTGAATCAACTACTAAAAGGGCTTGAATTGATTCATTCTTCTCCTATTGAAAGCAGTGGGGTTGCAAAGCCCAAGATTTATTTTTTCCAATCTTCAGATGGACAGGCTGTTTCAGTGAGAGCATGTACATGAATGTCTTCGAAAGTTGATTTACTGTATGTGCCAGTTAAGTTCACACTACATATTGAATTAAAGGTTTAAAAACTAATTGGTGGCCTTCACTTTTGAAATATTTGTTCACATTATCATTGAATCATAGGATGGTACCGCACAGAAGGAGGCCATTTGGCCCATTGTGCCTGTGCTGGCTCTTTGAAAGAGCTATCCAATTAGTCCCACTCTTTTGACCGTTCCCCATAGCCCTGCAAATTTTCCCCTTCAAGTATTTATCCAGTTTCCTTTTGAAAGTTATTACTGAATCTGCTTCCACCACCCTTTCAGGCAGTATTTAAAAAAAAAAAAAAATTCTCCCCCTCTCACCACTGGATCTTTTGCCAATTACCTTAAATCTGTGTCCTCTGGTTACTGACACTTCTGCCATTGGAAACAGTTTCTTCTTCTTTACTCTACCAAACCCCTTCATGATTTTGAACATTACCTTATGTTGGTGGAAAACCTATGAAGTATTTTGTGAATACAGACATAGTGTCGTTGGGTACACAAATCATGAGTGCATAGTACCTTAAAACTGATTAGCAGTGCATGCCCCATACCTAATCATTGTAAATAACTGCCCTTTATTATTTAGCTTGGTGAAACTCCAAAAGTGCTTTTGGTCATTAGGTTCAACATAGCTTTAAAGAAAGTTAGATGTGGGGGGATCTCAAAGTGGACAGTGCAGTATTGCATTTGGATGATTGATTTTGGTGACTTCAATTTGTACATGCCCAAAGCTTCAATTTATATACAATTTTGAAAATGTTTTTACTGTGGAAAACCAGAATGAAACCATTCAATTAGTGGACCAACCTCAAACTTGCGAGTTTTACAGATTATCTCATATCCACAACTGATGGAGAAACGTTTTTGTTTTTAAAAAAGTTTCTCACAATTCTTCTCTATCCTGGGTAGTAAATTACATAAGTGCAACATTATCCACAAAACTGGTGTATTTAATCACTGGCACTGTTAGTTATAATAGATTAGTTTTTTGGTACAGGCTACATTCTGTGTATAATTTGATGTGTTCCAGATTCATATTTGACTCACTCTGAGACCAGGGTGTGAATGAAAAGCAGGAAGATAAATTGTTCACAGCTGTTCCTCCAATTACAGACAATCCCCCATGGTGGGTTTCTCAACATTGCAAAATCAAAGCAAAAGAATTCCTCTCATCACTTTTTCAAGTAATTGCAGTGCCCTCTTAAATGCCCTAATTTTGAAATGGTAAAAATAAGGCATAAATAACTAAATGTTTTGAAATGCAATACCATCAGTTGCTTATGGACTCTTGCAGTTTGCAGACTGGTTGTGTCAGAATTGGACATGGAAAGAAAAGTTGCAAAATAGCATCACATCTGTGGAGATTTTGGCTATTACTTTTTTGGTTTCATGGTTACTTTTATTTAGTTTTTAAAGTTTTTTTTTTAATTGATAAGTATATATACATGTAACAAAAAAAAATTAGAAACAGAAGTCATAAATTCCAGAGGCAGCACACTGACAATTATATGTAATTAAAAATTAGAAATAGTAAGAATGATTCACAATAGTTTCAATCTCCTGCCCACAACGCCTATCATTACATCATAAATCCACTCATATTTCCACCTATGCTACATTTGTTGTATCCTTCCACTGGGACTTGTCTCTCCCGTACTCACTAAGTGTGTCAAGTGCCCCAGTGTTTCATGCCATCCTTGTGAAACTTCTTTTTCCATCTCAGATGGATCCACCATAGAGGCCAGCCATACACTCTGATCCAAGGCTATTCTTTCTCAATATGTTTCCTGATAGGTAAGGGCCTCATTGGTAAGCTATCGTTAACTGTTTGGTATGAGAATTTAACACCAAATCTTCCAGCATTTCCTTATCCCCCCCACCAGACAATTTCTTCCTCTGCTCTATTGAAGTTGCTGATTTCTCCTGGAATATGGTTTCCTGGGTGCCAGCTGCCCTCTGGTAATTTCCCCAAATAAATATTGACAAGCTTTCATTTTGAAGGGCATCATAACTGAGCCAATCCTACACTCAGCTGAGGTCCACACGCACATGCACTTTGGTGCACACTCAAGTAGGAGTCAGGAATGGGAATGCTGGCTGATTTTATTTTTTTCCTCCTTTTCCCATGTCCGGGATGCTGAGGTCATTTGTAGTACTCCTAATGTTGCTGTAGCTGAGACCAGTTAACACTCAAACTGGGAATTGAATCTGGGACCTTCATAATCTGTATGGGCATTTGAGCAACTGAATCATCAATGATACCTGTAGGTAGCACACTTTAATAGTCTTGATATCTGGTTGAAGATTCCCTAAGAACATAAGAAGTAGGAGTAGGCCATTCAGCCCCTTGAGCCTGCTCCGCCATTCAATAAGATCATGGCTGATCTGATCTTGGTCTCAACTCCACTTTCCTGCCCGCTCCCTATAACCCTTGATTCCCCTGTTTTTCAAAAATCTGTCGATCACCACCTTGAATATATTCAATGACTCAGCCTCCACAGCTCTCTGGGGTAGAGAATTCCAAAGATTCACGACCCTCTGAGAGAAGAAATTCCTCCTCATCTCCGTTTTAAATGGGCAACCCCTTATTCTGAAACTATGTGCCCTAGTTCGAGATTCTCTGACGAGGGGAAACATCCTCCCTGCATCTACCCTGTCAAGCCCCATCAGAATCTTATGTTTCAATAAGATCACCTCTCATTCTTCTAAACTCCAATGAGTATAGGCCCAACCTGCTCAACCTTTCCTCATAAGACAACCCCTTCAACTCAGGAATCAACCTCGTGAACCTTCTCTGAACTGCCTCCAATGCAAGTATATCCTTCCTTAAATAGGGAGACCAAAACTGTACACAGTACTCCAGGTGTGGTCTCACCAACGCCCTGTACAGTTGTAGCAAGACTTCCCTACTTTTATACTCCATCCCCCTTGCAATAAAGGCCAATATTCCATTTGCCTTCCTAATTACTTGCCGTACCTGCATGCTAACCTTTTGTGTTTCATGTACGAGGACACCCAGATCCCTCTGTACCGCAGCATTCTGTAGTCTCCATTTAAATAATATTTTGCTTTTTTATTTTTCTACCAAAGTGGATAACCTCACATTTTCCCACATTATACTCCATCTGCCAAATTTTTGCCCACTCACTCACTTAACCTATCTATATCCCTTTGCGGACTCTTTGTGTACACCTCACAACTTGCTTTCCCACCTGTCTGTATCGTCAGCAAATTTGGCAACAGTACACTCGGTCCCTTCATCCAAGTCATTAATATAGATTGTAAATAGTTGAGGCCCCAGCAATGATCCCTGTGGCACCCCACTAATTACAGTTTGCCAACCTGAAAATGACCCATTTATTCCGACTCTCTGTTTTCTGTTAGTTAGCCAATCCTCTATCCAATCTAACATATTACCCCCAACACCGTGAGCTCTTATCTTGTGCAGTAACCTTTTATGTGGCACCTTATCGAATGCCTTCTAGAAATCCAAATACACTACATCTACTGGTTCTCCTTTATCCACCCTGCTCGTTACATCCTCAAAGAACTCCAGCAAATTTGTCAAACATGATTTCCCTTTCATAAAACCATGTTGACTCTGCTTGATTGTATTATGATTTTCTATCCCCTCTATCACACTATCCCAGAAAGGCTGAACTTTAAGATTGTTCCAAAATATGTGCAATAGGACCTCTCCAGTGTCCCACATGTCCAACATTTATTATTTGCTCGGTGTTGTACAGGCCCTTTTATTGACTTTAAAATATATTAAGTTGCAAGATGGTGCTCCGGTATGTGTGTGTGGCTCTCTCTGTCTGTCCGTCTCTCGTTCGGTCTAATTTTGGCGGAAGAGCCACAGAAACCCCAGAAAATGGTGATTTGTTTTTCTGGGGTTTTGCACTGAAGTTACAGCAGATGAGTTGAGCACCCCTGTGGAAATACACCCTCTAGTTTCCAAAGTCCTTTTATATGTACACAGATGGGCTGATACCATATTTAACTTCCATAAAATGTTTATCTGCTCCTGCACTCCTCCTCCCAAAGTTTTCGAGAGACCTCTTTGGACAGAAGTGTATCGACATGCATAAAAGCAGCAGCTGCCCCATCAAAATATAATTCTTACATCTTGGTCTTCGTAAAAAGTCTTCAGCGATAATATTGCTGCATATAACTCTGTTACCTTTCCCTTATCTTTTCATGTACTTCAAAATTGATGGAAGCATAAACCTTCCTTGTAGTACAGGTTGAGCGTCCGGAATGTTCCGGACTCCGGGACGATTGGTGGCAGGGTCGTCCGGAATCCGTAAAATGTTCCGGAATCCGGCCACCCTGAGGGAGGCTTACCAAAAACCGGAAATATCGCAACCTGGGCCCAGGCATTTCCGGACTCGGAACGTGTTTCTGATGTCCGAAGTCCGGAAATATCGCAACCTGGGCTTGGGCGTTTCCGGACCTCGGACATCAGAAACACGTTCCGAGTCCGGAAAAACACGAAAACCGGCTCGGCCTCGGTCCCGAGGTTGCCGGATTCGGGACGCTCAACCTGTATTTCAAAAGAACAGAAAAGGTTCCAGCTACAAAGATTATTTTTCTGTATAATATGTACTTTACAGTATTTCAACCAATTGTTTATGAATCCCAGCTGCATTTACCTAGCCTTCCTTTCTTCCAAGATGGATAAAATAGTTATTGCACCCTAGGATGTGGGGAGAAACCAGGCGATTGTACACAGTTCATGCGCTCTCTCTCTCGCCTTATGGTATTAATGATCTCCCTCTCTCATTATGGTCTTAGTGATCCCTCTCCCTCTCATTATGGTATTAATGATCTCAGGACAATGACCCTGAGCTTAAACTAAACCTTCCAAAGGCAACCCCTCTAGATTCCACTCCAGCTGTATTCCCATCACCCTTCTCACTGGGAGTACTGATGACATTGCCATGCACTTCAGTTTGAAAGCTAAGTTTATATATTCGCAGCGCTGTAACAGACCCATGCTCTTGAGTTTACAGCTACTAATTTTGGTTCACTTTCAACACCAAATAATGTTAAGAATTTGCTCTTAATTATTTCAAATATTCTATCCTGGTATCCCCAGCACTGCAATCCCAAAGATGTAGTTTGCGCATTCCTTAACATTCATTTGATAGTTTCTATTCTGCTGTGAGAGATACTGGCAGCTGCTGCTACCTCGCTGGATCATCTTTAATGTACAAATGGAGTAAGATTAACATTGACCAAAGAATGCAACGTGTGATTGATTTTTGTGCCTGTTAGGAAACTGTGGTTACTATAGTTAATAACTTTATTTTCATCACTGTGGAGCCAGTAGTTACCCAGGGAGAAAGAAGTGATGGAGTCAAGAAAGGCAAATATTCCTCTATACCTCTCCATATGTGCCAGAGTAAAAGGAGCAGATGGAGAAAATTCTTGAAAGGAAGGATCAGAAGCCTGAAGTTGTGGTTTATGTTAGAACCAATGACACAAGGAAGAACAGGACGGAGATCTTGGAGAGGGAGTTTGGCAATGTTGATAGGTTAAAAAGCAGGACCTCAAGCGTAGTAACCTGAGGATTACTCTCTCTTCCATAAGCTAGACCAGTTGGGGAGTAACAGATTAGACTCAACAAATGTTTTGATATGTGGTGCAGTAGAGAGGCTTTTAGATTATTTTCGGGCAATGGGATGAATTTTGGACCAGGAGAAATTTTGATAGGTGGGGATGGTTTTCCCTAAACTGAGCCAGTACCAATGTCTTTGGAGAGAGCGTAAACAGAGCAGTGGGGAGGATTTAAACTGTAGGGGAGTGGTTAAGCACAAGTGTAGTGAATCAGTCTTAAGTAGTAATCTTAGGGGAGATAAAGTTAACTTGGGGCAGGAGACAAGTTAAATAGAAGGAAAGGAAAGAAGAAAAAGAGTACTGAGAAGTACGAATAGATCAGGATTAGAAATAGTCAGAGAACTAGAGGTGCTAATTAGAATGGAGGACCACGATATTGTAGCCTTGATGGAGGTCAGTTGGGGTGAGACTGCTGGCTATAATATTTTCAGGAGGCAGAGAGAAGAAAAAAAGAGAGGTAGCCTTATTAATTAAGAGTATGATTACATCAACTTGCATTTATATAGTGCCTGTAACGTAGGAAAACATTCCAAGGCGCACCATAGGAAAAAAAGTTTTTATTGGTCGTGATCCGATGGAGTACGAAGTGAGGGAAACAAATCAAGGATGAAATTTACTATTCTAAGGTACACTGTGGTAAGACGAATATTTTTGGTTAAAATGAAGAGTTCTTAGTTCTGGTTAAGGAATTAGTCCTGATTAATTCTATTCATTAATCGTAAACAACAAGAAAGCATGCATCTGGTTCTGGGTGATGAAGCAGGACAGTAGGCAACCTGAAGGTAGGAGAATCCTTGAGAAATCATGATCTTAATCTAATTGGGTTTGCATTACAAATAGATAAGAAAAGGAGGATTATAAAATCAAGATAATGGACAGGAAATTTTCTGTGGCATGAAAGGGGACCTCGTCCAAAGTAATTGATCAGAAAAAATGATAGATCAGTGCGAGATATTTAAATACAAGATAGATAAGGTACAATTTAAATATATTTCATGGATAAGTAGAGAGATTACAATAAAAAGATGTAGAATAAATGCTGGGACATAATACAGAAGAAAACTGAGAAATATAAAAAGTATAGATGAGAAGCAAAGGGAGATTAGGAACACTGAGAGGGAATGTGGAAGAAGACTGGCAGTCAATGTGAAGGGAAAAATAGCAAGGTTTTTTATAGGCACATCAGAAGTAAAAGGATAGTCAAAGAAGCTATAGGACCAGCAAAATGAAGGGGGCAGCTTGTTCTGAGAGTGAGGGAATGGCAGAGATGCTTAGTGAGTATATTTCCTCAGTGAAGATGGTGAAAATGGGACTGTACGGATACCTGAAGAGGATGTGGAAGAAGCCACTAGTGGAGATAAATATTCAAAAGAAAATCATTTAAAAAGTTAATGGGAGTAAAAGTAGAGTAGTCACTAGGCCCAGATGGTTTGCATCCCAATATATGGAAGGTGATCGGAGAGGAGAGGAGATAGCAGAGGCATCAGCCATAATTTTCCAAACATCTTTTGAAACAGGAATTTTTCCAAAATATTGGATGGTGGCAAATTATACATAAAAGAAAGACTTGCATTTATATAGCACCTTTCACGACCTTGGGACATCCCAAAGTGTTTTACACCCAATTTGTGCACAGCAGGCTCCCACAAACAGCAATGTGATAATGATCAGATAATCTGTATTTTAGTGATTTTGGTTGAGGGTTAAATCTTGGCCAGGACACTGGGGAGAACTCCCCTGCTCTTCTTCGTAACGTGTCATTGGATGTTTTACGTCCATCTGAGAGGGCAGAGGGGGCATCAGTTTAATGTCTCATCCAAAATGACGCCTTCTCCGATAGTGCAGCACTCCCTCAGCACTGCCCTGAAGTGTCGGCATAGATTTTGTGCTCAAGTCGCTGGAATGGGACTTGAACCCACAACCTTCTGACTCAGAGATGAGAGTGCTCCCCCTGAGCCAAGGCTGATGCTTTTTATGCCTGTAAAAAAACAATTGTGAGTGCATTTATAGATTACAGGCATAAGCGGCTATATTTATGAAGAAAGGCAGAAAACCCCCCACTGGAACAGAGAAGATTAAAGTGGGGGAGATCGAATAGAGGTTTTCAAAATGATCAAAGATTGAGAGCAAGCAGTGAAGGATTGTTTGGCAAATTGATAGCACAGGGGCATAGACTCAGAAATTTCACTAGAAGAACCAAGGAGGCATTACAAGAAATATTTTCACAACACCGAGTTATTAGAACATGGAATGGTTCACCATCATTTAAAAGGGAAATGTTTAAGTATTTGACAGGAAAGAATATAAAGGGATATGGATTAAGTTCAGAAAGGTAGGCTCACAGGTGATGTCTCTAGGTGAAGAGCACCAACACATGCAAGATGAGCTGAATGTCCTCCTGAGCTGTGATTGCTCTGATTTATTTGCGTTTTTCTGGTTTCCAGTTGTTGTATAATCTTTAATAGATATAAATACATTGGATGGAGAAGTATAAAGATAACACGCCATTGTAATATAAGATGATCTCATGCTTGTGCTTCTTCCTCTGGAAATGTTTTAAATACTAGAGCCTACCCTCCCCCACCCTGGGTAGCAGAAGCCAGTTGTTTCACTGCTAAGACAAGTAACACTGGTGCCAAAGGACATCCCTGTCTGGATGACTACTTAGTCTAAATGAGTGTAAATGATTATTTACTGACTGGAGTCTGGGTGCAAAGTGCAATGCCTGAATCTACCTCAAGAAGCCTAGCCCTGGACACGAGCTTCTGGCAAATGCTGCTGCAGCCTGTTGAGCATTTTCTCAGCATCGTGTGAGAGAATAGCTGTCAGAGAATACGCTGTGCTATTTTTGTAAAGTAACTGGAGCAGTCTGTGCACCTTGCTTGCTGCAGAGCACCATTTAATGAATTCAGCTTGATTCCTGCACATTAGATAAGGGATCACCCTTTCTAGTTACTTGACCGGGACTTTGGTGGTGGTAGTAATCCATGTTCAGCTGGAAAACTGCCGTATTCTTCCCTTTTTCAAGCAAATATAGAAATGTTGAGGGAGCAATCAACGGTCCTTCCATGTTTTCTATGTGGCTTCAGTGAAGATGGGACTCCGAATATGATCAAATCTTTTATTAAATTTCTGCTGCAAACTAGTTGCCGTGTCATTTTTCATGTTTTTATTAGCTGTTTGTATTTTAATAATTTCCAATAGCCTAAGTCTTGATTTTCAGTGTTGGAGAATTGATCATTTTAAATCTCTTTCCATTTCTTTAAATCTTACCCATCCCTTTTGAATGTTATAATGAATGCCTTGACAGTACAAGACAAATAATGTTATTTCTTTTGGCCCAGTCAACAAATTATTGTCCTCATCTGTGAAAATGGCTGGTATTAGTATTGCTGATTCAGCTTTCCTAAATTTCCCTTCTGTGTCGCCCATCACATAAGTATGCCGGGGAGTTCTAAACGGGATAAATTGGCCCTTTTTGCTATCTGACTTGCTTAAACCCTACTCATTCTGTAATATCTTTAGTACTTCGTCTTTCTCTCTGATTCTAACACTTCAGCTTTGTTTGAACTGTCATAATTTCTCCATTATTGAGCTGTCATAATTTCATCACTGACTGGAACCTTTTCCTCTCCTGCTTCCCTTTAGTGTTTTCCAAATATTTACTTCTGAATCCCCCGATCCTTGATTGGTGGCCAGGAACATATCATCCTCTCCTCCAATCAATTCCTCTCCTTCAGTTTTGTTACCTTTCAATAATATTAAACCTTTATTTTCCGATGACTTCAAAATAGTTTCCTTGTGTTTCCAGACTCTGATATTATTCTGTGAGCTGTTTGTACTGCTCAAATGATATACGAGCTTGATAGTTTCTCTCACTTATTTCTTTACTGTGAAGCAAAGAGCAAAGCAATTTCTGAGTTTCCGGACTTTCTTGGTGTGCTTTCATTTTTGGGTGTATGCAGGAAACACACAGGAAAATGAAGGAGCTGCAGGAAAAATACAGAGAAAAGCTGCGGAGTGTACAGGAAAAGCCTGATTGTGGTCTAGGAAGACTGAAATTTCAGTTGCAACACAACATGTTTTTGTTTTTAGTTTTCCTCCCGTCTTATCTTCCCTTATCCCCACTGTGTTTGCTTTTGAGTGAGCTGCAATATGAATATCTGAAAGGCTGCTGCAGGAAGGAAGGGAATTCTGGTTTGTGCTTCTCACCTTTACCAAAAGATGAGGGCAAGATTCGTAGAATTGGCTGGATGAGCTTGAGTGTGACTAAGTTGAATGTGGATCTTGGCTGGAATTTAGGCCATTCTGCCACATGTGTATCTATTGTCTTAATCTGTGACCATACTATAGTACTCAGGATAAAAAGATTTCTGCTGCGATGGGGTATGCAGCTTAATTCTAGTATTTGTACAATACTGGGACATCCAATTTACAGACTTGTGGAATTGAGATTTGTTGCCTTCTGTAAATGTTTAATAGATGTACACAGAAAATAGTTACAATGGCACTGTTACATAGTGTAGTGTATATAGAAATCTAGCATGGAAAGACATAAGAAAGCACGGAATACGTCCATTTGTTTGACCAAGTCTTTTCCTTCCCAACACAATGTTGTGATCTACTGTATCATGGACTCTAGCCCATTTTATCTCCCGAAGAAAAGTTCTCTAAAACTTCTCTCTCTGCCACATAGTAAATTGAGCAAAATTCCTGAAACTTGCATGATATATTATTTACCCCTGACCAGTTGCCTGCCTTGACAGCAGATTTCCAAGGTCCCAGCAATCGAATAACTGATATGTTGAACACAGATTTAGGTCATCTCTATCTCTCATTGTCCTCATTACACTAAATATAATTCCTAAATATTAGAACTTAATGATGAAGGGAGATATTATTCTTGTCTTTCCCTGTCGTTCCGTTCTCTGTCTCACGCAATGTACCTGACCAAGAGGGCAGGGAAGTGATGTGATCCCAGCCCGCTGCAAGGTACTTTGTGTTTTACATTGTTTAGTTAACATATTCATGAATTCCTCTATATAAAGAAAACATTGTTGTTGCACAGTTTATAAATGTCACGTTAAATTGGTTGTCCCATCTTGTAAAATAGCGCTCCTTATTTTGTGAATACGTTGTTGTCACTGCTGTGTGTCCTTGTGTGTGTTGAGTTTAGGTTTGCTTATCTTTTCAAGTAATTAACTTGCTATATAACAAGTTCAGGCTGGGGAAGTGTGCATGTTATTTGCCTTGGAGCAAATGGGTGGATCTGTATTAGCAGAGTCACTATTTGCTGCATTTCCTGAAAAGAACACCAGCGAAAAAGATGATGATGTGCTTAATCATACGTTTATTTATTCAATTAGTTAATGATGGAGGGAGATATTCTTCTTTTCCTTTCTCTGTCGTTCAGTTCTCTGCCTCATGCACTGTACCTGACCAAGAGGGCAGGGAAGTGATCCCAGTCTGCTGGGAGGTATTTTTTTAAATAAAATATTGGATACATGTAACTTGAAGGAAATGTGGGTTGTTAATTTTCAGCTTATCAGTCAGTGGGAAGGAAGGCTTAGCTCTTGCACTCAAATATACCTTTTGATAGCTCACATTTTTTTACTTACATAAAAAAGGTTTAATAATTTATTCATGATATATTAAGAGTTTTATGTATAGTGTGTACTTCCTGTGTCACAATTCATGCAGGTATTAGTTAACTTCATCTAACATATTTATCTCATGTTATTTCCATCATATCTGCCTGTGACACTTAAAAACTTACCCATGTGTGAAGCTTGCCTCTCAATGAGTCCTCCCAGCTCTATCTCCAAGGCCTCAGGCCTACCAATTGGGACCTGCTCCTGACAGTTTCTCATGCTTTCTTTTGCCTCTCCCACTGTTCCAAGCTGAAATCCACCAAATTTCCACCCCCCCAATTCCCTGAGATGGCCTTAAAACCTCCCATTCTCTGACCCAACCAGCATTCCCTTCGTCCTGTCACAATTCATGACAAGGAATTCATGATCTCGTAGAAGCACAGAAGGCGCTTAAACAACTTAAAGCGAGTTCCTGGTTATTGTCAGGGAACACAGCTTCTGAATTTGAATTGAATTTGAATTCCCATGATTGAGCTGTTGTCACCTCTTAATATTTAAACAACAAACAGTGCTTATGAAGGTTTGCCGGGAGCACAGGTTTAAATTGGGGCTACGCTGTTGTAGTTCAACCTTTGACCTGCATTCCTTGTGAATGTGGCTTCTCCACTGGGTGCAGCCAATCATTTAATTACCCCTGTTAGAGTTTTAAACAACACAAATTTTCCCATCTCAGTTCTGGGTAAGCTCTTTTCTTCTATTAATCTTCTGGGGAAAGAAGGGGTAAATAATGAATACTTCCTTCATTCAGCTCCCCTCTCTCCCTCCTCCCTTCTAATATCACTCCAGCTTTTTGCTGCTTCCACTCTGAATGCCCCTTCTTGCTGCTCCCTACATCCTGCTCCCCCCCCCCCCCCCCCAAGGGTCTGTGCCTTTCCATCAATGCCACCATGCTATATACTCCCCGATTTAAAAACCTCAATCATTGCATTCACGACCGTGACCTAGGATCCGAAAGCAAAAGAGAAAGATTCTTCTGACTCAGCATGAGCAGTGCCACTGGAGATTTGCTAATAATATAATGAGATGTTTTGGACATAGTGTGCATCTCCCAAATACTTCACACTTAATGCCTGTAACACTTCCCTGTCTTGTCAGTAACACTGTTTTGTCATGCTCTAACACACCTATTTATTATACATGCCTCTCACCGAGTCTCTCTAGCTCTGTCTGCAAGGCACGTGGTACAGTTCTCCATCACCCCACCAACTCGAGGCCTGTAAAAATCCAGCTTTTCACCCAATGCTACTCACCTCCTGATATCTCTTCCTTTCTGTTCCCCATTTTGCTGCCCTGAGCTCCATAACAGCCTTCTCCCCTCGCTCCTGCCTTCCCAATTTTTCCACTGCCCTCACCCTGGTGGCCATCCTGCCTCCCCTTTCACACGGCCATTGACCTCCAACTGTCCCCCCCACCCCCAACTGGCAATGGCTGTCCCTACTTGCACCAGCTGCCTATCCATCCAACCATTTCCCTCCCACTCCAGTTTCTTAAAGCATAACCTCTTAAAAATATATTTTTGGTCATGGCCAGCAACCTAGCTTTTGAGATTTCCTCGTGGGGATAAGTCCAAGTCTGGGGAAGGCAAATGGTATGTTAGCCTTTATTGCAAGGGGTTTGGAGTATAAGAGAAAAGGAAGTCTTGCTGCAATTATATAGGGATTTGGTGAGATCACACCTGGAGTACTGCGTACAGTTTTGGTCTCTTTACCTAAGGAAGGATATAATTGCCTTGGAGGGGTTGCAATGAAGATTCAGTAGATTGATTGCTGAGGAGACAGAGAGTAGAATGGGCCTATATTCACTGGAGGTTAGAAGAATGAGAGGTGATCTCATTCACAGGTTGACTTTCGCTGGCTGGGGAGTCTAGAACCAGGGGTCATAGTCTCGGGATAAAGGGTCAGCCATTTAGGACTGAGATGAGGAGAAATCTCTTCACTGAGAGGGTTCTGAATCTTTGGAATTCTCTACCCCAGAGGGCTGTGGATGCTGAGTCAATGAGTATATTCAAGACACAGCGATTGATAGATTTTTGGGCATTAAGGGAGTGAAGGGATATGGGGATAGGGCGGGAAAGTGGAGTTGATGTAGTAGAAGTTCAGCCATGATCTTATTGAATGGCAGAGCAGACTCAATGGGCCATATGGCCTACTCCTTCTCCTATTTCTTATGTACTTCTGCTCTTGTGAGTAAGCTTCTGTTATCTAAACTGCATACTGTCCTTGCACTGTAATTGCTGGCCCACAGTTGGAAATTATATTATGACTGCAGTGTAGTATGCACTTTAAATAACACAGGTTTCCCAGCTGACTGCTGCTGAAGCCCACTTGTAAAACTTCTGGTGGGCAAGGGAATTAATCAAGGTTAACGGCCTTCATTCTCCTTCATCCCTCTTCCCCGGCTTCCACCTTCACTTGCCCCGAGCACCCATGCCTTACTGCTCTTTGCTCTCTACTACTCCCGCTGGAAGCACTCCGAATAGTAAAAGCAAACACTGTTATAGCACTTTTCTCTGCAGCACCCAACAACTCCCCCTCACATTGTTTCGACCTCCAGAATCACCTTCCCATGCTCTCGCCGTAGGAAACCACTCCCCAGTGCCCCTACAATTAAAGACCAGTGCCACACCCAGGCACCGCCTCCCATCAGTTCACACTCCCAACACACTTCTTCTGGACTCTATTCCTCACTAATGCTAGAGCTAACGACTCCCACACCCCACCACCCTGCCATTCCTCTCTCACCCTATATGCCCCTCGTATTGCTCCCAAACCCCTGGACCATCCTCCAAACACTAGCAAATGACATAATCTACCCCCTCCCCAGCACCTCTATAGATCATCTACCTTTTACAACCTGGAACATCTTTCCTACTATTGACCTGGTGGGTCCTGGACATTTTTTTAGATGGGGTACATTTAAGTACATAGTTAAACTATATAATAATAATGAAGTCCATTCATTTACATTTCCCATGAGAATATTGACGTAATCACATAAATGAACTCCAAAAAAGTAAAACAAAAATTCCTGTAATACTTTGAATAAGTGAAACTACAATTTTATTACAATCACTATAAATCATCGATCCTGATAATGTATAACATAGTATATAAAGCCGTATCCAACAACTCGGTGAGCAATGCAGCAAAGTAATATTTAAAGGGAAAGGGGAACTTCCCGGTTGAAAGTACTTTCCCAGTATCTGTCTAAACTAAGTAATTGAAATATATTTTACAGTTATCAAAACTTTCTAGAATTTTTTTTGCTTCACAGAGATCCACCATTTTGAGTCTCCTTAGTCCGAGAGCTGGCCCACTTGTGATTTTTGTCGGGTGTAAGATTTGAAGCTTGCGAGACTAACGCTATTATAATTTAAGAATTCATGCAGAGAATGGCCCAGAAATTAATGACGGAGCCTTCGTGCGGGGGTAAGGCTTCCCCGCGATATCTCACTGCGCGCCTGCCTTTTCATTCCGAGCTCGCACGAACTTGATTTTCTAGACAGCAGCTGTGCAGTGCTTCCGTATCCCACAGGCGCAGTTAATTCGTGCGAGCTGTGGGATCACGTGATTCAGTTAGAGCCAATGGCAGCACACCATCTTTCATTCATAGTTTTCACAGCAAGTGCTGTGAAAGCTATGAATCTATACCCCCTCAAAAGAACAGCTAAACCTCAATTAAATTTTTTTTAAAAACCATCACATTAATAAAATAAGTATAGTTAAATAAATTAACCACTTTAAACAAAAAATTAAATTTTTGAAAAAGTTTAAAATCTTTAAAAAAGTTATAAAAATAAACTTACCTTTCTTTAAAGTCTCTAAAAAAGATATACCTGTTGAAAAAAATTCAAAATAATACTTAATTAACTACTTACCTTGTTAAAAGAGGGTCTTACGCCTCCTTTCTTTATGTGCAAAATCTTCCATGCTTACCTGCGCGTTCAAAGCACTAAGTGCACTGCGTGCGCGCAGCCTGTAGCGTGCACTGCGTGCGCGCAGCCTGTAGCGCGCACGCGGTTCACCTAGGAACCGCCCCCTTTTGAAATCACCAAGTGCCGGTTTTCAGTGCATGCAGAAAACCGGCAATTGGAGACAGAATACGCGAGAGTACACAGTGCGTACTCTCGCGTAGAGACACTAATTTTTGGGCCAATATGTTTTAATAATCACTTGCAATTTGTACATGGAGTCAGCGGAGACTCTGGTTAAACTTGAGGAGTAAGAGAGGACTTAAAATTGAAATGGGAGTTTTCTACAGGCCTCCTGATGGCAATGAAGTGGCAGAGTGTATTGCTTCAGAGATTGAAAAAGTATTGTAGTGAAAGCAAAGTTGTTTTAATGGTAGACTTCAATTTTCATAGGGATTGGGAAGAGCAAAGTAGCTCAAGTCAGAAAAATAGTAAATTTCTTGAGTGCATTCAAGACAGTTTTCTTGAGCAATATGTTCTAGAACCAACAAGAGGGCAGACCATACTAGATTTAGTAATGAGTAATGAGTCAGACTTCATTAATAATATAACAGTAAAGGAACATTTATCTAACAGTGATCAAAATATAATCAAATTCAATGTTGGGTTTGAAAAGGAGAAACTTAACACATTTACTATGGGGGTAATTTTGCCAATGGGGGCGCGTTGGAGGCGGGACTGCTGCTTGTCGGGTTTTAGTCCCGCCTCCATCGACTTGTGCCAACCCACGCTATCTTCCCTTGATTGACCTTGTTAAGCCCGCCCAGCGGGCCTAGCAGGCCAATTAAGGGGAAGCTAGTTACAGAGAACGTCAGCGTATGACGTTTCATCTGTCAAAAATTTTTGACAGATGAATTGTCATAATTTGACAGCTTTGAGAAGCTGTCAAACACTGACATTCTCTGTAGTTTGGTGAGTTCTTGTACTCAAGGCTCACCAAACCTATTTTGTGAGCAGAAAGCAGGTGGCTGTTGCATCGGAGAATGCAGCAGCCATTCTGTCATCTCTGCCATTGAGATGCCGGAGCCTCCGGATCCCCAACGATTGAAGCCTGCAGGAAGAAACAGAAGTAAGGAAACTTTTTCTATCACTTTTCACTCACCTCACATATTTACCTCTCCACACTTGCACCCATCACTCCCCTCCACAGCGCACTTTGGACCCCTCCGACCCCCGCAGACCCACTGCTCGCCTCGCTGACCCTGGCGGGGTTTCCCGATGTCGGGAAGCCCGCACCTCTCCTGGAAAAATGGGGATAATCCTCTTAACTGCCTGTTAACTACCTGTTCACAGGCAGTTAAGTGGCTGTAATCCCCTTCCCGCCTCTAGGAGACGGGACCCAGCGCGGGTCGGGTACCCGCCTCCTAGGAAGATGGCACGGAGGCGGGTTGGGGGCAGGATGGGTACCCGCCCCCAGATTCTGCCATTTTCCCGGCAGTCCCGCCTCCCCGGGGCTGGCAAAATCGCCCCCTAAGAGTCTAGATTTTGGTAAGGCTAACTTTAACAGGATGAGATAGAGACTGACGACAGCAAACTGTTTAAAACTGTTAGCAGATAAAACTACAGATGAACAGTGGGAGGTGTTCAAAAATAATTGAGCTTAATACAGGACCAGTATATACCCACAAGGGGAAAGAGCTCTACTTACCAAATAAAACAGTTATGGGTGACAAAAGAGGTGAGCGATAACATAAAACTAAAGGAAAGAGCATATAAAAGTGCAAGAATAGTGTAAACCCAGGGGACTGGGAGAGACCTAAAGGATAGCAAAGGAAGACAAAAAGGAATATGAAAAGAAACTGGTGAGAGATATCGAGATTAACACAAAAAGTTTTTACAATTATATTAGAAGAAAAAGGGTAATGTGGGCTATTTTTAAAAACAGATGTGGGTAATATTGCAAATTAAAATAAGGAAATGGCAGACTTGTTGAATAATTACTTTGTGTCAGTCTTCACAGTAAAGGAAGAGGATAATATACCTAACATTCCAGGGAAATTAATAATGAATCAAGGACTGGAACTCACTAAAGTTAACGTAAGCAAGAAAACAGTATTATAAAAAAACAATGGCACTAAAGATTGACACATCCCCAGGACCTGATCGTTTCCACCCCAGGGTTTTAAAGGAAGTAGGTGAGGAAATTGCAGGTACTATAACCATAATCTTCCAAGGCTCTCTTGATTCAGGAATTGTACCTTTTAGATTGGAAAATTGCAAATGTAACTTCATTATTTAAGAAAGGTGAGCGAGAGAAACCAAGAAATCGTAGACCTGTTAGTCTAACATATGTTGTGGGGAAGTTTTTGGAATCTGTAATGAAGGACAGAGTGACTGAGCACTGAGAGATATTGGAGCTGATTAGAGAGAGCCAACATGGATTTGTAAAACGTAGGTCATGTTTAACGAACCTAATTGAATTTTTTGAGTAAGTAACTAATGTAGTAGACAGAGGAATGTAGTTTATATCGACTTCCAGAAGGCATTCGATAAGGTTGCACATAAGTGACTGTTAGCTAAAATTAAAGCTCATGGAATTGAAGGCAAATTATTGACCTGGTTAGGAGATTGGTTAGGCGGTTGAAGTCAGAGAGTAGGGATAATGGGCATGTACTCGAATTGGAAGGATGTGACTAATGGTGTCCCACAAGGATCTGTGCTGGGGCCTCAACTATTCACTATATTTATTAATGACTTAGATAACACAATAGAGAGCCATATATCCAAGTTTACCGATGACACAAAGATTGGTGGTATAGTAAGTATGTAGACAGGAGCATAAAACTACAAAGAGGCATTGATGAAGTGAGTGGGTGAAATTGTGGCAGATGGATTTCAACACAGGTAAGTGTGAGGTCATCCATTTTGGACCAAAAAAGGATCGACCAAGTATTATTTAAATGGTGAAAAGCTAGGAACAGTGGAGGTCCAAAGAGATTTAGAGGTCCATGTACACAGATCACTAAAATGTAGTATCAGGTGCAAAAAATAATATAAAAGGCTAATGCAATGTTAGCTGTTATAACTAGAGGGCTCGCATATAAAGGGGAGGAAGTTTATCTCCAGCTATACAAAGGCCTGGTTAGACCACATTGGAGTACTTTGTACAGTTCTGGGCACTGCACCTCAGAAAGAATATGTTGGCCTTGGAAGGAGTCTGGTGCAGATTCACCAGAATGTTACCAGGGCTCCAAGAATTAGATTATGAGGAGAGATGACATGAACTAGGCTTGTATTGCCTGGAATATAGAAGGTTAAGCAATGATTTGATTATGTTTTTAGGATTTTGAAAGGAATTTATAGGGTAGATCGAGAGAAACTTTTTCTGCTGATGGGGGCGTCTAGGACAAGGCGACATAACATTAAAATCAGAGCCAGACCATTCAGGAGAGAAGTTGGGAAACACTTCTTCACACAAAGGGTGGGAGAAGTATACAACTAACTCTCTTAAAAAGCAGTAGATGCTAGCTCAATTCACAATTTTAAATCTGAGATCGATAGATTTTTGCGAGTCAAGGGTATAAAAGGATATGGAGCCAAGGCAGGTAGATGGAGTTAAGATACAGCTCAGCCATGATCTCATTGAATGGTGGAACATGCTCGAGGGGCTGAATGGCTGTTCCTTTTCCTATGTACCATAATCACTGTACTGTTTCATTTCTGTAATAATGTCACATTGTAGAACATTAATAAGTTAATGGACATTCCAGGGTTTTAAGTGGCTGCAGCTGGACTAAAGTCACTGTTTAGGTGATCGTCTTGTGTAAAAGTGAAAGAGCGACAATTATGTAATACCAGTATTGAGGTGAAACCACTTGCAACACACAGCGGCTCCATTCATTTTAATGGGGTCTGCAATTTTGTGAGATGATTATGAATGCTACCAGCTGGCTATTCTACATGTTTTGCTGGCAAGGTGCTTTCCTGTGCTAGCGCAGCTCCAAATTGGCTCCCAAGCAATAGAAATAGAAAAAAAAAGGAATAGCGCATGATCAGTTTGAACTGTGCTTTATTTGCTATTTAAATTAATTCAAGGCATACTCCAGTCATTTTATCAAGCTATCTTCCCACATTTTTGTGACTTGGGGCTTTCTCATATGAGGAGAGAATGGCAGAGCTGAACTTGTTTTCACTGAAGAAGATGGAGACTATGATAGAGGAGCAAATTGCAGGGTGCACACACAAAATTAGTGTGCTGTGTGTTGAGAAGGTTTATTGTATATAATGGCTTTGTGCATTGGCTTCTAAAGGGAGTAGCAAATGTGCTAATTCCTATTTTAAAACAATAGAATGATGTAAATGTGGATGGGGGAGGAGACAACAATTTGGGGCTTGAAGAGCTATTTGCTAATATATTCATTCTTTGATGTGCACAGAGATTTTTTTTAATTCACTTATGTGCCAAATGTTGGCTGTTACACCGGAATGTCCATCATCCTCAGCGGCTGTTGATTAGCAGTACGGCATTAGTTCTGTGCTAAGCTAAGCTTGTATTACAGTCGCCTTATTTGCTTAGGAACTTACCTCCCAGCGAGTTTAAGAAAATTTAAAGCGCTCGGAATCCTGAGAAATTGGTGAAAAGGCTCAGAGATGAGTTTTGCTACCTCCTTCCCTTTTGTCTTTCAGAAACTGGGTGTTGTAGTTACTTTGCTATGAGACAGAGTGAAATTCCCCAGCTAAGATTTTTGTCAGGTGTAAAATTGGAATCCTCAAATACTATAATTTAAGAATTGATGCTGAGTGTCTTACTGTTTTAATAATCACTTGTGGTTTATATCATGTTCACTGTGTGGTTTGATCTCTGTAACTGTTAAAAATTGTGAAACAGTAGTAAATGTACAGTCTAGAGTTTTAAGTGGCTGCAGATGGATTAAAAGTGAGGTAATCCTCTTGTGCAAAGGTGAAGGATGGTATAACTATGTTTGGAAAAAGTGTAAATATTTTAGGAGTGCTAAAATAAGGAAAACTGAAGGACAAATGGATGAAGAATTGTACCGAGAAGAGGGATCACCAGCTTTGCCAAAATGAGGCATTTCACCCACCAGCTTTTAGGGCAGAGAATCTGAAGCTACCATTGATCTGAATTGAATTAATCGTTTCAGCCTTGGTTCTGTGGTCGTACTCTCGCCTCTGAGTCAGAAGGTTCTCGGTTCAAGCATATGATCTCAGCTGACTCTTCACTGAGGAATTGCTGTACTGTCGGAGGTGCTGTCTTTCAGATGGGATGTTCAAATGAGGCCTTGTCTGTCCTCTCAGGTAGACATAAAAGATCCAACGGCACTATTCAAAGAAGCGCAGGGGAGTTCTCCCTGTGACCTGGCCAATATTTCTCCCTCAACCAGTATCACTATGTAATAGATTATCTTGTCATTAATCTCATTACTCTTTGTGGGATCTTGCTGCTGCATTTCCTACTTTACAACAGTGACTACACTTCAAAATTACTTCATTAGCTGTGAAGAACTTTGCGACATCCTGAGGGCATGAAAGGTGCTAGATAAAGGCAAGTTCTTTTTTTCCTCTTTCATTCTCACCTTGGAGCTAGGGTGAAAAGCACTGACAAGGGTACGGTAGCATAGTGGTTATGTTACTGGACTAATGATCCGGAGACATGAGTTCAATCCCACCACGGCATCTCGGGAATTTAAATTCAGTTAATTTATAAATCTGGAATAAAAAGCTAGTATCAGTAATTGTGACCATGAAACTATCGGGTTGTCATAAAAACCCATCTGGTTCACTAATGTCCTTTTGGGAAAGGAATCTGCCGTCCTTATCTGGTCTGACCTACATGTGACCCCAGACCCTTACCCTCTGAAATGGCCAAGCAGGTCACTCAGTTGTACCAAATTGCTAGAAAGAAGTATACAAAGAATAAAACCAGACAGACCACGCGGCATCAACCTAGGCACCGGACGTGACAAAGGCAAACCCAGCCCAGTCGACCCTGCAAAGTCTTCCTCACTAACATCTGGGGAATTGTGCCAAAATTGGGAGAGCTGTCCCACAAACTAGTCAAGCAACAGCCTGACATAGTCACACTCACAGAATCATACCTTTCAGTCAATGTCCCAGACTCCGCCAACACTATCCCTGGGTATATCCTGTCCCACCGGCAGGACAGACCCACTAAAGGTGGCGGCACAGTGGTATACAGTCGGGAGGGAGTGGCCCTGGGAGTCCTCAACATTGACCCCTGACCCCATGAAGTCTCATGGCATCATGTCAAGCATGGGCAAGGAAACCTCCTGCTGATTACCACCTACCGCCTTCCCTCAGCTGATGAATCGGTACTCCTCCATGTCAAACACCACTTGGAAGAAGCACTGAGGGTAGCAAGGGCACAGAACATAATCTAGGTGGAGGACTTCAATGTCCATCACCAAGAGTGGCTCAGTAGCACCACTACTGACTGAGCTGGCTGAGTCCTGAAGGACATAGCTGCCAGATGGGGCCTGCGGCAGGTGGTGAGAGAACCAACATGAGGGAAAAACCTACTTGACCTCATTCTTGCCAATCTACCTGTCGCAGATGTATCTGTATATGACAGTGTTGGTAGGATTGCACATTCCTTGTGGAGATGAAGTCCCATCTTCACACTGAGGACACCCTCCATTGTATTGTGTGGCACTATATCACCGTGCTAAATGGGATAAATTCAGAACAGATCGAGCAGCTCAAAACTGGGCATCCATGAGGCGCCGTGGACCATCAACAGCAGCAGAATTATATACCACCACAATCTGTAACCTCATAGCCTAACATATCTCTCACTCTACCATTACCATCAATCCAGGGGACCAACCCTGGTTCATGCCAGGAGCAGCACCAGGCATACCTAAAAATGAAGTGCCAACCTGGTGAAGCTACAACGCAGGACTACATACATACTAAACAGCGGAAACGGCATGCTATTGACAGAGCTAAGCGATCCCACAACCAATGGATCAGATCAAAGCTCTGCAGTCCTGCCACATCCAGTCGTGAATGGTGGTGGACAATTAAACAACTAATGGAAGCAAGAGGCTCCATGAACATCTCCACCCTCAAAGATGGCAGAGTCCAGCACGTGAGTGCAAAAGCCAAGGCTGAAGCATTTGCAACCATCTTTACCCAGATGTTCCGAGTGGATGATCCATCTCAGCCTCCTCCTGAGGACCCCACCATCACAGAAGCCAGTCTTCAGCCAATTCGATTCACTCCATCTGATATCAAGGAAACGGCTGAGCACACTGGATACAGCAAAGGGTATGGGCCCCCGACAACAACCCGGCTATCTTGCTCCAGCACTAGCCGCGCCTCTAGCCAAGCTGTTCCAGTACAGCTACAACACTGGCATCTACCCGACAATGTGGAAAATTGCCCAGGTATGTCTGTCCACAAAAAGCAAGACAAATCCAATCCAGCCAATTACCGCCCCGTCAGTCTACTCTCAATCATCAACAAAGTGATGGAAGGTGTCATCGATAGTGCTATCAAGCAACACTTACTCACTAATAACCTGCTCACCGATGCTCAGTTTGGGTTGCGCCAAGACCACTCGGCTCCAGACCTCATTACAGCCTTGGTCCAAACATGGGCAAAGGAGCTGAATTCCAGAGGTGAGGTGAGAGTGACTGCCCTTGACCTCAAGGCAGCATTTGACCGAGTGACACATCAAGGAGCCCTTGTAAAATTGAAGTCAATGGGAATCAGGGGGGAAAACTCTCCACTGGCTGGACTCATACCTAGCACAAAGGGAGATGGTTGTGGTTGTTGGAGGCCAATCATCTCAGCCCCAGGACATCGCTGCAGGAGTTCCTCAGGGCAGTGTCCTAGGCCCAACCATCTTCAGCTGCTTCATCAATGACCTTCCCTCCATCAGGTCAGAAGTGGGGATGTTCGCTAATTGTGCAATGTTCAGTTCCATTCGCAACTCCTCAGATAATGAAGCAGTCCGTGCCCGCATGCAGCAAGGCCTGGATGACATTCAGGCTTGGGCTGATAAGTGGCAAGTAACATTCTCGCCACACAAGTGCCAAGCAATGACTATCTCCAACAAGAGAGAGTCTAACCACGGCCCCTTGGCATTCAACGGCATTACTATCGTCAAATCCGTCACCATTGACCGGAAGCTTAACTGGACCAGCCACATAAATACTGTGGCTACAACAGCAGGTCAGAGGCTGGGTATTCTGCGGCGAGTGCCTCACCTCCTGACTCCCCAAAGCCTTTCCACCATCTACAAGGCACAAGTCAGGAGTGTGATGGAATACACTCCACTTACCTGGATGACTGCCGATCCAACAATACTCAAAGCATGACACAGTCCAGGCCAAAGCAGCCCGCTTGATTGGCACCCCATCCACCACCTTAAACATTCACTCCCTCCACCACCACTGTACCGTGGCTGCAGTGTGTACCAGCTACAAGATGCACTGCAGCAACTCGCCAAGGCTTCTTCAACAGCACCTCCCAAACCCGCGACCTCTACCACCTAGAAGGACAAGGACAAGGACAGCAGACGCATGAACACCATCAACTGCAAGTTCCCCTCCAAGTCACACACCATCCTGACTTGGAAATGTACCGCCGTTCCTTCATCGTCGCTGGGTCAAATTCCTGGAACTCCCTCCCTAACAGCACTGTGGGAGTACCTTCACCACAAGGACTGCAGCGGTTCAAGAAGGCGGCTCACCACCACCTTCTCGAGGGTAATTAGGGATGGGCAATAAATGCTGGACTTGCCACGCCCACATTCCAGGAATGAATTTAAAAAAAACACCAGCTGACAGGGTAGTAGAATCAGTAGTGCGCAAGGTGAAAAGATTGAAAACCCATGGGGGAATTGAAGGCTTAATGTATTGCTGTAGGCATATCGATAATAAAACATCCCTCCTTTCATTTCGACTCAATGTCCACAAGTTCCACTCTCCAGATTCTTGGCCAAATGTCTCATTTCAGATGTGAGGTTTGCGAGCATATTTGTATTAAAAACCAGAGTCTAGTGTTCAGTTATTTTCTGGCTTAATTTAAAAACACAATTCAGAAGCTTGTACATGCCCTTTCATTTTTACTTTATCTGCGTTCTTTCTGGGCTGTTCCTGATCTTCTCGACCACCCATTAGCTGTGGTCGTGTATCTTGTTCTGTTAGAAAAAAGATGCAGTTCCTTTGGCTAAGTGGGCTTAGAGTTTTGACAACAGGGGAGTAACAGTTATGAAAAACTCATTCATTAAATAGAGATAGAGTAAGAACTTAATTTTTTTAGATGGGGATTGTAATTACTATCATTGCAACTCATAATTTTCAATCTTTTTTTAAAAAGGCAAGTACATCACCAGTTCGTCCTTCCTTTCACTATTGCTTATTCTCCACGTGTCCTTGCTTAAATTTAATAAAACTGAATAAATTACATCACCATGTCACCTTGTAGTTAGAGTTACTCCAGCAGGTGGCAGGCAGACATAGGGTGAGGTTGAGAGAATATCAGTATTTTTTCCCCCCCTTAGGTAGGGATACCCTCACCGCAAGAGCAGCTGAGAACAAATAACTCACTGCCCCTTGAAGAAGCCAAGAATTGGCATCTTGGCCTTCAGTAGTGTAAAGTGAATCCAAATTTGCATTTCACTTGAGTATTCTACAATGCTTTCATAAAATTACAAATTGGAACACTTTCTCCACTGCCCTTGGCTTCCCACGTTTGCACTGCTGTAGGATGTCTCGGAGAAGCTATCTTTGTAAGCCATATGTTGGGTACCAGCAAGTCACAAGATAGATAAATCTCTAGCAAGCCCAACTAAAGGTAGCTTAGACAGCTGTTCTTTTTATATTTTGTTTTACATAAGATGTGGGTGGAAGAAGTCTTTTTTTTAGGATCTGAATTTTTTTTATATATGCTCACATACATCAATATGATGCTGGAAAGCAATGGCACTTAGTAATTAACCATGTAAATAGTTGAAAAATGTGACTGGGTTATTTCTACATTGGTAGTGAAAGAATCTGGTACCTTTTAACCTGCTGGTACCATTGCTGCTCTGGTTATAGATGCTGCATGTTTAGTGGCCTACCAGTCCACTATTAATATGTCTATCAGTAATCTACAAAATTAGAAATACCCTAGGACAGCTGTGTAACACAAGTCCCAGCACATTCTACCTTGAACCTTTCAAGAAATTGCTGAGATCAGGCGCATTCCCCCACAGAGAGGTACGAAAAATAAGGGAGAGGAAGTTGATTCATGTTGGTTGGTTTTGTTGCAACAGCTTAGGAACATGTCACCTGACCATCCTCTCCGTTATGGATGATGCCTGGTATTGGGAGACCCAAGAAAGGCGAAGAAAGAAATGTATTTAAAAGCTGAAGTCTCACCTTTCCGAAGCAATTTAAAAAAACACGGCCATTTAATATTTCTAACATCTGCTTCCCAATTGAACATGTGTATAGATCTTAAGATTAGCGATTTCTCAAAATCTCAACTCTGAAGTTGTGCCAAGATTTTAAACAGGATAACTTTCGTCTATCATGTTTCAATTACTGATGCAGATTCAAAATTTAAATCTTTTGTAAGATGTTTAGTTACAGTCAAAAGAGTCATTATAAATCATTGCATCAGTCCTGATCAGTCAGAAGCAATGTTTTACAGGTGCTTAAAATGCTTTTTATCTCTGGAGCAAAGGTGCCCAAAAAGCATACCACAGGATATCCAGCGACGACCAGTCCAACTTATATAGACTACGTACTCATTTCTGGACTTGGGCTCCTCTTCATCCCTTTAATTTTCTCATGATCAATTAAGGGTATCAAGGGATATGGAGCAACAGCAGGTAAATGGAGTTGAGGTACAGATCAGCCATAGTCTAATAGAATGGTGGAACTGGCTTGAGGGGCTGAATTGCCTACTCTTGTTGCTAGCTCCTGTTCACTCTGTCCCCAGCCCAGGTTTAACTTTCCTTGTTTCCTCTTAACACGGCAGAATTCCATTTACAGAGCCGGAACCAGGTGAGAAATTGCAGGTGTCCAGCCATGCGTTGCCACTCCACGGTACAGCACATTGCTACCCAGCCTGCTAGGTTACTTGATTGCAGTGCTCTAAAATGCTTTTAGACAGTCCACCTAGGAGGCTTAGTATCACAAATTAATACAACATTAATTTTCTGGAATGTTAAAGTGGTATAACTACATGTAATTGATCAGTGCAGATTACATTATCTCATCTGAATTAAAGCAGGTCAGGTTCATCCAAGCTACCGGAGTAAGTCAGAAATTAGTTTTGCCTGGTGTTATAAGAAGCCAAGAAGAGGTTAGTACATTAAAATGCTGGCCTTGTCAGCGATGCCCACATCCTATAAAAACGAATTTTAAAAAAATTACACTTCTGTAGGATTTTATAGTGCAACTGGCATCTCTTTAAAAAATTGTATGTGTACCAATATACTGTACTTTAGAACCTTGTGTTTAAAAATGAATTGAAACAGATTGCAAATATTCAAACTATTCCTTATACCCAGTGATAATAATGGTGGTGGAGCTTTAAACAGAGGCTTGTCCAAGGACAGAGCCTGTTTGGAAAAGCTCCCCGACTGGACAAAAGCACCCCTTTAAATCTTAGGATTGTTGCAGCTCGTCTACCCCCCAGTTAATCAGGCTACACAGTCCCTGGGCCCGCTCCACTACCCACAGGGCCATGACCGATCCGAACCTAGACTCATGTCCAAATTCCTGCCCGCTCCCCGTAACCCTTAATGCCCTTTACTTCTAGGAAACTGTCTATTTCTGTTTTAAATTTAATTAATGTTGTAGCTTCTACAGCTTTTTGTGGCAGCATATTCCATGGACCTACCACCCTCTGAGTGAAGTAGTTCCTCCTCATCTCAGTTTTGAAAGAGCAGCCCCTTATTCTAAGACTATGTCCCCTAGTTCTCGTCTCACCCGTCATCGGGAACATCCTCCCCGCATCCACCCGATCCAACCCCTTCACAATCTTATATGTTTCAATAAGATCGCCTCTCATTCTTCTGAACTCCAATGAGTAGAGTCCCAATCTACCCAACCTCTCCTCATATGACCACCCCCTCATCCCCGGGATTAACCGAGTGAACCTTTTTTGCACTGCCTCGAGAGCAAGGATGTCTTTCCTTAAGTAAGGACACCAAAACTGTATGCAGTATTCCAGGTGCGGTCTCACCGCATGGTGATTTTTCTTTTACTTGGAAAATTACAAGGTGATTCTACTTAAGTTATAAAAAGCTTTTTAAAGCAATTTTGTAGTTGTTGGTAGATTTTTAATTTAATTCAAGTCAAGACAACTGAGTGGCACAGTGCACTGACATCTGTGTGCTGTCTCGCACAACTTTGCGACGAGTGGTAAGGAAACATACTTGTTACTGACCGTTCCGAGACCATCTGTTTGAAGGTGTCTTAGATGAACTCTTCAGGAAAAATTAAAATGTAAATGAAGTTGGAGGTGAACACCACCCCCCCCCCCCCTCCCCCACCCCCTGCTCCAACCGTCCCCTGGGAAGGATAACAGCACATTATTCTCTTACTGAATCAAAGAATACTACATTTGTATAAACATACTGCGGCAGATTTTGCAGTGGGTATGATGGCATACTCTGACAGCACCGCCTTTGAAATTGCCGCAAGCTCGGGATTTCCGCATGCGCTTGCGCTGAATCACGAACTTGCGATCTGTCGGTACGCCTTGACAGGTGATCCGCACCGACGGGGAAATGCTCGTTGCTGCTGCAGAGTTGGGCTAATTCACCACCAACTGCCCAGCAATTATGGACGAAAATGTTCTGGTTAGTGAAAGCAGGCGCAGGAGCCTGTTTCACTGCGAAAGGAACCCGGAAGATCTTGTAGACAGCAGATGCACTTTGAAAGTTCTCAAAAGTTTGCACTAATAAATTTGACATTATTAATGTCATTTGTATTGAACATTGAGAGCAATCAGTGGATATAGTTGTAAGCAATACAACTTTTACCCTAAAATGTGCAAAATCTGCCAATTGTTCAGTAAGTTTAAATAAAATTGAAATGATACCAAGTATATATATTGCAAACTCAAATGTTACCAGAAAACCATCCACAGAAACAAACTACTTGTACTGAACCCATACCGCTTTTATTAGTATTCTGCACCAACAAGCCTTCTCATATTCCACTGTCTCACGTACTGTTTGTAAATGATACGGAGCCGTGGCAGACCGGGCGCTAACCTTTTCAGTAAGTTATAGAAACTTACACATGAAATGTTTAATTATGTTTATTGCACATACACCAAATATCCACACATTTTATAGAACTATATATAAATATCTATGTGCGAGAAAGCAGACATTGTGACGAGTACATTATCCATCGCTGCCCGGGAATTTCACACCGAGTAGGTGGGAAAACACAACTATTTATTGGTTTAGTTGGCAAATGAGTCCATAATAAACACCAGTCGCCTTTTCTGCACCGACTCTCACCGAAGCAGATATTTGGGTTCTGAAAACCTAGCAGGAGTTTTTTGGTTATGATCTTATACAGATGCTGCATTTCAAAAATCAACATGTTGGTATTTTGTTGAATAATTTTAACAAAATGCTGATATATGAAATAAGTCCAAGTACCAGTTTTGGCAACTCTGCAATTCTACATATTTTGCCAACAATTCTATCGTCTCTTTGTCTTTGTTTAATGCATTCAGTAACTGCCTCGCAATGAAAATGTAACATGAATATTCTCTAAAATACTTGCATCTAAATTTAATATTAAGGAACAATTTGCTGTTGTAATTAAGATTTTAGTTTTTAAAAGGTAATTTCAATGCTACAGAATGAAACACGTTTCTGTGGGCGTGGCTTGATTTTGACTGATTTTGTGGGCTTGTCTTCTCTTACGCATATGCTGCACGCTGCGCTCCCGGGCTCAGTGATGTAATACGCTGTGCGCAACTCTGCAGCGCAGAACAGCAAGTCTATGTGTGGGGCCTAGCACAAGGTCAGTGCGAATACTTTTCGTGGGTCGGCAGCGTACTCCATAGCTACGCCGCTGACTGCAATTTTTGGGCCACTATTCCTTTAATTCCACATAACGCAGCAGATTATAAATCCAGTTTGATTTTAAATGAAGCAGCGTTGCCTTGGAAACAGCATACATTCTACTAAGTGTGTGCTGCAATCACAGGTTTCAGCATGGGCTGACGGTTATGAGGATCTTGTGAAGCGAAATGCATATTGGAGACCTTAATGGCAGCAACTATGCATCAACCAAGGCCTGTAGAAAGGAATAGGCTGATTGGCCTTTTCTCATTTAAAGCTTTTCTAAGTTGTTATGAATGCAGATGTCCAACTGGGTGAGACTTGCAAGTTCTCTCCACTGTATGCACCATATTTTGAAATTGTACTATGTGATAACTCTCACAACTGCATAACAAGTGTTTCATACCATGGTAAGCGACCAAAAAAGTAAATTACAAACTGTATTTTATTTGGTTTCTAACACTATCCATTATAGTAGTGGAGATAAAGGAAGAACTTGTATTTATTTAGTACCTTTTACAACCTCAGGACATCGCACAGCACTTTGTTACACTGTCAGCTGGTGTCAGTACCATTCACCCTAGTTCCAAAGTAAGAATGAAAGAAAGAACTTGTTACATAGTGCCTTTTATGACCTTCGGATATCCCAAAGCGTTTCGCAGTCAATTACTGTTGTAATTTAGGGAAAAGTGGCAGCCAATTTATGCAGACTAAGGTCCATAAACAGATTAATGACTAGATAATCTGTTTTAGTGATGTTGGTTGAGGGATAAATATCCCCTGCTGCTCTTCGAATATTGCCATAGGATCTTTTGGCCCAGAAATTAAAGACGGAGCCTTCCTGCGGGGGTAAGGCTTCCCCGCGATATCTCACTGTGCGCCTGCCTTTTCCTTCCGAGCTCTCACGAACTTTAGTTTCAAGGCTGCAGCTGTGCAGTGTGTGCGTATCCCACAGATGCAGTTAATTTGTGCGAGCTGTGGGATCACGTGATTCAGTTAGAGCCAATGGCAGCACGCCATCTTTCATTCATAGTTTTGACAGCAAGGGCTGTCAAAGCTATGAATCTATACCCCCCCAAAAGAACAGCTAAACCTCAATTAAATTAAAAAAAAACCCATCACATTAATAAAATAAGTATAGTTATATAAATAAACGACTTTAAACAAAAAATTAAATTTTTGAAAAAATGTAAAGTCTTTTTAAAAGTTATAAAAATAAACTTACCTTTCTTTAAAGTCTCTAAAAAAGATAAACCTGTTGAAAAAAATTTAAAATAATACTTAATTAACTACTTACCTTGTTAAAAGAGGGTCTTACGCCTCCTTTCTTTATGTGCAAAATCTTCCATGCTTACCTGCGCGTTCAAAGCACTAAGTGCACTGCGTGCGCGCAGCCTGTCGCGCGCACGCGGTTCACTTAGGAACCGCCCCCTTTTGAGTTCACCAAGTGCCGGTTTTCAGCGCATGCGCAGTGCATGCAGAAAACCGGCAATTGGAGACAGAATACGCGAGAGTACACAGTGCGTACTCTCGCGTACTAAGACTAATTTTTGGGCCTTTATGTCCACCTTGAGTGGACAGACAGGGCCTCAGGTTAACACCTCATCTGAAAGACGGCACCTCTGACAATGCAGCACTTCCTCAGTAGTGCACTGAAGTGTCATCCTAGATTATGTGCTCAAGTCTCTGGTGTGGGGCTTGAACCGACAACCTTCTGACTCAGGAGAGAGTGCAACCACTGAACCAAGGACAGTCAAAAGCTAATTAACACAAAGGTATGATAAAATGCTGTTGATATGTCCACATTGGAGTTAATTATTGCTATTTATAAATTGAATTTGATACTTTTTGGAAAAAAAATTTTTGAATTACCACAGTTCTTGAATATTAACCCGAATTTTGTTCATCAGAAATATAATGTTGACTTGAGGTGTGAGAGCAATGCTTTTTAAACAGCAAAAAATCAGCTTCTTTACTGCCATGTTTATACTACTCTCATGGTGCTAATGGCAGCCATGATTTTGGGAGCATCCCCATAACATAAACGAGGCAGCGCCCAGCCTTCTCTGGAGACAACTCTGCTGCTGGTGGTGACCATAAACAGCCACAAACGGGCTGAGTGCTCACACTGCCTGTTCGTACGGACCAGTCACTTGATTTTCCGTAGTACTGGGCTTTACGGATCCTCCCTGACTTTGAAGAAGATCCATGGCTTTTAAAGGATTGCTCATACGCAGTTCTGTTGGCACTGGTTCTCTGAGGTCCGTCCTGCAATGTGAACTTTAGAGCAACAGGTAGGTGCCTCAGAGCATTGCGGAATTGCTTCCACAATAAATCTGGAGATACGGTTCAAAATAAAATATTTGCGTAACTTAAAGCATAATGACAGTGGCTTCATTGATGAGGTTGCATATAAATTGTACAATACAGTGCTGATTGTTGAAGTAAACATTCCTGTCAGCAAAATATAGCGAAGGCCAAATCCCTGACCAAATTAATGTAACATCTTGTAAGAATTCCCACATTTGAATGTTACCTTTTGTAGTTTACAGTGGTTTTGTAACAACTTAGCCATTAGCGCAAACAAATTCTAGTCTTCGTGCTTCTCAGACATACACATGTAACTCATTTAATGGTACTTGTGCACATGGGCTGAGGGGGGAGGGGAAATTATATTCACATTTTTTCCCCCTAACATTATACTTTAGATACTTTGTATCACAAAGCTTTCCCAATTATGGTATAGTTGGGTCCTTTTGTATATCACACAGTGGAAAGAATTCCTTTTGTATAGTTAATTGTTTTTTGGCTCCAGTTTTCTGGTGATGTGACATTATGGACCAGTCTAGACTGTGTGCAGCTGGAGCTGAGTTCGAAAGGATTGTTGCAGCTAGAGCCAGAGATCTCGGTGAGAGTAATGGCATGTTTGAAAAGAGAGGACAGCAGTTCTTAAAAATACAGAGTACAGTGTATTCGTTTGATAGCTGTAAGTTTCTTGTACAGAAGTTATTCTGTACGACATGATTAGATTTCCTCACAGGCATAAAAAGTGTGTAGCTTCATCTTGGATCAATGTGAATAGTGTGTGTATGGTTATAGAACACTCTCACTCATGTGACAAGCTCTGTTCTGTTTGGTTTGTCTTTGGGTCCCGGACTCCTTGTTACTGTGGAGTTATGGTAGAGACAGAGTTAGTGATTGAAACAGAGGCTGTGTCAACATTTAAGACTAGGTTTGATAGATGGTTGAAGGAAAGGGGAATAAAGAGATAATGGAACAGGGTTGATGCATAGGATACAGACTACTGCTCATAGAGGATAAACACCAACACACACTGACTGGGCCAAACGGCGTGTTTACGTGTTGAAATTTCTCTGTAATTGTTTAATTTCCTAAACAGTTTCCTATCTGTCCCATAGCTTGTCAAATCCAAAGGTATGTAAAAGTGTATGTACCACCTTGCACTGGGCACAAACTTTCTTGTTTTATTTGTATGGTTTTCTGAAAGAAAATGACTACAAAGGTCCTTTCAGTTAGCAAAACAAAAACATTTTGCTTATTTCCTCCTAATACTTCATACATCAAGTACATATCGTCACACACACTGTGTTCTGGGCTGAACTTCATGCACTATAATAGCGTGAAGATTTAATCCTGCCTTTCAATGTATCTGCTAGTGCCACCTTCATAATTGCTACAAAGATCAGTGTGGGGAAGAGGAATTTTGCATATTGTCCTTTTTCCTGAAATGGGCAGGTGAGCGCCGTTTGGGGAACATATCACACTGCAGGAGATGATGAATTCACTGAAGCGTGGTCCACCAATGCGATCTCTTTCCCACTCCCCACAACAACTTGAAGATGAGTGGGCTTAATTACTGACCAGGTGATGGTACCAATGTGTTACACCATAGATGGATTCAACTTTATGTCTAGAATTCCCCCAAGGATGAGTTTTCGCGATGAGGAGGAGAGAAGGAGGTTTCTCTTGTGTATCTCCTAGTGGCTAACTCAATAGAGTCATTGTCAGAAGTCTCAGAGCAGCTGGTTTACCAATGCAATCAGTTGGAGAATTGTGCAAGGAGAGGGGATAAAAGCTTCCAAAAATGATGGCATTCAGTCTCTGTGTATAGATTAAGCACATAATGTATAGAATTAGAGGGTTTTATTTCTACGTAAAGAAAGAATTTGTATTTATGTAGCAGCTTTCATATACCAAGAAATGTCCCAAAGTGCTTCATAGCCAATGATTTTTTTTTTTAAGTGTTGTAACTCTTGTTATGTAGGCAGACATGGCAGCCAATTTGCACAGAGCAAGATCCCTCAAACAGCGAAGGAGATGAATGATCAGTTAATCTGTTTTGGGTGCTGGTGGTGCTTGAGGAAGGGATGTTAGCTAGAACACTGGGAGAACTGCTGCTCTTGGAATAGTACCATCTTTTACAACTATCTGAACAGGCAGATGGCGCCTCCATTTAACATCTCATCTAAAAGTAAAGCGTCTTCCTGTCGACTGACCCACATTAAAACCTTTGTTTCGTACTTGATATTATAAAAGACCTGGGGGGAGAAATTCGGTTGCTTTGCGCCTCCCTTTAGCGAGGCGCTAACGGGGCGCAAAGCAACTAGCGCCCGGGCGCGGCGCCACCAACGCCTCCCGCGAAACTCAGCGGGAGGTTAGTGGCGGCAGGTAACTGTTAGTGCCCCATGGCGCTGCGCCGTCAGCGATGACGTCATGGCCGTGCACAGTGCCCTGTCCGCGATCTTCGGTAGCGCCCCCTGACTTACTGCCGGACGCTATGTCCGACGGGGTCAGGGGGGGCCTACCTGCAGCCGGGGCGGTGCTAATTAAAGGCGAGGGGCCGGGCGGCCATTTTTGTTGCTGGCCACCTGCCAGCACTTGCCTCGGTTGCAGTCCCTGGCCTCCTGAGCGCCCCCCCCCGGGCGGAGTGCCGGCTGCGCTCCATGAACCCGGCACTTCTCTTGAGTGCCGGGCTCTTTTGCCCGCACTCCGATCCTGGTGGCCCAGCCGGGTCGCGCTGTGCAAGGCCCCTCCCCTTTTAAGAAAGGGAGGTAGACCTGCAATACCGTTACGCGACGTGCTGCAGCGCGTGGCGCTGTGGCACGTTGCGCCGCAATATTCCCTTGCAGCGCCCCAAGAGGGAGGCGGGTCACTTTCATTATTGCCCCGCTTCCTTCTTGGGGTGCTACCGATGAATTACGGCCATGAGGGCGCTAATTTTTTCGGGGCGCTAAAAGCGGGCGAAGTTAGCGCCCCAAAGGGGGCACGACTCAATTTTTTCCCCCTGATCTTTTCATGTGATTTTTAAGTTGGAAAACTTGACAATGATAACGGAAGGTACAGCTGAGCCATGGGTGAGATAAGCACACAGCACCCATCAGGACTTAGTGCGAGTTAGGATAGGGGCAGCAGAGTTTTGGATGAGCTCATGTAGAGTGGAAGATGGGAGGCCGGCCAGGAGAGCATTGGAATAGTCAAGTCTGAGCGTTTCAGCAGTAGATGAGCTGAGGCAAGGGCGGAGTTGGCTGATGTTACAGAAGTGGACGTAGGCGGTCATCGTGATGGTGAGTATTTGTGGCCGGAAGCTCGTCTCCGGGTCAAATACGACACCAAGATTGCGACTGTCTGCTTCAGCCTCAGACAGTTGCCAGGGGGAGGGATGGAGTCGGGTTAACTACCATATAAGTAAAATGATCAGACCACTTGTGGGGTGACTGACTCCATTGAACCTGAGATGGTATCTACAGCAGACCTAAGTTCGTAACCATTGCAGAAGAGGGTAGCAAGTCATCTCAAGCTTCATGCTTTGCATTTCGCTGTGTATGCCATGCCCAAAGCCTGTGTATTAGTTTTGGTATTTACTTGAATACTTATAATTCCAAGGATGTCCATTTTGCACTTGAAATGCAATACACTGCATTAACTAGACTTGTTAGAAGCTTTATTGGCACTGAATGTAAAATCATTGAGAGATAATCTGCTCTTTTTGATATTTTGATTTCCTATTCTAGTACGCAGCGGTTAGAAATGATATAAGTATTGGACCCTTTGGTGTCCCTATGGATTGAATTTTGTACAGGTACCTAATATGGTCCAAGGCGCACAATTCTGTTAAGTTGCATGCCTATCTCCTGGAGTCTTGACTGGCATTAACGCATGCAGCATGTAGAATGACATTTAATGACTGTGGGAAAAGTGGAATAAAATCAAAAGATGAATATGCGGTATCTGTTTCACTAGCCTACATAGATAGTATTTCAGATAAGAAATCCAATCTGCACAGAACACCATTAAAATACCAGATCAGCCTCCGGAGAATTGACTATCTGAAAACCAGCATCTGAGATTTTTGCAATTATGTGAATGAAGTATAAATTACAGTGTTAAATAAATGTACATACATGTAAGCCGAATGCCAGTTGATTAAAGTTTTATTTTTAGAAAGGCAAATTCCAGTGTATAATGTTAAGGAAAACTTTGTAAAACCTTTCTGTTTCATTAGAAGATCATCTTTTACACACAAGCTTTTTTTTTTACTCTTTTTTCTTTGAGTGAGAGAATATATTAAGTATTGTTAACTCATTTTGAGGTGATGTGGTGTTTAAATTGACTGAGTATGTGCCTGCAGGTTCTGATTAAGCGCTGGAATGGACAAAAACACCCTTTTCAGACTTATCCAAAGTATTTGATTTCTAGACAGACATTATACTCACTGTAAAAAGATTACTAATGTAACAGTCACCTTGACCCACTGCACTGACTCTGGGCCTACCTTTCATGGTGGTTGTTGAGAGATACGCATGCTGGCTTATTATACATAACCTGGTAACAGCAGGACGATGCATCCCATTCACATAGTTGTTATCTGATACTTCACATTTCAGTGGAATGGATTATATTTGTTCTAAGACTGCAATAAGAACTCTCTGATAAGATTAGGTTTTCCCCTCTTCTTCTTGCTCCAATTTTTTTAGACTGCTTGCTTGGACTGGTGATTCTTCGTACCTAAATGGGAATCAAACCCTTGCATAGCGTATAGTTTAACTCTGTTTTCTTTGTGTTTTGAGTTATGCAAGTTTTCATGATGTGGTATGCCACAAACATAGTTTTATCTTGGTAGCCTTTCCTTAATTCAGTAACGTTACGTTAGCAGTTCGTAGGACCAGTTGCATTCAAAATCATGTCCACAGTCCAACTATTGTGAATATTTGTTTGGTTGTCTTTGAGGCTATAGGCAGGAAGAAGGAGCCAAGCCATGTTTCAAAAAAATGTGTAATTTGTTCATTTATGTATATGACTAGCAGTTACTTTTGAATTTAGCTGACATTTGTTCAAATGCATAACTAGTGAGGAAATATTTGAGCATGGAATGTTCAAATCATTTAGTTAGTTTGGAGCTATCAAAAAACTAGGTCAGACCAGTTGGTAAGATGGTATGCCGGAAGGTTAACTATAAAATAATAATACACATGGTCAAGACATCCTAAACTGCTTTACAAACAAATTACTTTTTGAAGTGCAGTTACTGTTCTTACGTAGGCAAACCCAATGTGTGCACACTAAGATCTCATAAGCAGCATCTGAACCAATGTGTGCACACTAAGATCTCATAAACAGCATCTGAACCAGAAGCCAGAGTATGTAGCATTCGAAGAGGACAAGATTCAAAAATGTAACATTATGGTTAGTAGATTTGCCTCTCTGGATCTACTTGATTTTGCACTGTAGTACTTTGAATATATGGCAGTTACAATTTTAGGCTATTAAGCTAGGTATTTTCTCAGGTTCAGCATCATCAGTCACTCCCATAAGTGGATTTCACATGCTCTATGATCTGGCACATACCCTAACATGTCCAATATCTAGGTAAACGATAGTGAGACCCAGAGAAAGAACCCGTATTGTGTGCCGTCACGTGCGTACAAGAGGTAGATATCTTGCAATATAAATCGGGGTCATTGTGATTTCCTGGACTAGTTTTGATCGCCTAAGGGGGTCATTGGAATTTTCCTGATTTTTCTCCCCTAATTGACCTGTGTTTTTTTCTTGTTTTTCGCCTCTCCCAGGAGATTACATGGCTCCGGGGTGGTAGGGAGTGTCTGTATCGTGATGCATAAGGCATCACAACTATATGGGACAGGCTAGATGGACCAACTGGTCTTTTCCTGTCCATCATTTTTGTATGTTTGTATGTTCCCTTGAAAAGCGGACTGAATATACACTCTATCAGACCGAGGCATGGAATGTTTTTATTTTCTTTCCATTCCTCATGCAAACTCTGTACAAGTTCTCCTTTATTTTATAGTACATTACTTATATTTCTTTTTTTACTTAGAGTGTAGCATTCCCTTTATTTTCCTTCAAATTACCTCGTATCCTCAGTGCTTGGAGATTGTGACCATCTAAGAGCATCCTGGCTGTCAAACTCATTCCAAATATTTTCCTTCTCTGTGGGATGTCTTGGCTGTTGCTCTTCAAGGACTGAGATCCAGAGCTTGATGTGAAGAATTGCAGATGGGAACCTATACCCTCGCAGCCTGTGGTGCTCTGGTGCGATGTGCCACCATGCTGCTGCCAAGACTGCCCAACCTTTGCAGTTGGAACACTGATGGGTTTTTCCCATTCACTCACAGCTTTCACTAACAGACTGGTTTCATCATTATCCTAGAACACCACTTCAACATTTGGATTCGAGAAGGTTTCAAATGGTCTTGAAGGCTGAAGTCCTTTTTTATGCATTTTTATACCACAATGTTACAACTGACTAATTGTAAGCAATGGTTATTGCTGAGAAGATGATAAACTGATGAACTATTCCTATAACTTCCACACACAAACAGCATGATACGGTGCTGCCAACCAGTGGTGCAGAAAAATCAATTTCTGATATTGAGGTGGGACACTTTAGAGAGACATTAATGTAAAATATGTATTTTTTTAAATGACGATTTTAGGATTCTTTTTAGAAATTTTCAAACTTGAAATTATTTCTAAACAGTTAAAAAATTGTGTATTTGGAGGAGCTTATCTCTGTTTGTGCTTTGTGTGTAATATCTTGTTTTCCTTCAATCCGAGCGAACTGTTCAATTGAGGCTTTAAACATGTCATACACGGAAGAGAGTCCTGATACTACACTGTCAAAATCGAGGCAAGGAATGCCAAGGATTATTATAAAGTTACATGTTGTGTATATACCACTTTATTTTTTCAGCATCTGCTAGGTACAAGGTTTGAGAGTTTCAAGCAACTGGGTTGGATAGACCGATAGACGAATTGGTTCAATTAGAAGGAAAGTATAAAAGCAGCTTTCTTAAACAAATACAGTATTTGGCAGTGATGCGGTAAGTTTCTTGAACTACTGTGTAGAAAATCTCAAGATTGCTGTTTTGGGCAAGTTCTGGAGGGCAAATGGATTATTATAGTTCATCTATATTGCTTATACCAATATAATTACTTAAGACTTGTGATGTAGGCTTTAGGTTACCAATTTTTTGGCACAAACCTGTTTGTGTTGGAATAATATGTAATTTTAGATGGTTTGCACTCCTATGTATATGTTCAAAAATTTTCATTTAAAGGAATTCTGCTATCACCTTAGTGCCCCCTCCTCCCCCAGCCCCCCATCCCCCCCATTATATTTACCAATTCCCAGACCTATGCTAATGCTGCATGAGAACAGCATGGGTTGATTCACCCTTTGATTTCTTTTCTCTCTGTCCATTGGTTTTCCATTAGGTACCTCCCTAGATGTCCCTAAATGATATTGGGAATCTCCCTATTTTGGAAATTATGCGGGAGCATTTGCTTCTCATCCTTCTGTGGTGCAGTCTCTTGAGTATTATATACTGATAATTTAATTTGTTGGCTTTCAGTCTGAATCTTGGCAGAATCTGACACTTCAAGCTTCCCTTCCAGCTGTACGTAATTGGTATTTAGCGTAGCCAGATTGATGGTAGAAGTTTATTTCCTTCAAATATACCTTCAGTCATAAATACACCAAACTGCACCAGCATTAGAGTTGTTGAGAACACCCTATTTCTGTGATATTTTTAAACAATGCCATTTAGATATTCAGAGGTAGTGGATCAAAGTTGAAATACATCTTGGTTGGTGGGTGGTGCATCAGTATGAAACACCAGTGTGTTATGCTTTAGAATCGAGGCACACAGGTTCAATTTTACCCTGCTCTGTTAAGTTGCCAATCTCAGTCACAATGCTATGTTCCGGAGAATTTAGGAGAGCTGTCAGTAGCTTATTGTAAGTGGTTGGTTTGAAAAGAAGGATGTCTGAAGCTATTTGTCATGTTCATGGTGGCTTTGTGGCAGCAAGGACAACAAAAAGGGACTAAGTAAACAAATGAATGGCCCGGGTGGAGGGAGGTAGCTGACTGATTTTTGTAGTTCCATTTTGAACTGAATAATGTGTGTTCTGTGGGGATATCCAACTGCAGTTATCAACCGCATGTAAATTTTTGTTTTGTGTTCCTGTTCACCAATGGAAAGTGTTGAATTCAGCAAAGCATTCTCACTGAACTATCTACACGCAAGTTTAATATATTAATTGTTTATAATAGGCTCATATTCAACATTTTACAAGAAGGGTTGAGGTAAAGGCTGTTGCATGTGTGTTTTATATTTAAACTTTGCTAACTTTCTTTTGAATAAATTATTTATTTTCTTGGTCCCAGGAACCACCTCTGTTATCATGAAAACATGTTTGATTAACAGCTTTTTTTTCCTCTCAGAAGCCCAGAACAAAATTGTATTGGCAAGAAAAATATTTTTGGCACTTATGAGTGAAGTCACAAATGGCACATGACTACTCTGGCTCTTATCATTCCCCAAATGCAAACATTCATCAAATACCCTTTCATCAACCCTGTGCCCCATAACCGCTCCAATAATACAAATTAATACTGCACACTACTGAATGGGCTGTCCTAACAATTTACAAAACAGATATTCCTTCTTCTCTCTTCGGTAAACACAAGAACTAGGAGCAGGAGTGGGCCATACGGCTCATCAAGCCTGCACTGCCATTCAATAAGATCATGGCTGAATTTCTACATCAACTCCACTTACCTGCCCTATCCCCAAAAGTGGGGCTCATCCGTGACCACTAGGCCACACACCAAAAAACCAAGGAGGTGACGATCACCAAGGCCTCTGCCAGTGATACTCTTGATTTAGATGTTCAAAGAAGCATGTGTGTGACTTTTTGCCCTCTTGCCTGAATGTTCTTTTCCTGCAAAGCAACTAACTCCCACTTGATGCTATCACTTGATGGTGCAGGATAGTTCTGGGACTCACCAGACTTGTGTTTATATTGTACCTTTCATGCCGAAACACCCAGTGGTTTACACCATTAATTCAATTAGTAGCTTTCACAATTAATTGAATTAATTTAGGAGTGTGGTGATTGTTACGCAGGCAAGCGAGGAAGCCATTTTGTGATGGTCATGTCCCACTAACAGCCATGAGATGACAGACCAGTATGTTTTTCGCTGATATTGGTAGAGAGGAATGGTGGTCAAGACATGCCTGTAAACACCAATAATCTCCTGTCTGCCATCAATCAGCTTCACAGCCCAAGAAAGACTGCATTCAATTTATTGCTTGCATTGTATTTGTCTTTGAGTACGGGAACGAGCACGGGAATGGCACTAAGTGGTTAGCTCCCTGAGAAACAGCACAGGTGCAGTGGGCCAAATGGCCTCTTTCTGTGCTCTAAAATGTAATGATTTTTCATCCCTGTACCTTGGGTATTCTACCATAGATACAAGACCAACATTTTGGGACTCTTGATTATCAGTTAACTTCTCATTATCCATTGATGGATAATAGAGGTTTGAATGTAACTCAAGTAGAGGGGGTATACATGGAAAGAGTCTTTCATTAGATATGCGGAGGATTGTGGGCAAACATGGAGTGTGGCTAATTCCATATTTACAGCTTTACTATCAAGCAACCTTAACTTGCATCACATGTTTGAATGTCTGCCATTATTAAATTCCAAGAATTGTTTTTATTTCAAGTATTGGACACAAAGAGAAAAATTAACCGTGTGCTGGCTTTTAGTATTAAATTCACTAAATGTTTTCTAGTAGGTCATTAATAAATAAAATTTGAAATCAACAAAATCTAGGAGTCTGTTTGTACTGTGGTTGAATTTAATGACATTCATATTACACCAGTTTACAGGAAGTTGTTTTTGGATGGTGAAAAGTGAGCTTGCAAATGTTTTTTAAAAAAAAAACTATTTTCAAAAACAGTGGGCTAATTCAGTGACACCCTCTGACACCCAATCTTATTCGCTTGCTAATTAAACTGTCTCTTCCAGTTTAACGTGTTTTCATTTTCAAACGTTGGTGTGACAGTTCACAGATTTAAAACAACAATCACTTGTACTTGTGTAGTACCTTTAACATAAAAATTGTCTCCAATCACTTCACAAATAGAAATAGAAAACCAAGAAATGGAAGCCAAGCCGTGAAGGGAGAAATTAGGAGGAGTGACATATAGCTTGGTTGAAAAGATGAGTCTTGAGAGAGTTTTTAACAAGAGAGATAAGTGCAGAGATGAAGAGATTCAGAAAAAATGTTCTGGAGAGTAGGGCTGAGGCAGCTGAAGGTTGTATCATTAGTGATAATGGGAAGGGGAAACTTACAAAAAGCTGGAGTTAGAGGACTGAAGGTTGCGGGCGAGTGGGGTAATACAAGGCTGGCAGAGGTTGCAGAAATAGGGTGGTACATGCCAGGGAGGGATTTGAAGATGAGTTTAATACAGGGAGCCAGTGTGGGACAGTGGGGATGGGATTAATGGCTGAATGGGACTTAATGTAGGATTGGATATAGGCAGCTGCATATTTTGCAGGTTAGACGATGGAAGGCCAGTAAGGACCATTTGAGTAATTGAATCTAGAGGTGACAAAAGCTGGGATAAGGGTTTCAGCAGTTGAAGCAGAGGTGGAGGTGGGCCATGTTTTCACCTTCACAACAAGTATTCTTGGTGACGAGCTCACCCCAGGATATGGGATTTGAAACTCTGCCCTGGGCTGAACAAGACACCAAGGTTTCACATAGTCTGGTTTAGCTAATGTCTGAGCAAGGGATAGAATCAGTGACAAGGAAGCAGTTTATGGTAGTACATGGGAATGATGGTTTTGGTCTTCCTGTCTGAATTTACCCAAGTTAACATCAGGAAGTCCAATAACGTGGAGGTGGTTGCAGAATCAAGGGAAGTGGTGGAAAGGTAGAGCTGGGGTTTGTCAACATATGGAAATTACCCCCATGTCTGCGGATGATATCTACATGCTGTCCCTTGGAGATGAGAGAGCGGACCAACAATACATCTTTGGGGGACTCGTGAAGTGATGGGCAGGAAGAAAAGCCATTGCTGGAGATGTGCTGACTATATTCCGATAAATAGGAGTTTTTTTAATTCATTCACGGGATGTGGGCGTCGCTGGCAAGTCCAGCATTTATTGCCAATCCCTAATCGCCCTTGAGAAGGTGGTGGTGAGCTGCCGCCTTGAATCGCAGCAGTCCATGTGATGAAGGTACTTCCACAGTGCTGTTAGGTAGGGAGCCCCCCCTAAAAAAATTACAGGGAACATTATTCAGGAGATGAGTCACTCACATCCGAATACCCAGCCTCTGACCTACTGTTGTAACCACAGTATTTATGTGGCTGGTTCAGTTAAGTTTCTGGTCAATGGTGACTCCCAGAATGTTCAAACCAGGCACAGGCAATCCCATAGAGCTGGATAATGATGGAGGAGCAGAATTGCATGGTGATTAAGGAGGGCAAGCACCTCAACATGTACTTTAAGACCAATTTGTGAATGTGAAACATTGGTCATGATCAAGCAGTAGAATGGGAGTTTTAGGTTTTCAAAATAAAAAAGATGATTTGCTACTACAGACTGGTGACATTGAAGTAAATATTGCGAAAATCTTTCATCATATTGAAGAGCAGGTTTGAGCAGCGATTGGTAACTGTTACTGTCAACAGCTTGTTGCACCTCAATCCCTGGGCTAGCTACAATCATACTGGATAAAAGTTACACTTTGTTCTCCAGGGCTGAAATGAACAATCTCCTGCTTCCAGTGTTTATTTGACCAATATCCAGTTGATTTGAAATTCGGGTCCCCACGGGTGAGTATGCGCTGTGTACTCACCCGTAGGGCCACCGGAAGTGCCGGTTTCGCGCATGCACGGGAAACCGGAACTTCCGGTCTTCTGAAGGAAGGGGTTCGTGGGTCAACCACGTGCGCAGGAGAGGCAGCGCGCACGCAGCGAACTTTGGCTTTTTTTACAGGTTTCTCCGTGCGGGTAAGTCCCTAGCAGCTGCGCAGGGAAAAAGCAGGCGCAAGGCCTGCTTTTAACAAGGTAAGTGGTGAATTAAGTAAAATTAAAAAAAATTTCCACAGGTTTATTATTTTGAAATACTTTAAAGTTTATTTTTAGCCCCGTTAAAAACTGTAATTAATTTTTTCAAAAATTTAAATTATTGTTCAAAATAGTTATTTTATGTAATTTATAGTTTTTAAAAAAAATTTATTTGAAGTTTTAGTTAGGTTTTGGGGCTAATCTCTATTCATAGATTTGACAGGTCTTCCTGTCAAATCTATGAATGGAGATTCCCTGCTCCGATTGGCTCCCCGTGGCCCACGTGATCCCAGGGGACGCTTCGAACTAACTGCACCGCTGGGATCCGCGAGCACTGCACACCGGCAGCTGGAGGAGGCCCAGGATCCGAATTCCACGCGGGCCCACAGCACAACGGCAGGCGTGCTATGTAAGTGCACCCGCTATGCTTGCACCCGCGGGAAGCCTCCGACCCGAATTTCTGGCCCATTGATACATTTACATCTTGCTGTCACCTGGAATCAGAATATTTAATGATCAGCCTAACACATGACTAGTTTGTACTGTTGAGCTATTCAAAGCAGTATAAAAGATTTGGCTCCTTGTACAATAGGGCCATTTTTACAGGAGGCTATTGCTGTACTCCTTGATCCTCCTTGGCGACTTTAATGCCAGAGTTGGAAAGGACACAGACCTCTGGGGAGGTGTGATCGGCAGAGAGGGGGTAGGGAAAGCCAACTCCAACGGTACCCTCCTCCTGTCGAAATGCTTAGAACATGGCCTTGTCATAACCAACACCTTGTTCCGTCAGAGAGACAAGTACAAGGCTTCATGGCAGCACCCTCGCTCCAAGCACTGGCATCTGCTGGACTACGTCATCGTCCGAGCGAGGGACCGCAAGGACGTCCGCATCACCCGCACCATGACAGGAGCTGACGACTGCTGGACAGACCACCGCCTAATCCGCTTTGTCATCTCCATCAATGTAGCCCCAAAACGGCGGCGGCAACAGAAACAATGCCGCAGGAAAATCAATGCTAGAGCACTCAAAGACCCTGCTAAGAAGGCCCTATTCAGCCTGCACATGACAAACAACCTGACGACTCTCAGTGATGCAGAGACACAGAGTGCCCATAGTGCCTGGTCTGCACTCAAGGCCTCCATAATCAGCACCTGTGAAGAGACGCTCGGTCACTCGACCAGGAAACACCAAGACTGGTTCAATGAGAATGACCAGGAGATCCAGGAGCTAATAAGCCGCAAGCGCAAGGCATTCCTGATCTGGAAACAACAACAGAACTCGAGAGCAAGAAAGCAGCTCTACAGACACCTGAAGGCCGAGGTCCAACAAAAAACTCGCGACCTGAAGAACAGATGGTGGGTAGAGAAAGCGCAGGAGATCCAGCAGCTAGCCGATAACCACGACGTGCGTGGATTCTTTAGCGCAGTCAAGAACATCTACGGCCCAAGCACCCAAGGTCCTACCCCACTGCGGGCCAAGAACGGAGAGGAACTCATCAAGGACAGAGAGGCAGTCATTGCCCGCTGGAAGGAGCACTTCGAAGATCTCCTTAACCGAGACTCTGTCTTCAACGCGAGTGTCCTCAACTCCATCCTGCAGCATGCTACCCACCACCATCTCAGCACAACCTCAGCCCGGCATGAGGTTGAAAAGGCCATACGACAACTGAAGAACAACAAGGCCTCAGGAGCAGATGGAATCCCCGCCGAGGCACTAAAGCATGGCGGAGAAGCACTACTGGCGCAAATTCATGAACTCATTTCTCTTATCTGGAAGGAGGCGAGCATGCCAGGGGATCTCAGAGATGCCGTAATTGTGACCATCTTCAAGAAAGGTGACAAGTCTGATTGCAGTAATTACAGAGGAGTTTCCCTGCTGTCTGCCACAGGGAAAGTCATCGCAAGAATCCTCCTCAATCGCCTTCTCCCAGTGGCGGAAGAGCTCCTCCCAGAGTCGCAATGCGGATTCCGCCCACTTAGGGGCACAATGGACATGATCTTCACCGCACGTCAATTACAAGAGAAATGCAGGGAACAGCACCAACCGCTGTACATGGCTTTCTTTGATCTCACAAAGGCCTTCGACACTCGACCGTGAGGGATTATGGAGTGTCCTCCTCAAATTTGGCTGCCCTCAAAAGTTTGTCACCACTGGAGTGGAGCTAATTTACAGAACAAGCGGGAAACTGTTCAACCTCTGTTGCCTCCAGTCCAGATCCAAGGTCGTCCCATCCTCTGTCGTCGAATTACAGTATGCAGACGACGTTTGCGTCTGCGCTCACTCGGAGGTCGAACTCCAAACCATCGTCAACACCTTCACCGAAGCGTACGAGAGCATGGGCCTTATGCTAAACATCCAAAAGACAAAGGTCCTCTACCAACCTGCCCCACCACACAGTACTGCCCCCAGATTATCAAAATCCACGATGAGGCCTTGGACAACATGGACCACTTTCCATACCTCGGGAGCCTACTGTCAACAAGGGCAGACGTTGATGACAAAGTCCAACACCGCCTTCAGTGTGCCAGTGCAGCCTTCGGTCGCCTGAGGAAGAGTGTGTTTGAAGACCAGGACCTCAAACCCGGCACTAAGCTCATGGTCTACAGAACAGCAGTGATACCCGCCCTGCTGTATGCCTCAGAGACATGGACCATGTACAGCAGGCACCTCAAAGCACTGGAGAGGTACCACCAACGCTGCCTCCGCAAGATCCTGCAAATCCATTGGCAGGATAGGCGCACCAACGTCAGTGTTCTCGCTCAGGCCAACATCCCCAGCATCGAAGCTTTGACCACGCTCGATCAGCTCCGATGGATGGGTAACATTGTCCGCATGCCCGATACGAGACTCCCAAAACAAGCGCTCTACTCGGAGTTCCGGCACGGCAAGAGAGCCCCAGGTGGGCAGAGGAAATGCTTCAAAGCCTCCTTGAAAAAGTGCAACATCCCCACCGACACCTGGGAATCCCTGGCCCAAGACCGCACAAAGTGGAGGAGAAGCATCCGGGAAGGTGCCGAACACCTCAAGTCTCTTCGCTGGGAGCAAGCGGAAGCCAAGCGTAGGCAGCGCAAGGAATGTACGTCAACCCAAGCACCCCACCCACCTGCCCCTTCAACCACCGTCTGCCCCACCTGTGACAGAGACTGTAGGTCCCGCATTGGACTCATCAGTCACCTGCGAACTCATTTTTAATGTGGAAGCAAGTCATCCTCGGTTCCGAGGGACTGCCTAAGAGGGGGGTCAGGCTATATTTCTCAACTGGCTGCTCTGAAACCACCATTCAGCCACCCTTTTGAATTGCCACTTAATTGAACCTATATGTTATCTGCTGAACTCGACACGATGGGTTGAAATTTGACTTCAGTGGTAGCGCAAAACAGGTGACCGGGAATAGCCAGCCCATTTTACACTGCCTTCAATTGACTGCAATGGAAAAGAAAATGGGGCGGGTTGCCGATTCGCTATCGCCTGTTTTGTGCTCTCGTCAAAGTCGAATTTCATGCCAACGTCTGCTGCAGTATCAACTTTTTCAAGTTTTTTTGATATTCTCTTTAATTTAACATCATAACCAAATGAATAGTGATACATGACTTTGAAACCTGAGGGACATTTTATGTGAGTGAAGACTCAGCCAAGTGTAAAATGCATAAGCTGTAGCCAAACTGTGAAGGGGTTTGGGGACTGCTGTAGATTGTCGCAAACGTTTCAATTATTCTGTTCAATACAAAATCTACTACTAAACTAAGTAATGATGTAAGTCATTAAGAAATGCAAGTGATTGTTAAGTAATGAGGATGTTATCCTCAAGATCAGAGTGAGTGGAACGGTCTAGATGGTTAATTATGTTGCTCATTGTGCGTCCAGAGTGTGTCTCAAGATACTTTAAACATCTTTCTAAACTAGCATTCCTATGGATGGGGGGGTGGGAATTTTCATTCCAAACTGACACAGTAAGGAAATGAAGCGTATAAATGTGTAGATTTTGATTCAGAATAGCTGTTGTGCATGACGGAAATCTGAGTTTACAGCTGTGCAGTATGTCATCTTCAGCCACTTAATCAGTACATTTTAAAGAAGATTAGGCAAAAATTGTAATTCAGCTGAAGTTTTTAAAATATAAACATATGTATCTACTTTGTTATATTTTGGGGGTGTACATTTTATATTAAACATTTTTTCTGTGAAAATAATGAATGGTACAAACTACTTGGGTTTTTTTTTATTTGGTTGGGTGGAGGAATGTAATTTTATTAAAACTGGTTTGAAAGAGTATAAAGCAAACATTTTCATGAGTCATTGATGAATGCATGGATTAAAAAAGCCTAGCCTGCACATTTACCCAGCTGTTGAGCCCAAAATCAGAGGCAGTTATGGAGTAATAATTAATTTTCTCATAATACAGTGGAATCTTCATTATTTGCCTTGGATTTTGCGGAACAAAGCCTTATGCACAATGTCACTTAATTACACAGCCCTTCTTGCCAATCTCCGCTGACTCACCTAAATTTAACCTCTCTGCCCAATAAGGAGTAAATTCATCTTGTGCTATTTGTATAATTCCTGTGCTGGTCGGGTTGGCTCACTGGTAGCACCCTTGCCTCTGAGTCAGAAGGTTGTGGATACAAGACCCACTATGGACTTGAGCACATAATCGACGTTGACACTTCAATGCAGGATATTGTCAAAGGTGCCATCTGTCAGATGAGACATTAAACCAAGGCCATGTCTGCTGCTTCAGGTGGTTGTAAAAAGGAAGAGAAGTGTAGACTATGATCAAAGACTAAATTCCTGGCAATGAGAGTAAGGCAATAATTCAATCGTGTGTCTGCTGACTTTCATTAACTTAGTTAATTCACTTAGTTTATGATGTGACCAGACTACCCCATTGAATTACATGGAAGCTATCGACTTCTCTGTTCGTAGAAGGTAATTAAAACAATTCTGACTCCTTTTCGTTGTAAGCAACTTTTAATTAGTACCAAAGCATCCCAGGAGTGTATTTAAAATGAAAATAAAATAAACTTTTTTAGCTGAATAAACCAATCAGGGTTGGTGTCTTACTGTACAAATTCACTTGGGAGAGTATAGATATACTTGGTAGATTTAGAAACTGGCATAAGTGCTTATGACTTTATTATCTAAATGTCAGGATGACAACAAGGATAATGGATGAGTGGTATTTGTGTCACAATCACTACCGCAATTGAGAAAAATAGTTAATATTTACGGCAGGTGCGTAATGACAGTGTTGTAATCAAAATGGCACAACACAAAAGGCTGAGTCCTTGAGGTTTTTCAAAAGCAGTTGGCACTTTTGCTTGTTCAACCTCTGCTCCCCAATCTGACTTCAGGTTGGTGCGTGAATCTGGTGAATGTAGTGAGAAGTTATCTTAAAATACCATTGAGGGGACTCATGCTTTTCACTTCGAACAGAATCCATTATAATAGACATAGTGCTTTGGGCACTGAGACTGACTCCGGACCACATGTACATTGCACCCCAAGATGTGGTGCTCAAGCACGGTCAGTGCTGTTTGTTCACAGAAAGTACACAGCGCTAATTAAAGCCACCAGTTTTTATTTAAATTAGGGTTCCACCCCATAACAACAACAACTTACCGGGTATGGTAGCATAGTGGTTATGTTACTGGACTAGTAATCCAGAGGCCTGGACTATTGATCCGGAGACAAGAGTTCAATTTCCACCACGGCAGCTGGGGAATTTAAATTCAATTAATTAAATATATCTGGAATAAAAAGCTAGTATCAATAATGGTGACCGTGAAACTAGCGGATTGTTGTAAAAACACATCTGGTTCACTAATGTCCTTTAGGAAAGGAAATCTGCCATTCTTACCTGGTCTGGCCTATACGTGACTCCAGACCCACAGCAAGGTGGTTGACTTTTAACTGCCCTCTGAAATGGCCGAGCAAGCCACTCAGTTGTACAAAACCGGACGGACCACCCGGCATCAACCTCGGCACTGGCTTTTGACATGACAAAGGCACACCCAGCCCAGTCGACCCTGCAAAGTCCTCCTCACCAACATCTGGGGACTTGTGCCAAAATTGGGAGAGCTGTCCCACAGACTAGTCAAGCAACAGCCTGACATAGTCATACTCACAGAATCATACCTTTCAGCCAATGTCCCAAACAGGACCGCAGGACAGACCCGCCAGAGGTGGCGGCACAGTGGTATACAGTCAGGAGCGAGTGGCCCTGGGAGTTCTCAACATTGACTCCAGACCCCATGAAGTCTCATGGCTTCAGGTCAAGAACGGGCAAGGAAACTTCCTGCTGATTACCACCTACCGCCCTCCCTCAGCTGATGAATCACTACACCTCCATGTTGAACATCATTTGGAAGAAGCACTAAGGGTTACAAGGGCTCAGAATGTGGGGGATTTGAATGTCTATCACCAAGAGTGGCTCGGTAGCCACTACTGGCTGAGCTGGCCGAGTCCTGAAGGATATAGCTGCCAGACGGGGCCTGTGGCAGGTGGTGAGAGAACCAAGACGAGGGAAAAACCTACTTGACCTCGTTCTCACCAATCTATCTGTCTCAGATGCATCTGTCCATGACCGTATTGGTAGCAGTGACCACCGCACAGTCATTCTGGAGACTAAGTCCCGTCTTCACACTGAGGACACCCTCCATCGTGTTGTCTGGCTCAAATTTTTGTAAGGTGCAAGGGGGGAGGCCGGCCAGGAGACGGGCGATGCTCCGGAGGTGGAAGTAGGCGGTCTTAGTGATGAAGTGGCCTCTGAAGAGACCTAACAAGCCACTCGGTTATATCAAAACTCAGGGCAACTAAGGATCGGCAATAAATGCTGGCTTTGCCAGCGACAGCGATGCCCACATCCCAAGAATGAATAATAAAAAAATAAAAATTCTGTTTACATGAAAATTTCAATTATGTGCCAGTGAAAAGCGTATCAGTAATTGGCCTGATGTAGTTTATATGTAATGGGAACTTCTTTCCATATTGTACTCTAGTTAATGAGGTGTGAGTAGCACTGTCAATATGCTGTTTACAGGATTTCTATAATCTACTGTGAATGACTCCCTGGTAATGCTGCAGTAATAAGGTTAGGAAAGAGGTTAAACTACCTTGTGGACGTCACAGCACGCAGCACTTCAACATAGAAATTGTCCCAATAATTGTAACAATCGCACTCTGTAATTTCTAATGCTGAGAAACGGGAAATATGCGTTGTGTAAATTAACAGGTTGAAGACTGTAGGGTTGGTCATGCAGCATCAGAGCCCCTTAACTTACGTTAGATTCTTGCATGGTCCTGGGTGTAAGCATTCATTCATATAGTCATAATGACATGATAATCACCCTTATTTAGCTCTTAGAAAGAGATGTGACTCACCACCTGCTTTTGTCTATTTTTCTTTTATATAAGGTGATTGATTTTAAGAAAAAAAAGCTGCTCTTCAGCGCACTGCAGCCTCTACATACAACATGGCTTCCACCCAGTGCAGTTGTGACTCTATTTGCTGATGAATTGAAGTGTAAGAAATTCCTTAATGCAAGTACAAGAGTGCCCCAACTTTTTCTCTAAGCACTGCTTAGGTGCATATCATGGAGCCTCACAGGCCACATATAAGCCCCAATTTTAACTCCGTGCCAGAGTGGGATGTGGGGGCACTGGGTGAGCGACAAGTGTGCACAGCGGCGGCAAGAGGCCTGGACCATTTCGACTCCCAGGGCTGATTTAAATTCTTTCATTTTTACTCCTGCCTAAACTCGGCAGGAATTACATGATGGCTGGTGTGCGGGAACAAGAAATCGTGCGGCAGCAGGACACTGCCAGGGACCCATGAAAACGGGCCCTGACAATGTAAGTGACTGTGCGTGGGGGAGGTTCAAGGATTCCTTGTGTGAGCTACATTTGGTCTACAGGCTTTGGTTTGGATACCCCTGATATAATACATAGTGTGAAGATAAAATTTCTATTTAAAAGCCTCAGCTTTATTAGTCGTTTCATTGCAGCTGGTGTAGTGTTATTGTCAATTGTATAAGTCAATACCAGTAAACCTAATTCTGCCATATGTGTTTAATAGAATTCTGAATTTTCTGTTTGCTTGTAACCGTCAACTAGCATAACAACAAAAAATTAATTGCTTAAATATTTTGGTTGGCCTTGGCTTTATTAATTATTTGCTGGATACAACACGTGACATGTTCCACGCATTTTTTGTGTAAGATTAACAATAGTACTTTTTTCATGAAAGCCATACTATGAATCATTGACCTTTAGCTCCCCATTAATTTTGAATTTTCAGCCAACAGTTTGTGTTTCAACAAAGAGCAACCTGGCCCCATTGTTGTTACCGAGCTGCATTAACAGACGAACAAACGATTGATGATTACTGCAACCTTGAAATATATTTGCAAATGCCACAATTTACATAAAATAAGATCGACTGAACACCCAGATTTCAAAATTGTGCATCATTTCACTTTTATCGTATTGTTTAATCTTCTCTTTATTGCTTCAGACCTGACCTTACTGTTATTTTTAATTACATATTTTTTAAAATACACTCCATACTATGTAATAAATTCCAGAATTTGTGCAAATATTTTGGTAAGATTATTAATTCAACTCCATTTTTTTCATATCCCCAAAATAGTGATTCTTGCTAAGTCTGGTTTTGTGGGTGTCTGTCACCCTCCAGACCATTGGTTAACCTTCATGTGTGAGCCTAGATGTTGACTCTTGGCAGATTATTTGACATTGGTTGGCAACACAGGCAAGTCCAATCCAGTTCTTATCTAATATCGGCACACAACTACTTTATAGTAATGACCACTGGGTGGTGATCAGGATTAGAAACCTTAGTTGATTGCCCGCCCATCCCCCCTCGTCTCCCTTGCCCAGATATACAAAGAGTAAAAGTAATGTGACAATGGCCACTTTGGCTGAGATCAACTAATTTAGCATAGACCAGGGACTAAACCATGGTCTTTTCCATTCTGTGTGGTTTAGCTCCATACTGGGTGGTCCATGAACTTGGTAGAATTCTTAAAGTGATCATTTGCGGTTTGTGGGACTATGCTGTGTCAAATAGGCTGCCACGTTTCCCTCCATAAGCCATTGGCTGTTAAGCACTTTGGGGTGTCCTGAGGACAAAAGGTGCTATATAAATGCAGTGTCTTTAATTTCTTTCTTAACTCCAATTGAGCAGATGTCCTTTATTGCGCCAATGTCATTTTTTCCATTTCTCACAGCAGTGATCACTGTGAGCAAGATTAACAATTTATTTGTTGATTTAGTACCAAATTGTGAGCATCCACTGGGGACTGGGTTTAAACTGCTCCAAACTCATTTCAATTAGAGCCAGATGTCTGGTCTGGATTTACACCCTCAAACCAAGGTCACGCAGTTTCTTTTTGGTATACAGTTTTTAGTCCTATAGTGATGTACTCCACACCTTCTTAATTTCGAGGATCAATGCCTGTAAAGCTTGCCTCCCCATCTCCACCTTTTTCAAGTTTCAGCTAATCCAGAACTCTGCAGCCGAGCACTTTCCTGCACATCCACCAGCCCAATTCTAGCCAAGCTCTGCAGGCTTCCTGTGTTCTTGCAACAGTTTCAATATCATTATCTTAGTTTTAAATCCCTCCATTCCTACACCCAGCTTATTTGAGTCATCTTCTCGAGCCATACGTCCAATCCCGTCAGAAAGAAAGACTTGCAATTATATAGCACCGTTCACAACCTCGGCTCCCAAAGTGCTTTTTTAAAGTGTAGTGACTGTGGTAGCAGAAATTTCCCCCATTGTCTTCAGTCCCAAGGTTCTGAAGGGGTTTGACAGGGTAGATGCTGAGAGGTTGTTTCCTCTGACTGGAGAGTCTAGAACTAGGGGGCATAGTCTCAGGATAAGGGGTAGGCCACTTAAGACTGAGATGAGGAGAAATTTCTTCACTCAGAAGGTTGTGAATCTTTGGAATTCTCTGCCCCAGAGGGCTGTGGATGCTGAGTCTTTGAGCATATTCAAGGCTGAGATGGATAGATTTTTGGACTCTAGGGGAATCAAGGGATATGGAGATCAGGCGGGAAAGTGGAGTTGAGGTTGAAGATTAGCCATGATCTTATTGAATGGCGGAGCAGGCTTGAGGGGCCGTATGTCCTGCTCCTAATTCATATGTTCTTATGTTGTTATTCTTAAGCCACCGACTCCATCCTGCTCTCCCTGGCAAACTGTCTGAGGCTAAATCAGACTGTTCAAAACCGTGGTGTCGTATTTGACCCCGAGATGAGCTCCCGACCACACATCTACTCCATCACCAAGACAGCCTACTTCCACCTCCATAACATCATCCGACTCCGCCCCTGCCTCAGCTCATCTACTGCTGAAACTCTCATCCATGCCGTTGTTACCTCTGGACTTGACTATTCCAATGCTCTCCTGGCCAGCCTCCCATCTTTCACCCTGCATAAACTTAAGCTCATCCAAAACTCTGCTGCCTGTATCCTAACTCGCATCAAGTCCAGTTCACATATCACCCCTGGGCTCACTGACTTACATTGGCTCCCGGTCTGGCAATGCCTCAATTTTAAAATTCTCATCTTGTTTTCAAATCCCTCTATGGCCTCGCCCCTCCCTATCTCTGTATCCTCCTCCAGCCCTACAACCCTCCAAGATATCTGCGCTCCTAAAATTCTGGCCTCTTGCGCATCTCCCATTTTAATCGCTCCACCATTGGCGGCCATGCTTTCAGCTGTCTAGGCCCAAAGCTCTGGAATTCCCTCCCTAAACCTCTCCGCCTCTCTACTGTCAGCTGTGGCTCAGTGGGTAGCACACTCACCTCTGAGTCAGAAGGTTGTGGGTTCAAGTCCCATTCCAGGGACTTGAGCACATAAATCTAGGCTGACACTCCAGTACAGTGCTGAGGGAGTGCTGCACTGGCGGATGTGCCATCTTTCGGATGAGATGACAAACTGAGGCCCTGTCTGCTCTCTCAGGTGGACGTAAAAGATCCCATGGCACTATTTCGAAGAAGAGCAGGGGAGTTATCTCTGGTGTCCTGGCCAATATTTATCCCTCAACCATCATAACAAAAAACCCATTATCTGGTCGTTATCACATTGCTGTTTGTGGAAGCTTGCTGTGTGCAAATTGGCTGCCGCGTTTCCCACATTACAACAGTGACTACACTTCAAACAGTACTTCATTGGCTGTAAAGCGCTTTGAGATGCCCGGTGGTCGTGAAAGGCGCTATATAAATGCAAGTCTTTCTTTCTTTCCCCTCCTTTAAGACACTTCTTAAAACCTACCTCTTGGACCAAGCTTTTTAGGTCATTTGACCTAATATCTCTTTGTGGCTCAGTGTCACATTTTATTTGATAGCGCTGCTGTGAACTGCCTTGGGACCTTTTACTACATTAAAGGTGCCATATAATTGCAAGTTGTAATGTAGGAAGTGCGGGAGCTAATTTGCACACATCAAGGTCCCACATAAATCAGATAAATGACCAGATAATCTGTTCTTTAGTGATGTTGGTTGAGGGATAAATGTTGGTCAGGACACTGGGAGAAATCCCCTTCAAATTGTGCCGTGGAATCTTTTACGTCCAACTGAGAGGTGAGATGGGACCTCGATTTAATGTCTCATCCAAAGGTGGCACCTCCGACAGTGCAGCACTCCCTCAGTACTGCACTGAAGTGCCAACCTAGAATATGTGCTCAAGTCTCTGGAGTGAGACTTGAACCCACAATCTTCTGACGCAGAGGGGAGAGTGATATCAACTGAACCACAGCATACACTCCATTACTTGAATAATCTTCCCCAGCCATACTTGAATTACTGCTTGTTCCCCACTTCTTCTGCTCCACCGTCAGAAAGCAGTCTTTCAGCTTTAAGCTCCTGCCCTCTGAAATTCTCTTCCAAAACTACTACATCTTGCTACCTCATTCTTTCAAAAGTCTCCTCTGTCTGTGTCTCTACTGCAGTTCCTTCACTTCTGCTCAGTATCTATCACTCTTTAAAAGTGCTCTGAGACTTTAACGTGTGGAATGCTTTGTAAATGTAATTTTTTTTTTATAACTGCTGTGATAGTGCCATCTGTATTGGGTTGATATTTCCAAAAAACTTTCCTGGCAACTTTGAAAAAAGTTACTGAAACTTGGTGCTCAGCAAAAATAAGCCTTCTCTGCCCCCCCGCCCCCCGCCCCCCGCCCCCCCCCCCCCCCCCCCCCCCCCATAACTGTACCACAGTTCAACATACTAGTTTGCAATGTAATTTGAATTAAAGTGTTCTACAAATGAAAATCCTCGTTAATCTTGGTACCCAATGTACAATTTATAAAGAGGTGAAACAGCCCCAGATTACCTGTTCGGCAACTTTCCAAAATGGTATTTTAAAGCTTTTTTTTAAAAAAAGATTTTGAAGACACAAGTTCTTAATCTATTCCAGTCAATAAAAAAAGCCAACGTTTAAAAAAATTTGAACCCGTACAAGGGTCTGCATTTTCCTGTCAATATTAGAAAATGAGTTCAGTCAGCCTTTAAACCAAAAAAAACCCCACACTAGTGTACAGTCAAATACAATAATTCCTTTCATGTAGAATGCAATGCTCACTGATCCATAAAAATAGATGTGTAGAGTTTAAACTATGTTTTTTTGCTTCAAAATTATTTTTTAAATATATTATAAAAGGTGGCATTTTAAAAATAAATATGCAGTTGAACTGTTTTTTTTTACTTCAATATCTTGAACTGTACTCTAAAATAAAGTACACACTTTGGTCCGGGCAATTTTTATCAAAGGATGGGACATTGTTTTATCTATTGGGCTGATCGCAAAAACTCTCTTCCTTTCTTTATTCTAGAGTTGGTTATAACATCTTTTGCTAATAGCAAAAACCACTTCCTAAAATTGCTGTTGTGCAGGTTCAAGTTCTTTTCCCTTGTGGCACAATTGCAGCGCGCACACACTGAAAAATGCATTTACTTTACAAGGTGGCCTGGGAGAACAGCGATCTGTGCGTGAGTGTGCTAATGAGGTTCAGATGTGATGTCCTGAAAATATTTGAGATTGTAGTCCACATGACTGCACAAAGAATGTGTGAGCTACTCAACAATGGACAGCTTCACATCAACAAATACCTCATTATTCCATGTAAAATGTTATCCCTTCAAGGCATCTTAAAGCTGAAGTATTTAATTTACAGCATAAAGCAAGATTTGCAAACGGAGAGATTGGCGTAAACCTCCTCTAAACATGCTTAAGCATTACCTTGCACCTCCTGTGGCTGATTATATATAATTTAAATTTACATGCATTGTTGGCGAGGCCATATTTGTGATACTGTGTGTATTTTGGAATACCCTGCCTTCAAAAATACATTTGTGCAGTGGTGTTAGTTTAGAGATGAGCAATGAGGATGGTACCAGGATTCGGAGGCCTAACTTATGAAGAGGTAATCAGTAAATGAAATTGCTTTTATCGGAGAAAAGACTGAGATGTGATCCAGAGTTTTTGAATGCCAAAACGAGTTCATTATGTAGGTGCAAGCAGTTTATTTAATTTGAGCTGAGAGTACATCACTAGGATTTGACTATAATGAGCCTCAAACAGGATTTGAGAGTAGAAGGAATCTTGCTCCTCCCCGCCACCACCATTACTTCACAGGTCTGCACTCCAATTTAAAGCAGTAATAACCACCTTTATATTGGTTCTGTTTTAGTTCCGATTTCTGGATTCCCGAGCAGGCTTTGGGTGATTATGTTATTAATTTTGGTGCCCTTATCTGGGAGACTTGTAGAGCCATTAAAAAAAAAACTGAGGCCATGCATAGGATTCTGGAGCCGAAATTAGTAGTGTGAACAGTAGTGCCAGCTCACTGATGCTGTTTTCTGGAATCTGAACTGAAACAGCACCAGTATAATACTGGCTAATGTTACACTGGCTAATGTTATACTGATTAATACCTTAAATTGTACATTTTTCTGGTTTAAAAATAAGATTGAAGGTTATTGGAATAAGTACAAGAAAGGATAACTGAACACAGTGCAGCCTTTGACCGAGTACCATTAAGAAGTTATAAGGTAGAAAGGCACTGGATTGGAGGGAAGCTTTTGAAGTGGATAGCTGGTAGAGTCAGGGGATGCAAAGTACATTTGTGAAGGAAGCAGCATCAAAATGGAAAGAGGTGGCTCGCAGGTGCTACAGGGATTGAATATTTGGCCACTGTTGTTTTTGATGTATATTAATGATTTCAGGAATGAATGGTGGCAAAGGTTTTCTGATGGTACAAAATTGGGAGGGCTAAAATAATACGTAACAAGTGAACCAGTTGCAAAGGGATCTGGACAGGTTGGAATTTTTGGCCAAAATAGGAGATATAGTGGAATGCAAAGCCGTGGAGCAGGGGAAGGGAAACAAACAGTGGAAGTGCAAAATATATGGGGAACAGTCTACAAAAGAGGCATCTGGGGGTTTAAGGGAAAAGTCCCTTAAACCATCAACGCAATGTGTAATGGTGGTGAGAAAGAGAAACAGGATCTTAGGATGTTATCACATTTCAGGATTCTTTTTGACTTTTTTCTCTTCTACCTCTGTGAAGTGCCTTAGAACATTTTTCTATATTTACGGTGCAATATAAATACAAGTTCTTATATTTCCATAGAAAAGATTTGGAAAGAGTGTTACCATTTAAATATTGCATTTTAAAGCATAGTGTATTTGCATAAGTTGAAGGCTCTGAGACATTAATAAGCTCGGTTTGATGTTTCCCCATAAACCATAAATAATCACTTCCTTCACCTGTCTTGGCACCAGAAGACACCTCGCACCAATTGTGATGAATGGTCTCGAATTCCTTTTGGGCTGTGAACAAAGGAAGATGAAACATGGATGATCCTGGAGTAAAAAGAGGCTCTGACCATGGAGAGGGAAGTGCAGTAATGTTCAAATTGGCCCAACCAAATCTGGCGGTGGATGACGAGAGCAGTTGTGTACCAGGTGTGCTTAGATCTCCCAGCCTCAGAGTTTGGAGCGTAAAAGTGGGAGCGGTACCATGGGTAACAAGAAGGGAGATGCTGACTGACTTGGTGGGATCAAAGGCAGAAGAGTAGAGAAATTGTTTAGCAGATGGTGTCATAACATGCAGAGGCTCAGAAGAGGAGAATTGGAGAGTGAATTGGTGAGGGTGCTGGAGGTCAACTTTTCCAGGGGTAAAGGGTAAGGATAGGGGGGGATTGGATGTAGGCAGGGAGATGAGGAAGTTGTCTGAGATAGTCATATCAGTGACCAAGATCTCAGAAGGGGTGAGGGAGTGGATTTGGAGGGTGATTAGGAAGGTTACAAGGACAAATAAATCAAAGGAGAAGAAGCAAGGCGGGTTGAAGACATTGAGGATAAATGATCCTTCGGTGCAAGGTTGACCGAAGCCATTGTCTTCGGTCCCCACCACAAATTCCGTTCCCTTGCCACCGACTCTCCTTCTCCCTGGCAACTGTCTGAGGCCGAACCAGACTGTTTGCAACCTTGGTGTCGTATTTGACCCCGAGATGAGCTTCCGACCACATATTCGCACCATCACTAAGACCGCCTACTTCCACATCCATAACATCGCCCGACGCCGCCCCCGCCTCAGCTCATCTGCTGCTGGAACCCTCATCCATGTCTTTGTTACCTCTAGACTTGACTATTCCAACGCACTCCTGGCCGGCCTCCCATCTTCCACCCTACATAAACTTGAGCTCATCCAAAACTCTGCTGCCCATATCCTAACTCGCACCAAGTCCTGTTCACCCATCACCCCTGTGCTTGCTTACTTACATTGGCTTCTGATTGAGCAACGCCTCGATTTTAAAATTCTCATCCTTGTTTTCAAATCCTTCCATGGCCTTGCCCCTCCCTATCTCTGTAACCTCCTCCAGCCCTACAATCCTCTGAGATATCTGCGTGCCTCCAATTCTGGCCTCTTGTGCATCCCTGATTTGAATCGCTCCACCATTGGCAGCTATACCTTCAGCTGCCTTGGCCCTAAGCTCTGGAATTCCCTCCCTAAACCTCCCCGCCTCTCTACCTCTCTTTCCTCCTTTAAGATGCTCCTTAAAACCTACCTTATCTGCCCGAATATCACTATGTGGCTCAGTGTCAAATTCCTTTGATAACATTCCTGCGAAGCACCGTGGGACGTTTTACTATGTTAAAGGCACTATATAAATGTAGGTTGTTGTTGTTGGAGGATGTCTTGGCAAAGAAGATGCCATGGGACTTGGGAGCACAGTAGATGACTAGGACTTTGAATGAAATGTGGGAAGGGTGGCATGAGTTGAATGAGGATATGGTGCTCAAGGAATGAGGGGAGAGGCTGAGATGGGACTTGATAATAAGAGCTATTCTGTAACTGGAGTGGTTTGGGCAGGGCACATGGTGAAAGCTGTAGGTTAGCAGGCAGGTCTTGATGAAGGGGAATGAATCACTGCCCATAAACTAGGTTTCTGTCAGCATTAGGATGTTTTACCCATAATGAAGACTTGGATGACAAGGAAGTGAACATACTGGAGGGTAAAACAGAGCATTCCAGCAGTTGATGACCCACCAGTGGGGCTTGGGAGTAAGATAGTGGGAGGTGAAAGGGCGATGGAGGAGGTAACACAGATTACCCCTCTCCCAAAAAGCCAGTGGGTGGGGTGACATTGCTACTCTGGGAAAGATAGCAACAAGTGCAGTGGTGGGTGTGGCGAAGAATACCAGGGCTGGAGCAGAAGTAGGCTGTGACCTTATCAAAAAGAGACTGAAGCCTGGAGCAGCGTCAGGAGAAAAAGCAGTGAGCTGGGGAGTAGGATCAGATGGGGTGAGGCATATTAAAAGCGAAGGAAAAAGGTGAAGGAAGTTGGAGGCAGAAGGAGCTGTGAGAGGGCGAAAGCGTGGTACGGTGCTGTGTTCCTGCATTCCTATATTCCTTGTATTCCTAAAGACATTGGGACATACAGAGATACCATGTGGATTAGGTGTGTGTTTTGGAACATCTTTGATTGTCTTGGGGGAGAGTTGGGGATATATTTCCCAAAGTTTTTCCTGAAATTGGCCAAAGGTATTTCTTCTTGGCCTTTCCAGGAGTAAGCATTACTAACAGTTGTGGGGTGGGCTGGTACAGGAGGTTGCACCATCTAATGAATAGGGTGAGTATTGATGAGGCCTGATGGTCTTCTTTTCATCTGCACAGAAAATGTGCTCTGCACACAGCTTATTCTTCGAATTTCTCCTTATTGTTATTGCAGTGTGAACTTCCTCCCAACACCTTGAAATAAAAATGCGATGCTAACAAAAAATATATTGGAAAGGCAAAATACTGCGGATGCTGAAAATCTGAAATAAAAAAAGAAAATGCTGGAAATACTCAGCAGGTCAGGCAGCAACCGTGGAGGGAGAAACAGAGTTAACATTTCAGGTCGATGACTTTTCATCAGAACTGGAAAAAATTAGAGATATAACAGGTTTTAAGCAAGTGGGGAGGGGAAGGGAAAAAAAAGGGAAGGTCTGTGATGGGGTGGAAGGCAGGAGAGATTAAATGACAAAAGGGATAATGGTGCAAGGCAAAAGGGGATGGTTAAAAAATGTATTGGAATCCTTTTAACTGAGGGTACATATTTATTTAGTCATGTGATATGGCACTTCAATATCATCTGATAAAGTAGCAGTCTCTAGGATATGACACAAGAACGTGAGTGGGCACTAATGAGCAATGAAAAGAAATGCAGTTCTACCCCTTTGCGTGAACCCTTTTATGCACTGTACTATATATCGTACTGTGTTGGAAGTTGCAAATCTAGGTAATATCCTATTTTGAAAAACATTATTTATAAACTGCGTGGAATGCAAACACAGTTCTTGAATAGCACAACTTGCTGTGCTGTAATAGAATTGTGTGTCTATCCATGGGTTAACAATGCACTGGCTCCTTGTGATTCATTGCAATGCTTTATCTCCGTCTCCTCGCGAGTTGAGAAAAGATCATGTCAGATTGCCCAATGTTTAAGAAAATTCATAGTTTTAATTTCCTTACTTTTTGAGAATTTATAACCTAAATTTCACTTCTAATCTTTAGTATCATCGCAAGTGTTTTATACTGGAATGCAGAGAATACACAGGAGGTCATTGTTGAAAATGCAATTTAAATTGTATTTGTTTTATTCTCCACATTCAGAAAAATGTAGAATAAATAAGGAAGTTCCTTGCTCTGACGTGATTATTAGTTGTAACATGAAATACTTTTAGTAATGAAAATGAATCCTGCCCCAAAGTGGTATTAAGATGTAAGTTAAAACATTTAAAGAAATTTATGTTTTGGGGGCTTTTACTCTCTACATTGAGCGTGACTTTACAGCATTCCCTCCCATACACTAGATCTGTAATCTACAAATAGCTTCCCCCCTCCTCCCCCCACCCCTTCCTGAAAGTACACATTCTGGGCACTACGCCGTTCATCATAAGTGACTTCTCAGGTTTAGAATAAGTGCTTCTGATGTTTACTACCAGGCATAAACTAGCACAAGGTCATTTTCCCCCTCCTCTCATGAAAGTGTGTTGTGCTGGGCTGAAGCTCCACAAGCACCCTCATGACCCTTCTATGTCAGCTGTGGCTCAGTTGGTAGCACCCTTGCCTCTGAGTCAGAAGGTTGTGGGTTCAAGTCCCACTCCAGAAACTTGAGCACAAAAATCTAGGCTGACACTCCAGTGCAGTGCTGAGGGAGTGCTACACTGTCGGAGGTGCCGTCTTTCGGATGAGATGTTAAACCGAGGCCCCGGCTACCTTCTCAGGCGGACGTAAAAGATCCCATGGCACTATTTCGAAGAAGAGCAGGGAATTTATCCCCAGTGTGCTGGCCAATATTTATCCCTCAATCAACATCACTTAAACAGATTATCTGGTCATTATCATGAGAGGTGGCTGTGCGCAAATTGGCTGCCACGTTTCCTACATTATAACAGTGACTACACTTCAAAAAGTACTTCATTGGCTGGAAAGCGCTTTGGGATGTCTGGTGGGCGTGAAAGGTGCTATATAAATGCAAGTCTTTCTTTTTCTTTCTTTCTTGTAAGGGCCCAGGCAGTGAGTATTATTTGACCATGGTGGGAGGGTTGATTGGGGAATGACAGCTGAGCCTAATCCTGTCTGCACCACTGCCCATGCACGAGCATTTCCTTCGGAGGAATGAGAATCCGGATTGATTGATTGTTCTCCCTCTTCCCAAGTCGGGAACAATTATTGTGCCTCAACTACTACCCCTAGTTGAGATCCGCTAAGTCTATACAGATGAAGGATTGAACCTGGGACCTTCCTGATCTGTATGGATCAGTACCACGCCACGCAATGTCATTATCCACTGAGCCATCAGCTCAGCAGGACATGATTTAATTAACAGTAACACATTTTCTGAAATTGAAGCAGACTTGTCGAATTAGGTCAAATGAGTAAATCCTCAGTTTTCCTGTGGTTAAGGCAGCTGAATGGTTCTTATGCACTCTCGACACCAACTTTTCATCAGGTGTTCTGGTTTCCTGCTGTGTAAGAAAGTATTTCATCACTTCTTATCACATGATTGCAGAGATTTACTTCCACATGACCTACTCTGAGCTTCAGTAAAGTATGAAATGCTGAAAACTGACCTATGCTAAATCTGAATAATGTAAAACTAACTTATCAGTTGAATGAACTGAAAGGAAGAAATGTTTGGAGTTTAGTGGCATGATGTCTTTTTGTTTTTCTTTGAAATTATACTTTGTAAATGGGGTGTAGTCCTGATTTAGGAAACCACTTATCTTACTGGCATGGGTCCATACAGCATTAATGGATAAGATACTGTACATGCCTCTGATCCCATGAGACCTAGTTTCCCACACTGTAATACTTGCCTCATATCTCTCTCTGAAATTGCCACCCAATTTGAATTCAAGGAAATGAAATAATTTTAACAAATTCTAGTTCAAAAATAGGTATCAGTTGCAAAAGAAAATATTTATTTATATTTTTTAAATCATAAATGAATATCTTTTTTCAAATATTAGCTTTTAAAATATATTTAATAAATACAAACAATGGTTAGGGAAATGCTCCTTGAATTTGGTAGGTCCTCTTTGCAGTCATTAAGGCTGCTCCTGTACCGTGCATTGCAATGAGAGATGTCAGGCCTCAAGGTTTTGGGGAAAAAAGGAAGGTATCCGTACCTATAGCTCTGTAGGCTGGCATTGATTGCATGCAGTGCATCAGGCAAAAAGCAGAAGGAACACTCTTAATTTTTTCCTCTTTTTTAAAAAAAAGTCTCTTTTTTGTTAAATTATTTATAAAATATATAATTCTGTATGTAGTCAGTCATTGAATTAATGTATTTGGCAATTTTACAGTTAAAAGGAGCTTTTGTTAATAGATATTTCTTCTGTTCAAAAGCAAAGGTGTGCCCTTTTTCAACATGCACAGGACAGCTGATGTAAGGATGGCATTGTGGTTGGCATCCAAAAATCTAACGGGGCATATTGGCACCAAAAGATGGACACATGTACTTTATGCTGCCATGGAACATGAACATATACTCATCACAAGATCAGAAAGGATTAGACATCTCTCAAATTAATGGGTCCTTAAAGGGCTGGTGGTTCAGAGGCGAAAAATCAGTTTGAGGGCTATCGACCAGGAAGGCCCCATGATCAATCCCTGGTCTGTGCTGAGTTAACTTAGCCAAGCTGGGGGGTGGGGCAGCAGTAGGGCCTTTACAATTGGCATTGATACTCCTGAATTAGGAAGGGGAAACTTGACCAGGATTCCCACTCCTGATTGAGATAAAGAGCCCCCTACTGGAGAGTGTGGGTGTGTGGATGCCTGGTGAGGACAGGGTCAGCCTCAGCCGTGATGTCCTCCACAGTTACATAACTTGCTGGCACTCACGAATATGGTGCACACATGAATAATGGTCATGCTAATGGAGAATGACTTCTGCCAGTGGAACCGTATGACAGTAAGGGAGTCGATGCGTTAAAGCCAGGAGGCATGGGGAGAAAATTGAAGGACAAAATTTTAAAAAGACACAGCCAACTTTCAGCTTTTATGATGAAGGCAAAACTGATCCTGTATTTAACTAAAATCACCTTTAGACACAAACACAGATGGAATCTAACTTTTCATTGGAGTTGGAAGCTTATTTTGATTGCTATCTGACTGCTTTGTTTACCACAGTATGCCGTTAAAATAAATATAATCTACGACTGCCCTGATGAGTATCAAATACTCGGGTTTTCTAGCTTTGCGTTGACTGTGTACAAAAATAGAAAACTGTTTGTGTGGCGAAGTATGATATCACTAACAGAATATAAAATGAGAAGGTTTCAAATATTTTTTTAAATTCGTTTATGGGATGTGGGCGTCGCTGACAAGGCCAGCATTTATTGCCCATCCCTAATTGCCCTCGAGCAGGTGGTAGTGAGCCGCCTTCTTGAACCGCTGCAGTCCGTATGATGAAGGTACTCCCACAGTGCTGTTAGGGAGGGAGTTCCAGGATTTTGACCCAGCGACGATGAAGGATCAGCGATATACTTCTAAGTCAGGATGGTGTGTAATATGGACGGGAACTTGGAGGTGGTGGTGTTCCCATGCGCCTGCTGTCCTTGACCTTCTAGGTGGTAGAGGTTGTGGGTTTGGGAGGTGCTGTAGAAGAAGCCTTGGCGAGTTGCTGCAGTGCATCTTGTAGATGGTACACACTGCAGCCACGGTACGCCAGTGGTGGAGGGAGTGAATGTTTTAAGGTGGTGGATGGGGTGCCAATCAAGCGGGCTGCTTTGTCCTGGATGGTGTTGAGCTTCTTGAGTGTTGTTGGAGCTGCACTCATCCAGGCAAGTGGAGAGTATTCCATCACACTCCTTACTTTTGCCTTGTAGATGGTGGAAAGGCTCTGGGGAGTCAGGAGGTGAGACACTTGCCGCAGAATACCTAGCCTCTGACCTGCTCTTGTTGCCACAGTATTTATGTGGCTGGTCCAGTTAAGTTTCTGGTCAATGGTGACCCCCAGGATGTTGATGGTGAGGGATTCGGCAATGGTAATGCCTTTGAATGTCAAGGGGCGATGTTGAGACTCTCGCTTGTTGGAGATAGTCATTGCCTCTTTTTGGTTTCCTTTTAACTTATAAGTATGTCAACTGCATGTATGCAAATATTGCCTGACTTCCCCTCCCCAGCATTTACAAAACAATGTGGACATTCTCCTGCCAAAATTTGAGCTTGTCTTGCTTTCAGCTCGGTGTTTGCATTTCAATAGTTATGCGTCTTTTTCCGTTGCTTTTTGGATCTCCAAACCATGTGATATGCTGTGTGTACAGTATTTTCATGGGTGGTGATTTACAAAGCAATGCTTTTGTACAATGTACATTTTGTAAAGGCTTGCAGCTAACCTACTGTGCAAGGTATGTTGTAAATCCAATGGGAGACTACGCTAGTTACTTTTGTATAAGCAAATGACTTTTATTTCAAACCATCTATTGAGACTGCACAAATGATGACTCACAGCCTTTTATCTCATTTGAAAATAAAAATTGTCACAATTTTTGCATCTCTATTTGTCCTGTGATTGTCATCATTTTAATGTTAATTAGATACAGGTATGTCCCTTTCAGAGACGCTTTGAAAGCAACGTTGTGGATTTTCTTTTGCATATTCTGTAAGACTGCCTCCCACAGGAAATTCAGTTCTTTTTTTCTGTTGTTGGCATCAGACTCACTGAAATTTACTTAGCTGTGCATGAAGCCTTGATTCTCTAGTCTTGCACTGTGCTATGTTTCCATTGTTTTCCATTGTTCAGCTACAGATCTGCTCAACCACACCCTCAGCAGCACCTTTGAAGCCCTAGTCCCTATTAAAACAATTACTCGCTCCCTTAAGTCCAAGGGACGCAGACTTGAACGGATATGGCAGACAACTGGTTTAGCCATTCACCGCCAGATCTGGCTGGACCACATAAAGCATTATCGGGTCCTGCTCTCATCTGCCAAAATTGCTCACTATTCCAGAATGATTCTGGAATGCAAAGATAAACCCCGGCTTCTATTCTCCACTGCTAACTGTCTTATTAAACCCTTCTCCCCTGTCTCCTCCACCCTCACCTCCGACAACAAGTGTGAGGAGCTCATGGACCTCTTTGTCTCTAAGATTGAGACCATCCGTTCAGCTGCCTCTGCCACTTCCCTTCCTTCCCCTAGCCCACTGGGGCAAACTTCCTCTAAGGTCCACCCGCCCTAGCCCTGAACTCTCATCTTTCTCCAGTATCTCTCCGATCTCCCCTCATGACCTCTCCGTGCTCATCTTGTCCATGAGACCTACTTCCTGCTCCCTCGAACCTATTCCCACCAAACTACTGACCACCCAACTTCCTTTTCTGGCTCCCATGTTAGCTGACATTGTTAATGGTTCTCTCTCCTCAGGTACTGTCCCCCTCTCCTTCAAATCTGCCATTATCACCCCTCTCCTCAAAAAAAACCAACCCTTAACCCCTCCATCCTTGCAAACTACTGCCTCATTTCCAACGTCCCCTTCCTCTCCAAAGTCCGTGAAGATGTTGTCGCCTCCCAAATCCGTGCCTATCTTTCCCGCAACTCCATGTTTGAATCCCTCCAATCAGGTTTCCGCCCCTGCCACAGTACCGAAACGGCTCTCATCAAAGTCACAAATGACATCCTTTGTGACTGTGACAAAGGTAAACTATCCCTCCTCGTCCTTCTTGACTTGTCTGCAGCCTTTGACACGGTTGACCACTCCATCCTTCTCCAACGTTGTCCAGCTGGGTGGGACTGCACTCGCCTGGTTCCATTCTTATCTATCTAATCGTAGCCAGAGAATCACCTGTAACGGCTTCTCTTCCCGCTCCTGCATCGTTACCTCTGGTGTCCCCCAAGGATCTATCCTTGGCCCCCTCCTATTTCTCATCTACATGTTGCCCCTTGGCGACATCATCCGAAAACACAGCGTCAGTTTCCACATGTACACTGACAACACCCAGCTCTACCTCACTACCACTTCTCTCGACCCCTCCACAGTCTCTAAATTGTCAGACAGCTTGTCCAACATCCAGTTCTGGATGAGCAGAAATTTTCTCCAATTAAATTTTGGGAAGACCGAAGCCTTTGGTTTCGGTCCCCACCACAAACTCCATTCCCTTGCCACTGACTCCATCCCTCTCCCTAACATCTGTCTGAGGCTGAACCACACTGTTTGCAACCTTGGTGTCATATTTGACCCCGAATTGAGCTTCCAGCCACATATCCACGCATGACTAAGACCGCCTACTTCCACCTCCATAACATCGCCCGTCTCCGCCCTTGCCTCAGCTCATCCACTGCTGAAACCCTCCTCCATGCCTTTGTTACCTCTAGACTTGACTATTCCAACGCACTCCTGGCTGGCCTCGCACATTCTACCCTACGTAAATTTGAGGTCATCCAAAGCTTGGCTGCCCGTGTCCTAACTCGCACCAGTCCCGTTCACCCATCACCCTTGTGCTCGCTGACCTACATTGGCTCCCGGTTAAGCAACGCCTCGATTTCAAAATTCTCATCCTTGTTTTCAAATCCCTCCATGGCCTCTCTCCTCCCTTTCTCTGTAATCTCCTTCAGCCCCACAACCCCCCGAGATATCTGCGCTCCTCTAATTCTGCCCTCTTGAGCATCACTGATAATCGCTCAACCATTGGTGGCTGTGCCTTCTGTTGCCTAGGTCCTAAGCTCTGGAATTCCCTCCCTAAACCTCTCTGCCTCTCTTTCCTCCTTAAAACCTACCTCTTTGACCAAGCTTTTGGTCATCTGCCCTAATTTCTCCTTCTGTGGCTTGGTGTCAAATTTTTTGTATTATAATATTCCTGTGAAGCACCTTGGGACGTTTTACTTTGTTAAAGGCGCTATATAAATACTTGGCTTTTTTTCCGGTTTTCACACTTCTTACTGGATCAACTCTAGATTTAACAATTACATCAAAAGGTAGGAACTGGTGTTCCACAATGATCGGTACCAGGACCATTTTCTTCACAATTTACATAAACGATTTTGACTCGTGAATCGGAATTATAATTTCAAAATTTGCAGATGACACCAAATTGGAGATGTAGTTAATACAGAGGAGGACTGTGACAAAGTACAGGAAGACTTTAATAAAATTGCAAAATAGGCACGTAATTGGCAAATGAACTTCAATATAGAGAAGTGTGAGGTGGTACATTTAGGTAGCAAGAATAGGGAGGCCACATTCTCCTTGGAAAATAAGTGTCTAAATGGGGTAGAGGATCAGAGGGATCTGGGGATACAGATACACAAAGCACTAAAAGTAGCGACATTGGTTAATAAGGCCATTAAAAAAAAAGCAAACAATGCACTGGGGTTCATTTCTAGGGATAGAATTGAAAAGTGGAGAAGTTATGTTAAACTCGTATAGAACCTTGGTTTGACCACACTTGGAGTACTGTGAACAGTTCTGGTCTTCATATTATAAAAAGGATATAGAGGTACTGGAGAAGGTGCATAAAAGATTTACTAGAATGATACCAGAACTCAGGTTACACCTATCAGGAAAAATTGAACAAGCTGGGGCTCTCTTTGGAAAAGAGAAGACTGAAGGGTGACCTGATCGAGGTCTTTAAGATTATGAAAGTGTTTGATAGGGTACATGTAGGAGATGTTTCCACTTGCAGGGGAAACCAGAACTAGGGACCATAAATATAAGATAGTCACTAATAAAGCCAATAGGGAACTCAGAAGAAACTTCTTTACTCAGAGAGTGGTTGGAATGTGGAACTCGCGACTATAAGGAATAGTTAGAACATAAGAAATAGGAGCAGGAGTAGGCCATTCAGCCCTTCGAGCCTGCTCCGACATTCAATGAAATCATGGCTGATCTTCTGCCTCAACTCCATTCACCGGCCCTATCACCATATCCCTTGATGCCCTTACTAGTCAGAAATCTATCGACTTCTGTTTTGAATATACCCAATGACTGAGCCTCCACAGCCCTCTGGGGTAGAGAATTCCAAAGATTCACCACCCTCTGTGAAGAAATTTCTTCTCATCTCAGTCCTGAATGGCCTACCCTTTATCCTGAGGCTGTGGCCCCTGGTTCTAGACTCCCAGCCAAGGGAAACATTCTCCCAGCATCCACCCTATCAAGCCCTGTAATAATTTTGTATGCTTCAATGAGATCCCCTCTTATTCTTCTGAATTCAAGAGAATACAGGCCTAGTTTACTCAATCTCTTCTCATACGACAGTCCCGCCATTCCAGGAATCAATCTCGTGAACCTTCGTTGCACTCCCTCTATGGCATGTATATCCTTCCTTAGGTAAGGAGACCAAAATTGTACACAGTACTCCAGGTGTGGTCTCACCAAGGCCCTATATAATTGGAGTAAGACTTCTTTACTCCTGTACTCAAATCCTCTTGTAATGAAGGCCAGCATACCATTTGCCTTCCTAATGGCTTGCTGCACCTGCACATTCACTTTCGGTGACTCATGTACAAGGACACCCAGGTCCCTTTGTGCATCTGCATTCCCCAATCTTTCACCATTTAGGAAATACTCTGCCTTTCTGTTTTTTTCTACCAAAGTGGATAACTTCACATTTATCCACATTGTATTCCATCTGCCATGTTCTCTCCCACTCACTGAGCCTGTCGAGATCCCCTTGAAGCCTCTTCACATCCTCTTCACAACTGACACTACCACCTAGCTTTGTATCATCAGCAAATTTGGAAATGTTACATTTAGTCCCCTCATCCAAATCATTGATATAGATTGTGAATAGCTGGGGCCCAAGCACCGATCCTTGCGGTACCCCACTAGTCACAGCCTGCCATCCTGAAAAAGACCTGTTTATCCCTACTCTTTGTTTTCTGTCTGTTAACCAATTCTCAATCCATGCTGGTATATTACCCCCAATTCAATGTGCCCTAATTTTGTTCACCAACCTCTTGTGTGGGACCTTATCGAAGGCCTTCTGAAAATCCAGATACACCACATCTACCGGTTCCCCTTTGTCTACTCCGCTAGTTACATCCTCAAAGAACTCCAATAGGATTGTTAAACAGGATTTCCCTTTCATAAATCCATGTTGACTCTGCCCAATCTTACTATTAGTTTTTAAGTGCCCAGTTATTGCATCCTTTATAATAGATTCCAGCATTTTCCCAACTATTGATGTGAGGCTAACAGGTCTGCAGTTCCCCGTTTTCTCTCTCCCTCCTTTCTTAAACAGCGGGGTTACATTTGCTATCCTCCAATCTGCAGGAACTGTTCCCGAATCTATAGAATTTTGGAAGATGACAACCAATGCGTGCACTACCTCTTTCAAAACCCTAGGATGTAGGTCATCCAGTCCTTGGGATTTATCGACTTTTAGTCCCATTAATTTTGCTAGTACTGTTTTTTTAACTAATAATTTCTTTAAGTTCCTCATTCTAACCACACCCTTAGTTTTCTCGTATTTCTGGGAGGGTTTTTGTGTCTTCCTCCATGAAGACAGAAACAAAAGGTTGGATTTTCAATGACCCGTGGAGTCGGGTTTGGAGGTGTGTGGGGGGTTAAAGTTGCAGATTCGGGGGTCCCGACCCCATCCCGCCTCCATGCCAGTTTCGCTGGCGGTGGGTACCCGACCTGTGCTGAGACCCGACTCCCCGAGGCGGGAAGGGATTAGTGACAATTAACTGCCTGTTAACAGGTAGTTAACAGGCAGTTTTTTGGATAATCCCTATTTTAAAAGGTGAAATGTGGGCTTCCCGACAGGTGGCAACCACGCCAAGTTATCGGGGCGGACCGTGGGTCTGCAGGGGTTGGAGGGGTCGATATGTCCGGTGGGCAGGTGAGTGATGGGTGCATGTGTGCAGAGGTAAGTGTGTAAGGTAAGTGCTAAGTGTGGGAAAAAGTTTTACTTACCTTAACTTCCTCCTGCAGGTGTCAGCCCTTCAGTTCTCGGGAGTCAGAAATCTCACCGGCACAGAAAGCAGAAAAGCCGTGGTCCTGTCAAAAACTGCAGCCTTCTGTTTTCTGTGGTGGAATGATTTCTAACTCCGCCTGAGAGGAAGGACTCAAGTTGGAAATCATATTGTCAGTGCTTGACAGCTTCACAGAGCTGTCAAACGCTGATATTTCATCTGTCAAAAGCTCTTGACAGATGAAATGTCAATCTGTGACGTCACCTGTTGCCAGGTGGCCCTTAATTGGCCTGCTGAGCCCACTGGGCGGGCTCAACAAGGTCAATCAAGGGAAAATACAGTGGGTTGGCCACATCTCGATGGAGGCGGGTTTACAAGCCAAAATGTGGGATTCACGACACCAACCCGACCTGAGTATCAAAATCCAGCCCATAGTATTTATTTAATTTCTCGGCCATTTCCTCATTCCCCATTATAAATTCTCCCGTCTCTGACTGTAAAGGACCTACATTTACCTTCGCCAGTCTTTTCCTTTTCACATACCTATAAAAGCTTTTACAATCCGTTTTTATATTTTTTGCTAGTTTGTGCTCATATTCCATTTTCCCTTTATCAATTTCTTGGTCCCCCTTTGCTGATTTCTAAAAAGATCCCAATCCTCAGGCTGACTGCTTTTTCTGGCAACTTTATAAGCTTCCTCCTTTGACTTAATACTAGCTTTAATTTCTTTTGTTAGCCATGGTTGGATCACTTTTCCTTTTGGGTTTTTATGCCCTAGAGGAATATATGTTTGTTGCAAATTATGCATTAATTCCTTGAATGTTAGCCATTGTATGTCCACCTTCATACCTTTTAGTGTAGTCTCCCAATCTACCATGGCCAACTTGTCCCTCATACCCTTGTAGTTTCCTCTGTTTAGATTGAAGACCTTAGTTTCAGATTGGACTACATCACTCTCAAACTTAATGTAAAATTCAATCATATTATGGTCACTTGTCCCTAAAGGCCCCTTTACCACAAGATTATTGATTAGCCCTTTCTCATTACACAGTACCAGATCCAGAATAGCCTGTTCCCTGGTTGGTTCCTCCACATACTGATCCAGGAAACCATCTCGCATGCATTCCAAGTTGAGGCGACTAGCATAGATGCATTTAAGGGAAAGCTAGATAAGCACAGGAGGAAGAAAGGAATAGAAGGATATGTTAATCGGATTAAATGAAGTAGGGTGGGCGGAGGCTCGTGTGGAGCATATACACCGGCATAGACCTGTTGGACGGAATGGCCTGTGTCTGTGCTGTAAATGCTGTGTAATATAGTACTATGTAATCAGTTGACAAGTCGTTATTTTCTGTCAGCAACAGCTCTGCTTGGTGTCTTCACTAACTTCATTCTTCATCACAACTTTGACTCATTCGGATTCTATCAGTGACTCCAGTGAAACCTGAAATGATGAAGATTGTAATTCTACCCTTCCAAACCACCCACCCCAGTATTGTCCAAACCTCTCCTAAAGGCTCTAATTCCTGCCCTTCTATACCTCACACAAATCGCTGTTCTTCATGTGTGACCACATTGTTCAACTCTGGACCGAACAGCTGAGTCTGATCCTGGACTGCCTGACCATGATGGTTGTGTATTGTATAACACATTTATATCTTGCCAGCAGCAGTCATTGGGTAACATTGAAGAACTCTAATTTCCATGTCTCTTCCAGTATAACCAGTTGTAACATTGAAGTCAATCGGAATCGGGGGATATCTCTCCACTGGCTGGAGTCATACCTAGCACAAAGGAAGATGGTTGTGGTGGTTGGAGGCCAATCATCTCAGCCCCAGGACATCGCTGCAGGAGTTCCTCAGGGCAGTGTCCTAGGCCCAACCATCTTCAGCTGCTTCATCAATGACCTTCCCTCCAACAAAAGGTCAAAATTGGGGATGTTCGCTGATGATTGCACAGTGTTCAGTTCCATTTGCAACTCCTCAGATAATGAAGCAGACCATGCCAACATGCAGCAAGACCTGGACAACATTCAGGCTTGGGCTGATAAGTGGCAAGTAACATTTACGCCACATAAATGTCAGGCAATGACTATCTCCAACAAGCAAGAGTCTAACCACCTCCCCATGACATTTAATGGCATTACCATTGCTGAATCCTCCACCATCAACATCCTGGGGGTCACCATTGACCAGAAACTTAATTGGACCAGCCACATAAATACTGTGGCAACAAGAGCAGGTCAGAGGCTGGGTATTCAGCGGCGAGTGTCTCACCTCCTGACTCCCCAAAGCCTTTCCACCATCAAGTCAGGAGTGTGATGGAATACTCTCTACTTGCCTGGATGAGTGCAGCTCCAACAACACTCAAGAAGCTCGACTCCATCCAGGAAAAAGCAGCCCGCTTAATTGGCACACCATAAAGAAAGAAAGAAAGACTTGCACTTATTTAGTGCCTTTCATGACCACCGTCGTCCCAAAGCACTTTACAGCCAATGAAGTACTTTGTGAAGTGTAGTCACTGTTGTAATGTAGGAAACATGGCAACCAATTTGTACACAGCAAGCTCCCACAAACAGCAATGTGATAACGACCAGATAATCTGTTTTAGATGTTGATTGAGGGCTAAATATTGGCCAGGACACCGGGGATAACTCCCCTGCTCTTGTTCAAAATAGTGCCATAGGATCTTTTACGTCCACCTGAGAGAGTAGACGCAGCCTTGGTTTAACGTCTTATCCGAAAGGTGGCACCTCTGACGGAGCAGCACTCCCTCAGTACTGCACTGTCAGCTTAGATTATTTTGCTCAAGTCTCTGGAGTGGGACTTGAACCCACAACCTGCTGACTCAGAGGCGAGAGTGCTACCAACTGAGCCACACCTGACACTTTCACCACCTTAAACATTCACTGCCTCCACCACCAGCACATCAGGCTGGATTTTGATACTGGGGCGGGTTGGGGTCGTGTCATCCACTTTTCGTATTATCCACCCGACTGCAATTGGATGTGGGAGATTGATGCAATTTTCACCTAATTGGGCAATTGAGTTCCAGCATGTGGGAACCCATGAACCAATTAGTGGTTTCAGTCTGAAAGTCGCCTCTGATGATGTCATCATTGCTACTGCATTGAAGGTCTTCAAACACTGCCTGACCTTTGCTGAGAGAGGACCTGGATGCAAAATGAGCAGCAGCAGCCCTAAGTCTGCTCCCAGATATTTTAACACCACCACTCCCAGATATGTCTCCTCTCCATCTATATATGCATCCCCATAGCCAGCCAAATGTGCTCCCGCCAGGTTTCACAATCATGGTTCAGAACAGGCGTGCTTCACGTAGAACAAGGGTTAAAATCACAAAGGCCTTTCAAAATGGCATTATAGAGGCAATTTAGTGCTTGTTAAGGGCCTTAACAGCCTATCCCGCCTCTTAGAGGTGGGACGGAGTCGGGACCAGCAGACACGATTTAATGAAAATTGCGTGGAGGCGGGATGGAGGCGGACTTGTGCCTGCCCGCCAGTTTTCGCAATTTTAACCCCCCCACATGCCTCCAAACCCGCCTCCACGGGTCAATGAAAATCCAGCCCATCGTGTCTGCAAGATGCACTTCAACTCGCCAAGGCTTCTTCAACAACACCTCCCAAACCCGTGATCTCTACCATGTAGAAGGGCAAGGGCATGGGAACATCGCCACCTGCAGGTTCCCCTCCAAGTCACCATGCTGACTTGGAAATATATCGCCAATCCTTCATCGCCGCTGGGTCAAAGTCCTGGAACTCCCTCCCTAACAGCACTCTGGGAGTACCTTCAGTACATGGACTTCAGTGATTCAAGAAGGCGTCTCGCCACCACCTTCTCAAGGGCAATCAGGGATGGGCAATAAATGCTGGACTTGCCAATGATGCCCACATCCCAGGAATGAATTTTAAAAAATTGGCAGCAGTGTTTGCCCACATAATAGCAGTGACTATATTTCAAAAGTAATTTTTTTGGCTCTGAAGCACTTTGGGAGGCCTAAGTATGTGAAAAGTGTTATATAAATACAAGTTCATTCATTCTTTCTCTGTTCAAGTGATGACTGATTTTAGCACGTTTTCCAGCAGAGCTTGAATCTTATCATTTACTATTTTTTTTTAATAACCTTGATACTTTTTGCCACTTTTGATGCAGAACCTCATTGTTACTGTTGGTTTGTTTTTGTATGTTCGGTTGCATGACAAAAGCATGTAGAAGGCAACTGTAACGAGAATACATGTTTCATTAAATTAACCCTGGTAGTTACTGGAAGCAGCGAAACACCTGCAGAAGTTGTGCTGGACATTGTACCAACACCTCCAAAAATAGATGAGCCAACGGATCACTGATCTCTCGTACAGCCTATCACAAGTTCCAGGAACCGTGGCTCAGTAAGTGATAGATAATTCTGTGTGTAAAAAGACAGTGACTCTGTCTGGGAGAGAGTTCCACAAGTATCAAGATGGAGCACAAAACTTTGCCCAGCTATTCTTTGCAGGTTTATTGGATATGCACGAAATATCATCACAACGGTAACCACTTTTGTGGTCCTGATGTAAGGATGAAGCTCTGACTGAAAGGGAACTGAGCTTTTGTCAAACTCTTATATTTGTTTGGGAGGGAGAAAAGTCATGCAACATTTTTGGTCTGGCGTCTCATACAAGTGATAGTGATTTGTTTTGCCACATTTTATGTCTGTACATTTTGTATTAATGAAGAAATGTGGTGGGAGGGTAAGTTTGCCAAAACCTTTTTATAAGGATGTGTGCTTTTAAAAACAAGCAACTCTTATGATTCTTCGCTATAATCCTTTAGAATATTGAGAGCCCGGTTATGTCTATTCAGTGTATGAGAAGGTGGACACTGGCTTTCAGGTTGTGCTCTTGAAGTTTGTACTGATCAAGAAACAAGAGGTAGGTTTTCTTTGCAGCCCATCAAACAGAGCTCCAATATTTTATCACTGTTCAGACATAGACTGAAGTTGCAAAGCAAAAGTGATCATTGCAATTTAAATGAAATCCTCAATCTGCAGCTCCCACTCCCACCTCTAATTTCCTCTTCTAATTTGGGGTGGAGTATTTTAAGTAGTAGATAATTAATTCCCATGGTCTTGTTAGATGATTCATGCACATCAAAACAACCCCTGTTTATAATGGGGGATTTGTTAGCTAACATTTTGTGTGCATTTATGGATTAGCCGGTTCCACCTGACCCTCTGACCTCTTCCATATTTAGTGTTCTTCATTGAGGAGTGGGGTTGGACTACATAGGCAATTTGCAGTGTCTCAGATTATGTTCTCATAGATAAGGGAGGCCATTTTTCTATAGAAAACTATGTTCTCTCCATCATGTTATCTAACTGCCTATAATGATTTCAGAGATTTTGCTCACACTACCCTACCTGGAAGATCATTCCAGGTACGAATCATTCTCTTGTGCTTCCTGGATGAAGAATGGTGAGAGGTCTGGAGACAGATCCTCAACACCATCACATGCAGCCAAATGTGCAGGGACCAACTCAAGATCATACACTGTGCACACAACACTGGATGACAGGCAATCAGTAACTAGTGGTGTTCCACAGGGGTCAGTGCTGGGTCCCCAACTCTTTACAATCTATATTAACGATTTGGAGGAAGGGACCAAGTGTAACATATCAAAATTTGCAGATGATACAAAGATGGGAGGGAAAGTAGTGAGTGAGGAGGACATAAAAAACCTGCAAGGGGACATAGACAGGCTAAGTAAGTGGGCAGAGATTTGGCAGATGGAATACAACACTGGAAAGTGTGAGGTGATGCACTTTGGCAGGAAAAATCCTAGAGCAATTTATTATCTTAATGGCAAGAAACTGGAGAGTACTGAAGTGCAAAGGGATCTGGGGGTCCTGGTGCACGAAACTCAAAAGGTTAGTATGCAGGTGCAGCAAGTGATTAAGAAGGCAAATGGAATGTTGGCTTTCATTGCTAGGGGGATAGAATATAAAAATAGGGAGGTATTGCTTCAGTTGTACAAGGTATTGGTGAGACCGCACCTGGAATACTGCATACAGTTTTGGTGTCCTTACTTAAGGAAAGACATCCTTGCTCTCGAGGCAGTGCAAAAAAGGTTCACTCGGTTAATTCCGGGGATGAGGGGGTGGTCATATGAGGAGAGGTTGTGTAGATTGGGACTCTACTCATTGGAGTTCAGAAGAATGAGAGGCGATCTTATTGAAACATATCAGATTGTGAAGGGGTTGGATCGGGTGGATGCGGGGAGGATGTTTCCGATGACGGGTGAGACTAGAACTAGGGGACATAGTCTTAGAATAAGGGGCTGCTCTTTCAAAACTGAGATGAGGAGGAACTACTTCACTCAGAGGGTGGTAGGTCCATGGAATATGCTGCCACAAAAAGCTGTAGAAGCTACATCATTAAATAAATTTAAAACAGAAATAGACAGTTTCCTAGAAGTAAAGGGCATTAAGGGTTATGGGGAGCGGGCAGGAATTTGGACATGAGTCTAGGTTCGGATCGGTCATGGCCCTGTGGGTAGTGGAGTGGGCCCAGGGACCGTGTAGCCTGATTCTGCTCCTATTTCGTGTGTGCAATTCTGTTAGATGCAGGAGATGGTTCTGTGATAGTAGATAGTAGATTGGCGGTTAGGATCAGATCAGCCATGATCTTATTGAATGGCGGAGCAGGCTCGAGGGGCCGATTGGCCTACTCCTGCTCCTATTTCTTATGTTCTTATGTTCTTACTGTTGGAGGCACCCCCTTATAATAGGCTGGCTATGCCCCCAGATGTAACCTTTCAGGACAGCAGTCATGGGAGACCACAGGAACAGTGATTGGTCTTCCAATCCCTGAGGATCCAGCTCAGTGCTTGTTAGATCTACACACTGGAGAAAGTGAACCTCTATCAACATCAAGACTAGCTGAGTTCACCCTAATAGCCACATGAAGGTGCATCCCTTCTGTGGTAGAGGCAGCTTTTCCTTCAACAAAAGTGTCTGAAGCATCTGTCGGACATATCCCAATATGAACAGGTGACGTTTGGCCTTCACCTGGAGCTGGAGAAAGCAGTCTGGCGCTCATTCTTGGAGACTTGCTCAGTGCACCCTCCTCTCCCAAACCACCTCGAGGAGAAAGCAGACTAGCACCAGTGACCCACCCATAGACAAACAAGGGCAACAACCCCAACCAACATGACCATTCGTAGACTGGAGCCCCCCCCCCCTCCTACCCACCCCCAGCTCTCTGACAAAACTGCTAACTACAGACAAGAAACAAATTGTTTCAGCCCTTGAACCCAGATTGATCTCATCAGAAGGACAATCACACCAAGAACCTTAATACAGCAATGCACTCCCTGATGCCCTCCGCAAGTACCGTGTAATCTAAACGTACAATTGATTCATAAAATATATATGTGAACGTAAACTCTTGAAAATTCAGTAAAAAAACAAATTGTGTGTGTAGGGGGGTGTGGGGTTAGGGTTAGGGGAGGAGTACATCAGAACATCTGTCCTAAACTTGTATTTTACCTGGTTATATCAAGTTTTCCTGCAGTTGAGATTTAATTTAAAATAGTATTTCAGATTTACCTTTTCTATTCTTCCTGTATTTTATATACCTCTGTGGTCCCCTCCTCATTTACCTCCTTTCATGGCCGAAGATTCCAAGTTTTCCTAAACTTTCCTCATAGCTCAGTCCTCTGACACTAGGGATCAGCCTCATGCCTTTCTTTGCATCACCCCCATGGCTTGAATACTTCCCTTGTGTCTTGGTGATCAGAACTGAAGGCAGCACTCAAGGTGCAAGTTTGTAAGCAAATGACCGACATGGAGCGTTAAAGATGACTGTGGAAATGAAAATTAATCGCCACATTTGTCATCATTTTCTTGGATAGCACTGGAGTGTGAACTTCACAAAACTATTTTTCCTTGAAGGTGGTACTTTTGGACATGCTGAAAGAATATTACGCTGCGTCACATTTCTGCTTTCAGCAGTAGGTACACGATAGTAAATTTGTAGACACTTCGGCCTAGAAATTCCAATACACCGGAAAGCTGTCGATAATGGCGCTGGCCTAGGCTATTTTGGAGCTGCCTTCTAATTAACATCAGCGGTGCGGAGAATTTGTGGTGTAACGCGCTCTTTCCGGTGCTAAGCTCAGCAGGAGGCCGAAGGTCGCGTCTGTGTCCTGCTTGCAGTGAAGGAGAATGGGGAAGAAACGAGCAAACCTGTAGGCCATGTACGGTACAGTTGCCATATTTGTGACAACAATATTACCTGCCACCCGATTAGTAATCAAAGTTACAGGTAAATTGTTTATGCGTTGTGGGGAGTCTGTCGACTGCGCCGGGGAAGTCTGTGGTTTGGTCGGACTTCGGGTTTTATGGGAGCGGAGGAGAAGGGGTGTGGGTGTACAACAGGGCTAATTAATTATCGGAAGTCTGTACCCCTCACAGTGCTGAAGATGGCATGCAGCATTCAGTGTTGTTGAAAGGGAGCACAGGTCATTTATTTTTTACATTGAGCCAAGATGGTCCATGTAATGCTTTCAAGGACTCTCCCCTATCACTTTACCCACACATCTCATTCTAAAGGAATAGAGACTAAGCCAAGGTCTTTATTTCAAATGCTTGTTTAAATTTTCATGTAGCAGGAAGAAAAAGATGTAGGACAGGAACAATAAAATCCAGCCCTTTGTAGTTTTTGAAACCATTATGCTGTAGTCATAATTTCATTGATATGCTGAGGTCACTTTAGTCACTGGCTTAGGAGGGTCTGACAACCGAGGGTTTTTACTATTCCATGGTGAGGACAGAGTACTCATAGCTGATAACTTAAATAATTTGAATTCACACTTCAGATTTCAGAGATCGAAACACAACATCCATAGGTGATTCCTAATCCAAACCTGAAGTTTACTCTTCTCGTCACTCAGAAGTAATCGCCTGCAATATTCTGCATCTTTCCATTTGTTATATTCAGTGTTACAATCTCACCCAGGACCATTTCAAATAAGCAAACCACTGAAAAAACAAATTAAACTGTACCTCTCAAGACCTAGGCTGACACTTTAACCTATCAACCCATTCAATCTCTAACCCAGTTCAATGCTAGGATATGTTAGACAGTACTGTGTAATATTTAATAGAAAATTAAGAAAATGATTTTGCTTTGATATCAGGAGAATACATGTCAACCAAAAGAATAGAATATTCTGGTGCTACTAGTGGCACAGTCACCTGCATTATAAACATTGCTACGTGGAGATAACAGTCCTGGCTGTCTTACATTTGTCAGTTGAAGCGTCCTCATGAGTGTTAACGCTGCTGAAGCACTTTTAGCGGCTGCACGCTCGGGTGTGCTTTGGAGAGGGCTGCAAGAGGAGCGGCGATATCCAAAATGGATGAGCGGGCGTCAACTCGGCGTTGCAGGCAATGGCAGCACTGCCGAATTGCCAAAAATGATTGCTGCCGCGGGACCAGCAGCGGGCGTAAGTGCGGCCATTTCTTTCCCCGAAACGGGCCTCAGCGGCTAGTGGTAAGACCTCGGATTTTTAGCCCCTCACTTTTGTTAAACAAAAGGATCGCCACGGGCATTACTCATGACAACGTGCCAGTTCAGTGTGTATTATACATGGAAACAATGCGAGATCGGAGTTGTGAAGCAGAGCTATTCCATTAGAATAAGGGATGGCCCTTTTTTTGGAAATAGTGGAAGAATATGGTTAACAGCGACATGGCTGTTGGAAAGACTTGGAATGAATCTTGGGAGAGATGTGTGCAGTGACAGTGAAATAACTTCAAATATTTGAGGGAAATTTGAGACCATCAGAAAACTTTGGTAGATTTTTCAACTACAGACGCATTTAAAGTGTGATGTGCACAGCACACGAGTTATTACATATGAGTGGATTTTCCATGGCCTTGCTCATGGTAAGTCAGATGATGTGTATTTTCTAGGGATGATGATATTATACCAGTGAATGTCTAATCTAGTGTTCTGCTGCTGAGGAGAAACTGTGTGCAACCAGGCCTGAACCGTTGAGGCCCCAAGATCGATTGCTGTAAGCAGGTGCACGCTAATAGCTACATCCAAAAGTCAGAAGAGCATATTTTCTGTTGGTAGGAAAGTTTCTTTGAAACCAGCAGAGCGAATCATATTAACTTATATAATTACGATTGTCATTTAATTCTGTTTTCTTCCTAATTATCACTGTTTAATATCACCTTTGTTACAGTTAATAAATCCTTTTCATATACACAGAAAGAAAAGGTAATTCACATAACCATTACCTTCTAACATTATAAATATAATTGCCAACTGTTCCTGTGGAAGAGATCTTTAAATTAATGAGGCAGCCATGAAAATTATTAAATTTTTCTGTTTTCACCCTCAGTTGTTTTGCTGACAGAAGGTGGAGGATGCTCACTGTAAGGTTAAATATTGTTTCTTGTTGATGAGATATGTGACCCAAGTCTTTCTTCCTCTGATTTACTCAAGGAAGCATTTGCGGGGTGGGGGGGTGGCATGGTGGGGGAATTAGTAGCTAGGAACTGAGCATGGTGGTGGAGAAGAGAGTGAGCATTCATGACGATTGAGCTGGTGGGAATAGAGGCAGCGTCCACCGCCGCTGAGCGAATATGAGTAAAATGCTCTGGATCGGATGGCAGGGTTGGGAGGGCAGAAGCACAGGTTCGAGCTAGGAATTTGGCCAGGAGGCAACACAGTCATTTAGGGATAGGGTTGACAACCCTCCCGGATTGTCACCCCGTGAACCAGAATAGACAATTAATCTTCCGGACACTGTTACGAGCAATCGAGGAGAAAACAATTTGTGCCATTTTCTGATTATAGTGCCACTAGTAGCACCAGAATATTCTATTCTTTTGGTTGACATGTATTCTCCTGATATCAATGCGAAATCATTTTCTATTAAATATTACACAGTACTGTCTAACATATCCTAGCATTGATCTGGGTTAGACATTGAATGGGTTGATAGGTTAAAATGTCAGTCTTGGCTCAGTGGTGGTACTCTCGCCTCTGAGTCAGAAGGAGTCCCACACCAGGGACTTGAGCACAAAATTTAGGGTGAGGGAAACTGAAGCTCTTGCAAATCGAGTCTCAGACTCCTGTTACAGAAGTAGTCCTTTGGAAGAAAATTGTTTTCCAACACTACAGGCAATTCTGCATAAGAAGAAGTATTTTATTTTGTTTGATTTTTATGGGTTTTTTTATTTTATGAATGTTACTTGATGTTTTTTCAGGTAGTTGACAAATAAGGGTGTCCGATCAATCCAAATCCACAGGTTTTTTTTCAGTGGTTTGATTGGTTGGTTTCTGCTACTTGCTCATTTTGGTCAATCACTAATTTTTGACCTATGAATGTGGTGCCCTAAAGGGTGACACGTTTGAGGCATGATACCTTTGGGATGACACTTTTAGCTGTGATGCCTTTTGACAGGTGTGATGCAATAGATGCACAGCACATAAGAACATAAGAAATAGGAGCAAGAGTAGGCCATTCGGCCCCTCAAGCCTGCCCCGCCATTCAATAAGATCATGACTGATCTGATCTTGGCCTCAACGCCACTTTCCCGTCCGCGCTCCATAACCCTTGACTACCCTGTAGCTCAAATATATGTCTATCTCCGCCTTGAATATATTCAATGACTCCGCCTCCACAGCTCTCTGGGGTAGAGAATTCCAAAGATTCACGACCCTCTGAGAGAAGAAATTCCTCCTCATTTCTGTTTTAAATGGGCGACCCCTTATCCTGAAACTATGCCCCCTAGTTCTAGATTCCCCCACGAGGGGAAACATCCTCTCTGCATCTACCCTGTCAAGCCCCCTCAGAATCTTATGTTTCAATAAGATCACCTCTCATTCTTCTAAACTCCAATGAGTATAGGCCCAACCTGCTCAACCTTTCTTCATAAGACAACTCCTTCATTTCAGGAATTAACCTAGTGAACCTTCTCTGAACTGCCTCCAATGCAAGTACATTCCTCCTTAAATAAAGAGACCAGAACTGCACGCAGTACTCCAGGTGTGATCTCACCAGCGCCCTGTACAATTGTAGCAAGACTTGCCTACTTTTATACTCCATCCCCCTTGCAATAAAGGCCAACATTCCATTTGCCTTCCTAATTACTTGCCGTACCTGCATGCTAACTTTTTGTGTTTCATGTATGAGGACCCCCAGATCCCTCTGTACGACAGTATTCTGTAGTCTCTCCATTTAAATAATTTGCTTTTTTATTCTTCCTACCAAAGTGGATAACCTCACATTTTCCCACATTATACTCCATCTGCCAAATTTTTACCCACTCACTTAACTTATCTATATCCCTTTGCAGACTCTTTGTGTACTCCTCACAACTTGCTTTCCCACCTATCTCTATCATCAGCAAATTTGGCTACAGTATACTCGGTCCCTTCATCAAAGTCATTAATATAGATTGTAAATAGTTGAGGCCCCAGCACTGATCCCTGTGGCACCCCACTAGTTACAGTTTGCCAACTGGAAAATGACCCATTTATCCCGACTCTTTGTTTTCTGTTAGTTAGCCAATCCTCTATCCATGCTAATATATTACCCCCAACCCCGTGAGCTCTTATCTTGTGCAGTAACCTTTTATGTGGCACCTTATCGGATGCCTTCTGGAAATCCAAATACTGGTTCCCCTTTATCCACCCTGCTCGTTCCATCCTCAAAGAACTCTAGTAAATTTGTCAAACACGATTTCCCTTTCATAAAACCATGTTGACTCTGCTTGATTGTATTATGATTATCTAAATATTACTTCCTTAATAATGGATTCTAGCCTTTTCCCAATGACAGATGTTAGGCTAACTGGCCTATAGTTTCCTGCTTTTTGCCTCCCTCCTTTCTTGAATAGGGGCATTACATTTGCGGTGTTCCAATCCGCTGGAACCTTTCCAGAATCCAGGGAATTTTGGTAGATTACAACCAACGCATCCACTATCTCTGCAGCCACTGCTTTTAACATGCTAGGATGTAGGCCATCAGGTCGAGGGGACTTGTCAGCCTTTAGTCCCATTAGTTTGCTGAGTACTTTTTCTCTAGTAATAGTCATTGTTTTAAGCTCCACCCTCCCTATAGCCCCTTGATTATCAATTATTATTGGGATGCTTTTAGTGTCTTCTACCGTGAAGTCCGATTCAAAATATTTGTTCAAAGTCTCTGCGATTTCCCTGTTTCCTATTATTAATTCCCCAGTCCCATCCTCGAAGGGACCAATGTTTACTTTAGCTACTCTCTTCCCTTTTATATACCTGTAGAAGCCCTTACTGTCTGTTTTTATATTTTTTGCTAGTTTACTTTCATAATCTATCTTCTCCCTCTTATTTTTTTAGTCATCCTTTGCTGGTTTCTAAAATTTTCCCAATCCTCTGGCCTACCTCTAATCTTCACAACATTGTATGCCTTTTCTTTCAATTTGATACCATCTTTAACTTCCTTAGTTAGCCACGGATGGTTCATCCTTCTCGTAGAGTCTTTCTTTCTCACTGGAATAAACCTTTGCTAAGAGTTAGGAAATATCTCAAGTATCTGCCACTGTTTATCTACCATCTTACCTTTTAATCTATTTTCCCAGTCTGCTTTAGCCAACTCTGTCTTCATACCTTTGTAATTGCCTTTATTTAAGTTTAGGACACTAGTTTCAGACCCAAGTTTCTCACCCTCAAACTGAATTTGAAATTCTATCATGCTATGATCACTCTTCCCTAGAGGATCCTTTACTATGAAATCATTAATTAATCCTGTCTCATTACACATTACCAGATCTAAAAAAGCCTTCTCCCTGGTTGGTTCCACACATATTGTTCGAAGAAACCATCCCAAATACATTCAATGAACTCGTCCTCAAGGCTACCCTTGCCAATTTAATTTGTCTAATCTACATGAAGATTAAAATCACCCATGATTATCGCAGTACCTTGCTTACAAGTAGCCACAAGACTTTTTAAATTTTATTGATTTTGTGCATTTTTTTCGCATAGGTTGGAAACCACTTCTCTAACCCACCTCCCATATTTAAAAATATTTGCATCAGATTCCCCAATTTTGCCTTTAGATCCTGCTTGGAACATTTACTTGCTATATCACAGAATGGTGCATTAACTTCAGTGCCTCTGTACAATGTAGGCCTCTGTGATTGTGTTCAGCAGTCTTATACTGCTCATAGAGGCAAATTTCTGATGACTTGCTAGCCTGTGGAGCACTCATTGTACCGGATAATTGGAGGGTAATAGTGTGGTACAGTACCAGAGTACTGAAATGGGTGCTGTTGTCTTCTCATTATGTAAGGTGTGCACTTCGTGTTGAGCCAAAGTACACATGTGGTGAGATGCAGCAGTCGTGCCATTACTTGAAATCTGTGGAATGTGATTAGTCTGATGAGCTTGCTTGGCCTGTAAACAGGAAGGCGTCTCATTTATACTACCATTAGTGAAAATGAGTTTGAAAATGTTTTTATCTCCCAAGCAAAGATAACAGAAATGAGTTTCAGCATAACATCATTTTCTTTGTCTGTTTCGAACTGTTCTGTTTGTTTATCTCAAATTGTTCTGTTGTTGGAAAGTATTTTGTAGTAAGGATGCCTCCAAAGTGTTTCCTGATTTGCTTCACCAATCTTATATTTCACACAACATGCCGGTGTCTTTAATAAAATAAAAGTCATCATTAAGGTGGGCCTTACCACAATACATGAAATAAGGTATTTTTCCATCACATTATCTTTCCTCCTTTAGTCTGCCTACAATCTACAACCCTTTAAACCCCCAGCTTGGCGTTATCTCAGCACTACTTCGTGATTTAGCTCATCTTCTTTCCTACTGTTTTCAATCCTGGTGGTGTCCTGCACTATGGATTTTAGCCGTTAAACTAAAAAGAATCCAAAAGAATGCTAGATAATTGTTGAATACTGTGACTGAAGAGGAGTTTTACATAGATTACATAGAATGTACAGCACAGAAAGAGGCTATTTGCACATCTGGTCTATACCAGTGCAAGCCATTGACAGTGCTATTAATGTTATTACCTTTTGTAGCCTGTATTTCAAATGAATATTTCACTCTCTTCACTAGAACATCGGCACAGTAGGGAAAATTTTGGCACCTCAAAACTCACGTGAATCTGTTATGTAATTGCACAATTTTACTACCCTCAATTTTAATTTTTAGCAATGTACTAATTTATCAGTACATTCTCTAAACCAGCTAATAACAAAGATAATACTGTAGTAATTATGTATAGTTCAATGCTTAGTTTAAATTATGATGCGGAGATGCCGGCTTGGACTGGGGTGGACAAAAATGAGAAGTCGCACAACACCAGGTTATAGTCCAACAGATTTATTTAAAATTACAAGCTTTCGGAGCTATCCTGCCCCTTCTTCAGGTAGAGTTACTGTGAGTCACAGTAACTCTACCTGAAGAAGGGGCAGGATAGCTCCGAAAGCTTGTAATTTTAAATAAATCTGTTGGACTATAACCTGGTGTTGTGCGACTTCTCGTTTTAGTTTAAATTAGGCGTAAGTAACAATGTACTCGTAATACAATTCTCTGAAATAAATGCAAGGTGACATTTTGAAACTACCATGGAACTCAAAATAATAACCTGAATTCAGTGTTCATAAGGAAAAGGAACAGATAAGGTAATACAGGGAGTGCAGTTTTGCAGTTCTCAAAATGCCAGTTGCACTCTTGTTCCTCCTTCAGCAGGAATTATTCTGTTCCCGACTAGAAAGTCCCTTTTGTCACTATACTTCTCTCCAAAACTAATCCTTTGGAAATCATCGCATTTTGTGATGGAAAAATTGTAGGAATGTTTTCCAAACCTGATATTTATAACCTCCTCAAACTATTCACCCCTTGCTCTGATCCACATTGTTGAGCTCTGATGCCAGTTTCTGTTGCATCTTGAAGAGCTAATAATAGGTTGAACGTAGAATCAAGTCAGAGTGTCCTGATACAGAATTTTTTTCTTGCAGCATTTGCAGATAGAAATATTGGTTAATTCTCGATATTTATAATTCTGCATAAAGCTGATCATGAAATGCATTGAGTGTGTTAATCTTTTGAGCCATGGATTTGCCTTTCAAACTGTATAAAGTGCATTTTAAACACAACTTTACTGTTAAATAGTTTGTTTTGTTAATCCTATACATAATGTTTAGATACATCAGCAAAACACTTCTTCCAAATCATGAAGCAGCATTTAGGTAACACAACTAAGTGTACATTTTTTTTGCAGTGAATACAGTACTCCAGTATTTCATTCCTTTCTATTTTCTTCTGCCTGTCAGTTCATTAAAATAGTTGCTGTAGCTGGTATGTGTTTGTTTCAGCAAGTTCATGGTCTCACAGCTGGAACTGGTCATTTAGAGAGCTGGATTATCCAATCAGCCACGGGGCCATTGGGGTTGAGAGCTTGCTTTTGGAAAGTGGCATGCAGCTGATGGGATTCCACACTCGGCCTTGTCTGTGTCTCATCTTATAACTATAATAGGTATGCCACACGGTCAGTACTCTATTCATCGAAGAGAGGGGGATAAAAGTCAGTCTTGTAACTTGTGAAGTTCATAGATACATGTGAGTTTGGTTGGCCTATGTTTTAATGAATGCTAGTGACGAGTGAGTATATTTGCTGCTAGATAAAACTATTTGATAAATTACATAGAATGTACAGCACAGAAACAGACCATTTGGCCCAACTGGTCCAATCCGGTGTTTAAGCTCCACACAAGTCTCTTCCCACCCCTCTTCATCTAATCCGATTAGCATAACCTTCTATTCCTTTCTCCCTAGCTTCCCCTTTAAATGCATCAATTGTTTCAACACATTTTTAAACTGTAGTCTTCTTCAATGTAAAGGCTTACTTTTATAGTCTAATTTTTTCAGCATATAAATTGCTAATAAAACAATAAATTAACTCTAACTGGATTTATATTGCTTCAGGAGGCAAGTAGAAGAGAAGTGTTTTTAGCTTTATGTTTTCGGAGCTTTGCCTGAAGGGCAGGACCTTTCTCTTCACATTCTTGCACCCCTGTAGTCTAACCCTACCCCTACCGCTAACACATGGCCATTGTCCAATGTGGTGGGCTCGCTGTTGTTGTATTTAACACTGCACTTGATCCCTATGTGACTGACTGGAATTAAGGATGCAGTACCATGGATACCTTTTTATTGAGTAAATTCCTGTTTGCATTTTTTTCCAGACAAGTAGAGGCCCTGAATTGAAATGAGGAGAGGTTGGAGGTTTATTAGAAAAATAAAGTTTGAACAGTATTCCCCCTTTAAAATCAACGACCTCCTTGATGTTTTAGCTGGGTTACACAGTGAATACCAGAGCTATCCTACCACTGGTACTGCTGCTATTACAACTACAACAATAGACCTTTTGCTTATAAATAGTGCCTTTTAATGAAGAAACGTCCCAAGGCACTTCACAAATGGGCATAAGTAAAAGAGATGCTGAGCCAGGAAGGGAGAGATTAGAGGGCGTGACTGAAAAGTAAAGTGAAGAGGTTTAGGGAAGTAGCTCCAAAGATTAGGATTGAAATCCGAGGTTCATTCCCCAATCTGTGCCAAGAAGATTGATCTCAACTGAGCTGGCAGTGGAAGTGCTGCAGTTGACTTCAGCACTCCTGAGTAATGGAGAGGAAAGTTAACCACGATTCCCACTCTTTATTAGTGTCCAGCAAGCCCTGCTAGAAGTGTGCGGATGTCAGGGTTTGATTGTGATGCCCCCAGGGTAACATAGCCCACTAATGATCACAATCAAGGCCAACATAAAAACTGAGCACATTTGCAAGGTAACAAAGGGCCCCCCAGTTCCTACTGAACTGTATCCCAGCAACGAGTCAACATGTTACAGAGGAAGGAAGGGAAGATAATTGGCAGAGAAATTTGGTAAGGGGAGGAGGAAAAGCCATAAAATAATTAGGTTTTAAAAATGTAAGAGGAAGTATTAGTTGAAATCAAAATTTGGTGGTAGTGTCTTGTAAGTCACTATCACCTTTGCTTACAGAAAAGGCACAATGACATGATCTAACAGGAAGGCATCATTGCATCGCTGATTACTCTGATCTTACAAACTTACTTTGTTGTTCAGATTGTGGTTGAAGAAAGAATTGCATCTGAAAACAGCATTTAAGTTTATCCTGAACTAGATGTAAACATTCAGAGGAAACTTTTCGCAGTGGTTAAATATGGAACCTTGTAAATGGAGCTTTTGGAACATGCTGTGCCAGGAACTAAGTGCATAGTTACCTCCCCAGCATGAGACCATATCTCTTTAAAATTGACTCTGATAAGATCACGTTCCTGTTAAATAAGGGAAGAAATTACATTTATATAGCACCTTTCACAACCTCAGCATGTTCCAAAACGCATCACAGCCAATGAAGTACTTTTTAAGTGTAGTCACTGTTGTAATGGAGAGAAACATGGCAGCCAATTTGTGCACAGCAAGATCCCACCAACAGCAGTGAGATTAATGACCAGACAATCTGTTTTTTAAATGTTAGTTGAGGGATAAATGTTGGCTAGGACACTGCGAGAACTCCCCTACTCTTTTTTTTGAATAGTGCCATTGGGTCCTTTACGTCCACCTGAGAGTGCAGATGGGCCTCAGTTTAATGTCTTATCTGAAAGATGGCTCCTCTGACAGTGCGGCACTCCCTCAGAACTGCACTGAAGTGTCAGCCTAGATTACGTGCCTGCTCGGGTCTCTAGAATGTGACTTGAGCCCACTACCTCTGACTCAGGTGACTGTACTATTGAACCAAGGCTGACAGCTAACAACAATGTTCTTTGGTAAGATAGAATGGATGTTCTTGGGCTTCACTAAAGTGTGAGTCTTTTCTGAGTGTAACAAGCATTAAGATTAACTGAATATTCTGTAGTTTTCACAGCCAGTAAGGAAAATGGAAAACAAATTATAACTGGCTATGTCTAACATTGTGGTTTGATGCAGGGGACTGGGTGGTGCAGTGGTTTAGCATGCTGGACTTTCACCTTTTGGAATCTGAGTTCAAATCCAGCCTAGACTGATGGATTGAAAATCTGTTCTCTCTGCTGCCTATAAGGCTATTATGTGAAATTTGTACAGTCTCAACCCAGCTCCTTTGGGCACAGTATAAAATTGACCAAACTTGGGCACAATAAACATTAAATCATCAATCTTATTCACAGAGGCAGTGAGTATTACTGGTACAGGAATGAAAATAGTCGCACATGGGGTCTGAGAGCTGCTGTGCTAAGTGCTTGATGCAGACACTGAATGTCAAAAGTTCAACAAATGTGTTTATGCACACTGAAATACTTCACCTTGATGAGGAAAAATTCAACCCCCCTCAAAGAATTAAAAGGTGTTCATTATAATGCCAATTTTTAGCAGTGCCATGAAGAAACAAATAACCTCTTTTTGAAATATATTTTGTAATTCGACATGGAATGCTGAGCGTTTCAGCTGCACCGAATGCTTGTTCCAATTTAGAAAGTGTCTGCACTAGGTTTTATGGTGAAGATATTGGGGTAGATTTTCTTGTTCTTCACCTGGGTGGTAATCGGGCAGGGCGAATCGCTTGCCCTTTATAGAACCCGGTAGAGAACCTGATCTAAAAGCCAAGTACTGTCTGTTTAGCACTGAGATATTCTCTTATTTTACCCACCAATGGAATGTACTGTCTAAAATTGTTTATCAAATGAAACATTTGGAATTAGACAATTGTGAATGAGAAGTTGCGTGTAAATGAGCAGCTCTGCCACATTTAGAATTGAAGCAGAATGCTAAAACTGACACCATCCTGAGGTGATGCAGTTAGTAAACTAATCATAAACTGTGCAAACCCATCCCAACAGCAGTGGGATTTGAGTGACTGATGGGGTCAAACTGCTAACATCTGTTTGAGAAGTGAGTTCCGCCAGTTCTGGGTTACTATCTATTAATAATCCAGTGTAATTTAAAACAGTGATATTTTCCTTACCGCACAGTTTTGGATTTTGATGCCTGACATTATTTAGGTTTACGATAGCAAAATACTGCGGATGCTGGAAATCTGAAATAACAACAGAAAACGCTGGAAAAACTCAGCAGGCCAGGCAGCATCCGTGGAGAGAGAAAGAGAGTTAACGTTTCAGGTCGATGACCTTTCGTCAGAACTGTGAAGAGCCGGAAATCAAATAGATTTAAGGCCAGAGTAAAGCTGGGAAAAGGGGGAGGGGATAAAAGAACAAAGGGGGAGATGAAGAGACATTAAGAGACATTAAGAGATATGCAAGGCTAGAGGTGGTGTTAATGTGACAGATTAAGGCTGAAAGAAGTGTGAAATCCACTGGCAGAATGAAGGACAGCTGCCAGCTTCTAGGAGGAAAAAAAAGGTGGGGGGGGCAAATAAAAGGGTGGAAAAAATAAAATATAAATGTGATTGGAGCTGAGGTTATGATCTAAAATTGTTGAACTCGATATTGAGTCCAGAGGGCTGTAGCGTGCCTAAACGAAAGATGAGGTGCTGTTCCTCGAGCTTACGCTGCGCTTCCGTGGAACAGTGTAATAGGCCGAAGACGGTGAGGTCAGAGTGGGACTGAAGCGGTGAATTAAAGTGACAGGCCACCGGGAGCTCGGGGTCCCCCTTACGGACTGAACGGAGGTGTTCCGCAAAGCGGTCACCCAATCTGCGTTTGGTCTCCCCAATGTAGAGGAGACCACATCGTGAGCAGCGAATACAGTATACTAAATTGCAGGAAGTACAAGTAAATTGCTGTTTCACCTGGAAGGGGTGTTTGGGGCCCTGGACAGTGGGAAGAGGGGCGGTGTAAGGGCATGTGTTGCATCTCCTGCGCGTGCACGGGAAGGTGCCGGGCGAAGGGGAAGGGGTGCTGGGGGTGGTGGAGGAGTGGACTAGGGTGTCGCGGAGGGAGCGGTCCCTGCGGAATGCTGAAAGGGGAGGTGAGGGGAAGATGTGTTTGGTGGTGGGATCACGCTGGAGGTGGCGGAAATGGCGGAGGATGATCCGTTGAATGTGGAGGCTGGTGGGGTGAAAGGTGAGGACAAGGGGAACCCTATCGTGGTTCCGGGAGGGAGGGGCAGGGGTGATGGCAGAAGTGCGGGAGATAGAACGGACACGGTCGAGGGCCGTGTCGACCACGGTAGAGGGGAATCCTCGGTTGAGGAAAAAGGAAGACATGTCGGAAGCACTGGTATGGAAGGTGGCATCATCAGAGCAGATGCGGCGGAGACGGAGAAACTGGGAGAATGGAATAGAGTCCTTACAGGAGGCGGGGTGGGAGGAAGTGTAGTCCAGGTAGCTGTGGGAGTCAGTGGGCTTGTAGTGAATGTTAGTCAATAACCTATCCCCAGAGATGGAGATGGAGAAGTCGAGGAAGGGAAGGGAAGAGTCGGAGATGGACCATGTGAAGGTGAGGGAAGGGTGGAAATTGGAAGCATAGTGAATGAAATGTTCTAGTTCAGGGCGAGAGCAGGAGACGGCACCGATACAGTCATCAATGTACCGGAAAAAGAGGTGAGGGAGGGGACCCGAGTAGGACTGGAACAAAGAGTGTTCCACATATCCCACGAAAAGGCAGGCATAGCTAGGACCCATGCGGGTACCCATAGCAACACCTTTAATTTGGAGGAAATGGGTAGAGTCAAAGGAGAAGTTGTTCAATGTGAGAACAAGTTCAGCCAGGCGGAGGAGGGTGGTGGTGGATGGGGACTGGTTGGGCCTCTGTTCAAGGAAGAAGCGGAGCGCCTTCAGGCCATCCTGGTGGGGAATGGAGGTGTAGAGGGATTGTACGTCCATAGTGAAGAGGAGACGGTTGGGGCCGGGAAACTGGAAACTGTTAAAATGGCGGAGGGCATCGGAAGAGTCGCGGATGTAGGTGGGAAGAGACTGGACAAGGGGAGAAAAAATAGAGTCGAGATAGGAAGAGATAAGTTCCGTGGGGCAAGAACAGGCTGAAACGATGGGTCTACCGGGGCAGTCCTGTTTGTGGATCTTGGGAAGGAGGTAGAAGCGGGCTGTGCGCGGTTGGGGAACTATGAGGTTGGCGGCCGTGGGGGGAAGATCTCCAGAGGAGATGAGGTCAGTGACGGTCTTGGACACGGTGGCTTGATGTTCAGTAGTGGGGTCATGGTCCAGGTGGAGGTAGGAGGAGGTGTCAGAGAGTTGGCGTTCAACTTCCGCTAGGTAGAGGTCGGTTCGCCAAACAACAATAGCGCCACCCTTGTCAGCAGGTTTAATGACAATGTCAGGGTTATTTAGGTTTAATTGTACAATTAATTAGTGTTCTTAAATTCCATCTTTTAGAAAGTCCACTCTCTCTTCATGAATCATAACCACGCAGTCACAGAGTTATATCAACACTCAACCTTAGCATTTACAAATTTCAAGTTTTTTGATACTGAGCTTCATACCAGCTTAAAAGTGGGATCAGACTGTTACGAGTTAAATATCCAGCTTTAAAAAGTTTCCATTGCAGCCTATATGAAACCAAAATAACAAGACTGCCTTTTCGAGATAGTCTTACGCTGTTTGCAAAAGTACAAAGTGCTGTCAGCTCACAGTGACTTCACTCTCACGTAATACTGTTGTCTTTATGTTAATGTGAATCCTAAAAATCCAAATCCCAAATCTGCTAATATAAGTGAGCCATCAAATGGTAAAAATTGAATTCTTTTTGAAATTGAAATATATTGTGGTGTGATGCTACAAGCAGGCAACGTCGGCAAGAAGCAAGTGTCGCATGAGTCATCCTTTTGTGCTCTAATGAAATGGCCAGAAGAGTGGGCGGCATGTTGACAGATCAGAACTGCTGAAAATCATTTTAAGAGGAAAAAAATGCTCTGACTTTGAAAGTGTTGAGATTCTTTCCAGCCCACACAGATCACACATTTTCTGCACACGTACTGATAAAGCAGCCACAAGTTGATGATTTTTATTGTGTGTGTGATTTAGAGAGATAGATTTTTTAAATATATATCTCTATCTAACTAGGTAGTTTACTCTCCTCTTTCCCTCCCGCCTCCAAATCATCAAAATGGTTTCTGAACAAGAAGGTTTGGAGTGTTAATTGAGCTTTAAACACCAGTTATCCTGAGCATTATATATTTTTAAATAAATGATTTTGCTGAGAGAAATTTCCTGCAAAGTTGCACCGCTAGGAAGAATGCAGCAAATTCACGACAGTAACTCTCATTTCTTATCTGAAATAGCCCACTGTATGTATATTATCTTGTAAATTGGCAGCATTGCTACGCTGACAATTTACAGAGAGGTGACGTGATGTAGCTAATAGTTAATTCACTTATAAGATCCATGCTATCTTTTCAACCAGCATCAGATGCCGTTTATCAAAATGTAACTTTATAACTATAGTTCCAGTGAATGGCACACCACTTAACTATTTTATTGAAGTGTGACATGTGGACTAGGCCAGTAGAGGTCTTTGTCTCCTCCTGGCACTGAGAAGCCAACCAATTGAAGAGCTGCTACCCAGACTGGACCTGCCAAGGAAGTAATAGTGTGCCCTAAACTGAGCAAGATGGCAGTAATAAGGTCCAGACAAACTGGTCAAATGGGAATTCACAAATGGTGATCGGTGTTGATGTGGCAACAGCAAGCTTTATTGTATGCAGATATAAAGCAGCTGACTCTCTTGTCATTATGGTGACCTGGTAACATCAGTATGGTTGGGCCAAGTTAGCAGCACACTGACTAACTGTGAACTGCTTTGTTAGAGACCTAAAGATTAATGTTTGGACTAAGTATGATAATGTCGAGCGCAGTTTATTTTTGAAACAATCCTTACTTTTCTGTGTCCAACAAATATTTAACAGTCAAGTTAAATGGCAGAAACTACTTTCAGATTCACCAATGAGGATATTTCCCCATGGTCTCTGTGCAGGTATGTCAGGGAGCCAGTTAGCAGGCTTAAATATTGAGGATAAACAGACAAGCCCTGCTCTGATAATCCCAAGTGTGTTGACAAGCACTGTGCAAAACTTACTGAGCTAAATTTTTGCATGAATGGTGCTGCAGCTAGCCACAGTGAATTTTCTTTGTCCAGAGACATGAATAGATGTTTTAAATGTATTTAGGTATCAAGGCCATACAGAAATATAACTTCTGAACTGTTAAAAACAAAATGTTTTCCCTCTATCAGCTCCCCGCAACATACAACTCACCACTGAAAGCAAGGAGACCGAGCAAACAGAATGATTTGTATTATAGCGATACAAACTTTTTTTTGCTACGTCATAAATTTTATAATTTGCCCCAGTTCTGCTCTGATTTTTAGGCAGCTTATAGAATCATAGAATAGTACAACACAGAAGGAGGCCATTCAGCCCATCGAGTCTGCGCCGGCTCTTTCGAAGAGCAATCCAGTTAGCCCCACTCCACTGCTCTACCCCTACAATTTTTTTTCCTTCAAGTATTTATTTAATTCCCTTTTGAAGGCTACTATTGAATCTGTATCCACCACCCTATCAGGCAGGGCGTTCCAAATCCTAACCACTCATTGAGTAAAAAGGTTTATCCTCATGTCGCCTCTGGTTCTTTTGCCAATCACCTTAAATCTGTGCCCACTCGTTATCGACCCTTCAGCCACTGGAAACAGATTCTCTTTATTTACTCTCTATAAACCCTTCATGATTTTAAACACCTCTATCAACTCTCCTCTTAGCTGTCTCTGCTTCTCTTTGGCTCCATTGCTTTGGGAGGAGTTTGGGAGTTGTGGAGGGCCAGCTCATGCCTCTCCTGGTCCATTTCTACCCACTCCCTCCTCCACTCTAATATAAATGCCATCATTGCCCCATCACCTTCAGCTACCTAGGCTCCATGCTCCAGCATTTCCTCCCTAAACCCCTCAGCCTCTGCAGCGCCCTCTCCTCCTTCAAGAATCTCCTGAAAACCCACCTTTTTGACGCAGCTTTTAGTCATCCTTCCTAATATCTCATTTGGCTTGCCGTCCATTTTTTCCTCATGCCACAGTAAAGGCACTCTATAAATGCACATTGATGTAGATGATGAAGAAGAGATTATTATTGTGAGCTTTACAGCATCAGATGCTTCATTTACAACTGAACAGCTCTGCCAACCTATGTTGAAGTGCAAAGATACTTTGATAATTTTATTTAAAAGGGGATGTAAATATCTCCTGCATGGAGAGTCAAAATCAAAATGCTTACTTTTTTTTTAAAAGCTCAATGAGGTTATGCCCAAGTACGGCACGCCACATACTGTAGTTTGATGTAGTTGCAGATGACTTGTGATGACCCTAATTAGTGTCAATAGTATGTCAGCATCACTTGACATGCCACCAGTTGGGCATTCTGTCAATTCCTAACATTAGTTGCATTAACAATTTCCCAGAATTCTGCATGGTATTTTGAACTTCTGTGAAGTCAATCTTACAGAAAAAGGGAGAAGTATTGATGTATTCCTACAGTGTTACATAGGGGGATTTTTTTTTATAACTGTCATTCATGACATATATGATTGCTTCTACCAATAGATGTTTTATTTAAATCTAAATCTGGAGCTCCTTTCAAGTGGCCTATACGAAATCCAGACCTGTTACCCTTTGCTAAAATCCATTCCAACCATGGTGATAAATTAAAAAGGACATGAAGGAAAAAAAGCTGATCAAAAGTTGCCTGAAAGGAGCGAGCTAACTGGCATTTCACATGGCTCCTGTTGTCACTCTGGACTCCTGTAGAAAATATTTAAGATGGAGGGGTTCTAAGACTATGTCCCCTAGTTCTCGTCTCACCCGTCATCGGGAACATCCTCCCCGCATCCACCCGATCCAACCCCTTCACAATCTTATATGTTTCAATAAGATCGCCTCTCATTCTTCTGAACTCCAATGAGTAGAGTCCCAATCTACCCAACCTCTCCTCATATGACCGCCCCCTCATCCCCGGGATTAACCGAGTGAACCTTTTTTGCACTGCCTCGAGAGCAAGGATGTCTTTCCTTAAGTAAGGACACCAAAACTGTATGCAGTATTCCAGGTGCGGTCTCACCAATACCTTGTACAACTGAAGCAATACCTCCCTATTTTTATATTCTATCCCCCTAGCAATGAAAGCCAACATTCCATTTGCCTTCTTAATCACTTGCTGCACCTGCATACTAACCTTTTGAGTTTCGTGCACCAGGACCCCCAGATCCCTTTGCACTTCAGTACTCTCCAGTTTCTTGCCATTAAGATAATAAATTGCTCTAGGATTTTTCCTGCCAAAGTGCATCACCTCACACTTTCCAGTGTTGTATTCCATCTGCCAAATCTCTGCCCACTTACTTAGCCTGTCTATGTCCCCTTGCAGGTTTTTTATGTCCTCCTCACTCACTACTTTCCCTCCCATCTTTGTATCATCTGCAAATTTTGATATGTTACACTTGGTCCCTTCCTCCAAATCGTTTGGAAAGCAGTATTGATGTAAATGTTATAAACCGTATTGATAATTACTGAAAAGTTACAATAGTAGCTGTCTACATTGCCTTAGGAGTCTGTCTGAGAGTCCTTAAAACTTGCACAGTAGCCCAAAGACTGAGCATCGCAAGCACAGGTTGTGCCCAGGGCAATGACATGTTGGAATACCAGAACAACTTTATCAGTTATATTCTGCAAGTTGAACATTTATCATTGTGCTCATGTTACTCTTTGGATGTTTTGGTGTCCAGTGAAATAGTATTTTCAAATCAATGACTTCTGTTAATATGCCTTGCTGAAACACACAGTACAGATGGAATAAAATCGTGAGACAAGTAGTTCAAAGATTAATTCAGTGGATAATTGCCGAGTAATAGGAAACCTCTTTTATTTCAGCAATGTAAAACCAGTTTGCTATAAGGATACTACTTAAGTGAGATCTTTGCGTGGGCGGATAGGCTATTCAGCTTGTCTACTTTTACATAATGGCAAGAGGTTTTAAAGCTGCAGTATCTATTATTCTGAGTCTTCTACTGACCCATATCGACATTTCTGTAAAAAAAAAAATAAAAAAAATATTCCAAGTAATTGTATGTGAAGTGCTTTGAAATGTTTGAGATGTGATGAGGCACCATACAACTGGAAGTTTTTCTTTCCTTAGTTTGAAATATCTGGCGCATATATAATTTTTAAAAATGTTTATTTTAAAGAATGTATTAAGGGCCCAGCTTTTAGTAATGTTTTCTTGTGATCTACTCACCATCTAAGAATGTGCAGTTAAAGTAACAGTATTATAAATTATTCCAATCTAAGAACTCTTCCATTTTAATAAAATACACTTGTCAGTGTTGTAGAATATGCTTTATATAATTGTTAGCTTGTTATTTCCCACCTAATATTTTTTTGATCAACTTTAGTTGAAAAATTAAAATGCTTGTAGACATTGGGAAGACTGTAGTTTTATTGTACAGTAAATGGGGGAAAATTCAGTTGGTTGCGCCTCCCGTTAGCGCCTTAAGAGGGCGCTAATGGGGCACAAAGCAACTAGCGCCCGGGCGCGGCGATGTTTGCGACGCTCGTGAAATTAACTAGACATTTTGCGGCGGCACTAAACACTACCGCCACGATCTCCTGCGCCGGCAGATCGTGACATCAGTCGAGTGCGCAATGCCCCGGTAGCGCCCCGGAGCGGATATTGAGTGGCGCCCCCGCCTTACCGCCTGCCGCTAGCAACGCCAGGTTGAGGGGAGCTTTTTGCAGTCAGGAAGGGACTGGGGTAGAGCTATTTAAAGGCGACCGCTTCCTGCCTCTTATTGTTGGTGACATTTTTGAACCACGCATTCTGAGAGAAAGAGAGAGAGATTTCTGGAGAGATTCAACGCTGTGTGAAGGAGTTTTGGGTACTGAGCAGCACTTTGCAGGTTCATTTTGATTTGCCCTTCCTTGTATCGATTTAGTAGAGACTGTGGGGACTGCACTCTGAGCTCTTTCCCTGACTCTCCATTGTTCTTTACAGCAGATTTGATATACAGGTCTCTCCAGGCCGAGATTCAAGGCTGCAGTGAGCAGGATGTGGATGGAAAGCAAGATCAACCCTCCCCTTTAAGAACTGGCCGGCGCCATTGTGTGTGTGTTCCATTGCTGACTGACATCACAAGAGCTTCGCCAGCGCTCTGAGGTCGCGCCTCACTCCTCGGCCTTTGCACCTTAAGACAGTTGTGAAGCGCCTGATTTAGCGCTCCAATCACCTCCAGGGGCGATAAAAGTCAAGTTTGCAGTCGGAGGTGATAACTAGCACCAGGCGCTAATCTTTGCGCCCGGCCGATAATTGCGCCCCAAATGGGACGATACTGAATTTCTCCCCCAATGTATTTAAGAATTGCAGCTCTGTTTGAAAATCTTTGCTATCTTAGGATATCATCATAAATGGCTATTTCTGATATGCTGATTTGAAAAAAACACTAGAAATTAATTCAGCAGCGTAAGTTACTTCGATACATAGCATTGCTGCATCCAATATGCTCATACAATACCTTGTGGGGTGTAGGGAACCAATCGTTCTCTCTGGATTGTTATCCATCACATTGGAAGAGAACCCGGAGCCAAAACAGGAATGTGATTACGTCCAAACTGAAGGTAATCATATTTTTCATTTTCGTATGCCACCCAGTTTGGCTCCTTTTCTGTAAGAGAAAAGGCCCCTTGATTGTAAGAGTGAGCCAGTTTAGGTCACGGCTCCAACCATGGATGCTGTTAATGCCACTCTTTTTTCCCCGTTTGATGACAAACAAGTTTAGATGTCGCAGGCCACCTCTCTCGTTTGATCACAAATGCAAGTCTCACATTTCATTCACTATTAATGCAGCCTTCATGCATCTCCATTCCCTCTTTTGTGCCAAATACTTCCTTTCCCATCAGCAACTCTTAATTCTCAATAAAGCCCAACTCTATCCAAGACTTCAACACTGCTCTCATCTCGGAGGAGGCTCTTCTACTACCTCCCTCATGCTCCAGGACAGTATACAAGCAAAAGCCTGTCATCTAATAGGCTATTCCTCTCATTCCAGCCTTTACCTTCTCTTCCTCTCACATCCTTGTTTTGTCTTTATTTTATCGATTGCACCAAAATCTGTCCTTCCTTCATCCTACAATCTTCAGGTTTTTAATACCTAAACTTGGTGTCATGTAATCACTACTTCCCGATTTATCTAGTTTTTTCTTTACTTTTTTAACCTGTGTCCTCGGCTTGTTTCAATGAAGATAGAAAAAAAGCAACAAATTGTGTACGCTCTGCTTTTTGATTCTCTCCTCCTAAATTTTAAAAAGATTTGTCTAGCACTTTTTCATGATGATTGTGCTTCTTAAAGTAGGACCTGACACTCGCGATCTCTTGGTTTACTGAGATTCCTGATGAGTGGGTGCAGGAAGGACTGTCAGCATGAAGATTTCCAACTAATACAACTGCTCAGTACTGAGGCGTTTATCTGCTGAAAAGATATTTTGCAGAATTTCTCCTTTATCCCAAGCGTCAGCCGTTAACACAACCAGCTGATTCCACTGAGCAATGGGAAGGACATGGTTGTTAAGAATTTCCTGATTAAGTGAGCCTGGAGTTTAATACCCTCCTAATCCCACTGATTAAACCTCAGTACCAGTGGAAATATGACATGTAGGTTTGGCCACTTTGTGTGAACAGAAAACAAAAACGAAAAAGCACACAAATATAATATTTATAATGAAAGTCTTTTTGTTTTAATTTTTAACATTTTAACTTCTTTTCCAGAAGTTACTTTATATTTTCTCCCTCCCCACATGCCATTCACCTGACGAGGGGGAAGGTAGCTGATCTGCTTCCATCGCCTTACATAGGATATACGACACAAAAACAGGCCATTCGGCCTAACCAGTCCATGCCGGCATTTATGCTCCACTCGAGCCTCCTCCTGTCTTTCCTCATTTAACTCTATCAGCATAAACCCTCTGTTCCCTTCTGCTAATATTGTTCTGAAACCAGCCATCAGGAGGTAGTTGGTATGTGCGTGTTTGGGAGGAGAGGTAGGGGTCCGAGAAAGATTTTTTTTCCCAACCTTTATCTTAAACTCATCTGGATACGCCTCAGTGCCTTAGTGTCTCTTTCTGTTGGTATGGCTGAAATCAAGAGCTCATAAGCAACTGGGAGCACAACTCGACATCCCAGCTGTTGATGACACTGAATTAGAGCACCAAACCGCTGCATAGCAGCAGAATCCCATACTCTTAACAGATCCTAACTTGAATTTTGATTTTCAAGATTTTTTAATTTTTTTTCCTTTTCTTGTGTTTCACTGTCCAAAAACACTTTGTGTATTGGGAACTTTTCAAAATTACTTTGTTCAAGAATTATTTTTAAAACAAGCACACACCATAGTTTCAGCTCACGCCCTCTAAACATCTGGGCAAGCCCTGAACATTCAAGGACAGGTTGAAGCTGGTGGTTTTCATGACTCAGTTGGCAGCTGACTTGTGCTTGCAGCTCATTGCGAAAAAAATTAGATAATCTTGAGACAATTTTCTCCATACTACAGACATCTGGCAACTGATTCCATCGTACAGATTATGTTTAGTTCAGTCTTGAAACACCACATTGTCCATTCAACAAATTAGCAGTGGTGGTAGATTTCAGATTTTAACTCTGATTTTAAATGGAGCAAAGTTAGGTTAAATAGGGTGCAACTGAAAACCTGCGAGCGAAAGTAGATTGGAATTGGACTTTTCAGTGTGGTGTGGTTGTGATGATAGCAAATTTTGTGACGTGAATGCGGACTGCTGTCATCTCACTGGACCAGAACTTAAGTTACACAAGACAAGTCCCATAGTTGAGCTTTGTCCTCAGGTTGTCTGTAATTGATAATTCTAACACATTAAACACTGTAATGTTACATAGGATTACATAGGATATTCAGCACAGAAACAGGCCATTCAGCCCAACCAGTCCATGCCGGTGTTTATGCTCCACTCGAGCCTCCTCCTGTCTTTCCTCATCTAAATTTATCAGCATAATCCTCTATTCCCTTCTCCCTTATATGCTTGTCTAGCCTCCCCTTAAATGCATCTATACTATTCGCTTCAACCACTCCCTGTGGTAGCGAGTTCCACATTCTCACCACTCTCTTGGTAAAGAAGTTTCTTCTGAGTTCCCTATTTGATTTCTAGCTGACTATCTTATATTGATGGCCTCTAGTTTTGCTCTTCCCCACAAGTGGAAACATTCTCTCTGTATCTACTTTATCAAAATCTTTCATGATTTTAAAGACCTCTATTAGGTTACCCCTCAGCCTTCTCTTTTCAAGAGAAAAGAGACGCAGCCTGTTCATCCTTTCCTGATAGGTATACCCTCGCATTTCTGGTATCATCCTTGTAAATCTTCTCTGCACCCTCTCCAGTGCCTCTATATCCTTTTTATAATATGGCGACCAGAATTGTACACAGTACTCCAAGTGTGGTCTAACCAAGGTTCGATACAAGTTTAGCATAACTTCTCTACTTTTTAATTCTATCCCTCAAAGTAAAACTGAGTGCTTGGTTTGCTGTTTTTATGGCCTTATTAACCTGTGTCGCTACTTTGTGATTTGTGTATTTGTACTCCTAGATCCCTTTGCTCTTGTACCCCACTTAGATTTGTATTTTCCAAGTAATATGTGACCTGCCTATTTTTCTTACCAAAATGTAATGCCTCACATTTATCTGTGTTGAATTTCATTTGCCAATTATTTGCCCATTCTGCAAGTTTATTAATGTCTTGTAATTTGTTACCGCCCTCCTCAGTATTGACTATCCCCCCCAATTTGGTGTCATCTACAAATTTAGAAATTGTTTTTGATTCCAAAGTCTAAATCGTTAATATAAATTGTGAACAACAGTGGTCCCAGCACTGAACCTTGTGGAACACCACTTCCCACCTTCTGCCACTCTGAATAGCTACCCTTTACCCCTACTTTCTGCTTTCTGTCTTGCAGCCAGCTAGCTATCCAGTTGGCTACTTGTCCCCTGACTCCACATGCTCTGACCTTATTCATTAGTCTATTATGTGATAGCTTATCGAAGGCCTTTTGACAATCTAGATAAATTACATCTACTGCATTACCCTTGTCTACTCTCTCTGTTACCTCTTCAAAAAATTCAATGAGGTTGGTCAAGCAAGACTTTCCCTTTAGAAAGCCATGCTGACTATTCATTATTATATTTTTGGTTTCTAGATGTTCTTCCATTTTCTCCTTTAGTAGGGATTCCATTATTTTTCCTACCAGTGATGTTAAGCTGACTGGTCTATAGTTCCCTGGACATGCTCTAACTCCCTTCTTAAATATAGGTATTACGTTAGCTATCCGCCAGCCCTCTGGCACTACACCTTGTTCTAATGAATTATTAAATATGTTTAGTAATGCCTCTGCTATCTCTTCCCTAGATTCTTTTAAAATGCGCGAATGTAATCCGTCCGGACCAAGGGTTTTATCCTCTTTGAGTTTCATTAGTTTATTTAATATTTCTCTCTTTATTTTAAATGCAGTTATCTCATTTCTAATCTCATCATCAGATGTTATGTCCACTTGCTCTGTCTCCCTGGTAAATATTGAAGCAAAGTAATTATTTAATATTTCTGCCATCTCTCTATCGCTGCCAGTGATATTATCCAGTTCATCTCTTAGTGGCCCTATTCCCAGCCCAACTTTACTTTTTTTATTTATGTGCCTGTAAAATATTTTACTATTTTGTCTTATGTTCCTTGATAATTTAATTTCATAGTTCCTTTTTGCCTTTCCAATTGTTTTTTGACTTCTCTCCTAATCTCTTCGTATTCTCTCTTGTCATGCTCTCCCCTGCTGTCCATGTACTTAGTGTATGCCTCTTTCCTTGCCCTCAGTTTTTCCCTTATGTCTTTATTCATCCATGGTGTCTCATTAGTGTTTAGCTTCTTGTTTTTTGCAGAATATATTTTTCACGGACTCTGTTAAACATTGTTTTAAATATTTCCCACTGCTGTTCTACATCATTGTTTGCCAGTATTGTTGTCCGTTTTATTTTCCAAGTTCTATTCTCAGCCCCGCAAAATTGGCTTTTCTCCAATCTATTACCCTGGTCTTCGTCATACTTATGTCCTTCTCAATTATTATCTTAAAGCATATTATATTATGGTCACTATTGCCTAGATGTTCCCCTACTTTTACTTCTATGCTCTGGTTCAATCCCCATTACTAGATCCAATAGTGAATCCTCTCTTGTGCTTCTTGCATATTGGGTTAGAAAGGAGTTCTGTACACATTGTAGGAACTCCATTCTTTTTCTCCTTCACCTACCTCTTCTGACCAATTAATATCAGGGTAGTTGAAATCCCCCATGATGATTATTCTATGATTTTTACTCATTTCCCTAATTTGTTTGCATATTTCTTCCTCCACCTCCCTTTCACTATTAGGTGGTCTGTAAACTATCCCTATTAGTGTGATTTATCCTTTATCTCTATCCACATGGATTCTATTTTTGTCCTGTTGATAGCTGCGTCACTTTTTCTACTACCATTATGCTATCCCTAATAAATACAGCTACTCCACCTCCCCTTTTCCCCTCTCTATCTTTTCTAAATATGTTATACCCTGCAATGTTTAATTCCCAGTCCTGATTTTTCTGTAGCCATGTCTCAGTAATCCCTATTATTTCTGGTTCCTCGCAACATATTATTGCCTCCAGTTCCCCTGTTTTATTACAGACACTTTGTGAATTGCTATACAGACAGCTTAACTCATTTTTAACAGCAGTTCCTCTCACTTTATTCTTAACCATCTTTTTACACTCCTGTTCTATTTATTCCCTGGCCATCAATGTCCTCCCTTACTTTATTCTTTCCTATGCTATTTAGGCTAGTTTTATTTCTTGTAGATCCCTCCCCCCATCTTACTAGTTTAAAGCCTTTGCCATCTGCCTATTTACCCTTTCCACTAGGACTCAGGTCCTATCCCAGTTCAGGTGGAGCTTGGCCCATCAGTACAGCTCCTTCCTGTCCCAGTACTGCTGCCAGTGTCCCATGTAAAGGAACCCCTCTTTCCCACACCAGCCCTTTAGCCATGTGTTCATTCTCTTGATCTGACTGTTTCTATGCCAATTTGCATGTGGCTCGGGCAGTAATCCAGAGATTATTACCCTCGAGGTCCTACTTTTTAATTTCGCTCCTAGCTCCTGACACACACTCAGCAGGACCTCCTCCCTGTTCCTACCTATGTTGTTTGTTCCGACATGGACCACAACAACTGAATTTACCCCCTCCCTTTCCAAATTCCTCTCCAGCCGCCTCGAGATATCCCTTACCCTGGCACCGGCTAGGCAACACACCCTTCGGAATTCTCATTCCTGGCTGCAGAGGCTGAGAGACTCTGGTAAGTGTAAGAATATCTTCCCTTATAACATCTAAGATTAGGTGGCAATTCTGTAGAATACACTTCCCTTTTTATCAGAAATATCCACTTACTGGTGTTTCAGTAGCATACCATTCTGGAGCACCTTTGCACTCTGCCACTGTGACTGCATGTGGATTTACATTCTTGGTTCCTATTTAATTCGGACTACAATGCTCTTCTTTGTGCTTTCCACTAAAGTCAGCTTCCACAAGCAAGCCCACGTTTCCTATGGGCTAAAACTTGACCTTATTCAGCAAATATTTGAGATAGAATTGCTGCGGGAGGAACAATGGAGCCTTGTACTTTTGGGGTATGCAATGGAAATAATATGGCGTACACCACGTGCTCCAGAATTGTTCAAGATTGACGCCATCTATTCAGATGCCTCTGCTGCTCCCCCTTTCCACTGCCCACCAAGCAAAACCTCTCCCCCATGCTACCTGTACCCTTGCCCTGAACACCCATCTCTCTTCAGTTTTTCTCCCATCTCCCCCGTGCAGTCTCTAAGCTCATGTCATCCATGAGACCCATTTCCTGCCCCCTAGACCCCATTCCCACTAAACTGCTGGCCATCCAAATTGCCTTCCTGGCCCTCATGCTGGTTGACATTGTAAATGCTTCACACTCCTCAGACACTGTCCTCCTCCCTTTCAAAATCACCATCAACACTGCGCCCCCCGCCCGCCCCTCCAACACCCTTGACCCCTACCACACCATTTCCAATCTCTGTTTCCTCTCCAGGGTCCATGTTTTCATCTTCCATGCGCATCTCACCTGCAACTCCCTGTTTGAATCTCTCCAATCAGGTTTCCACCCTTCCACAGCACTGAAACAACCCTAATCCAAGTCACAAAAGATATTCTCTGTAACTGCGAATGTGGTGCATTATCTCTCCTTAACTTCTCTGCAGCCTTTGACACAGTCAATGCCAGCACCCTCCTCTAACATCTCTCCTCCATTTTCTAGCTCACTGAAACTGCCCTCGCTCGGTTCCGCTAAGGGAATCGAGGGATATGGAGATCGGGCGGGAAAGTGGAGTTGAGATAGAAGATCAGCCATGATCTTATTGAATGGTGGAGCAGACTCGAGGGGCCGTATGCCCTACTCCTGCTCCTATTTCTTATGTTATTGTGTTCTTATGTTAACTATCCAATTGTTTCTCATCCCACTGCATAGACTGTCGTCTCTGGAATCTCCCAAGGATCCATCCTTGCCCCCCTCCTCTTCCTCATTGGCAAATTGGCTGCCGCGTTTCCTACATTACAACAGTGACTACATTTCAAAAAGTACTTGATTGGCTGTAAAGTACTTTGGGACGTCCGGTAGTCATGAAAGACGCTATATAAATGCAATTCCTTCCTTTCCTTTCCTTCCTCCTTTCTTTCTTTTCCTCCTTCCTTTCTTTCCTCCTTCCTTTCTTTCCATGCTGTCCCTTGGTGACATCATTCGCAGTCATAGGTTTAGTTCCCACATGTACGCTGGCGACATCCAGCTCTACATCTCCACTGCCTCTCCTGACCCCTCCACTGCCTCTGTGTTATCAGACTGGTTGTCCAACATCCAGTCTCAGATGAGCACAATTTCCCCCAACTAAACTTTGAGAAGAACAGAGCCATTATTTTTGACGCTCACCACAATCTCTATACCCTAGCCACCCACTGCCTCACACTCCCCGGACACTGTCTCAGGCTGAACCAGGCTCTTCACAACTTCGGCAGCCTACTTGTCCTGAGCTAGCTACTGACCCCATAACCTCTCCGTCATAAACTCCACTTATTTACACTTCTGTAAGATCACCTGCCTCTGCCCATACCTCAGCCCATCGGCTGCTGAAAGCCTCATTGATGCCTTTGCCATTTCCAGACCTAACGATTCCAATACTCTCCTGGTCAGTCTGCTATCCTCCACCTTCCATAAACTTCAGCTCATCCAAAAACTTATTACTCTTGTCCACAACTCCTGTCCTCGCTGACTTACCATGGCACCCTGTCCTCCAACTGCTCAAATTTAAAATTCTTACTCGTGTTTAAATCCTTCGGTAGTCTTGCCCCTCCCTATCTCTGTAACTTCTTCACTTCACCTCACCATCGGCGGCTGTGTCTTCAGCTGCCTCGGCCCCATGTTCTGCAATTCTCTCTCTCTCCTCCTTTAAGACCCTCTTAAAATCCATCTCTTGGACCGAGCTCTTGGTCACCCCTCCTAATATCTCTATATTTCTCCATGAAGTGCCTTGGGATGTTTTTCTGCATTAAAGTGTTTTTATAAATGCAAGCTGTTGCGCAAACCAACAGAAGCATCACACCGCCAGAACCTGTAACTGTATTTATGAGGAAGAATCTATGACGAAAAGCTCTGCATGAGAAATGAACGTCACTGAGTTCCTCATTAGGCCCCTTACCTGTATAGTGAAATAGGAAACTGAAGAACATGATGCACCCGCCTGGTTATAAGTCTCTCGCCCTTTTACATCAAAGTAAGATTAAAAAGATATCCTTTGCAATTATCAACCCTGTCAATCAAAGGTATCAGATCAGCATGATCAGGTATATGGTTGTCAAACAAAACCAGCCACAAAGGCACTATATCATGGCATCAGTTGAATTGATTACCAGTCCACACCTTGTCAGGGTCTTGCGTATCTAACAAATGCCATGATGAGACAAACAGATTAGCTTAGGAAATAGCTCTTTGACCTGCCAAACAAAGCACGTAGCCTGTATCCTGCAAGCAGCATGACTCAAACATCATCTTGTCGACAATAAGTAAGGATGGTTAAAGTCAGTTTTCCCCAATTTCCATCATAAATTCCCAGATATTTTTCAGGTTGGTGGATCAGTAAAAACTGATACACTCCCGATTATTGGAAAAAAAAGCCTTCAATTTTATTTATATAATTCTTCACATTAAAAATTGGATCCTGAGATGCACGCACATCTTGGGACTAAGTTTTTTTTCTTTTAGTGTGAAGAATGGAGTATTGTCTTTTGGTGATTTTCAGCGTGAAGAAGGAGACGTTCCTGTGGTGAATTCAGAATTTCAAAAGTAGAATGGAAAAGTTTAAGTGTGACTGTTCTATTTGGATTTATTAGAGGGGCCGGTTGAATAGTTCATTTAACAGATACATTTGAATGCTTAGTAAATAGTATTTGTTTTGTAAAACCTGTCTTTATACTGTCATATTTAAAAAAAATTTTTTTAGAACAATCAAGTTTTTACAGGTTGAAAGCTTATGCTGACTGATGCAAAAGCCTGGCAAATCTTCATTTCTACAACCATCTGACCAAAATCCAGTGCTCTGCAAATAGAGACATATAAATACATATTTTCAAGGAAACAAGACAATTCCCAAAGTTAAAAACCTCCAGTATATACACGGCAATTAAAAACAGTGGTTAACAGATAACAGAAGTAAACAGATGACCGGCTCAGTGAGTTCTGTGACTCAAATCACTACAAACTAAACTTTCCAGAATCTTTTCAAACCGCCATTGAGTTTTATAAAAGTGCTGCCTGTGAGCTTTCTAAATAATTGGGGGTTGTCATTTAGCTTAACTGTGCCTTCTTTAGTAAAGAGGAGAGGATGGGCAGAATGGAAAAGGAGGGGTGGTGGGGGGGAGTAGCCCTGATAATAAAGGATGACATAAGGACAGTAGAGAGAAAGGATCTCGGTTCGGAAGATCAGGAAGTAGAATCAGTATGGGTGGAGATCAGGAATAACAAGGGGCAGAAAACACTGGTGGGAGTAGTATATAGACCCCCTAACAGTAGCTATACCATTGGACAGAATATTAATCAAGAAATAGTAGGAGTTTGCAGATGACACAAAGCTGGGTGGGCGTGTGTGCTGCGAGGAGGATGCCGAGAAACTCCAGTATGATTTGGACAGGTTGGGTGATTGGGCAGAAGCATGGCAGATGCAGTATAATGTGGATAAATGTGAGGTTATCCACTTTGGTGGCAAAAACAGAAAGGCAGATTATTATCTGAACGGCAATAGATTGGGAGAAGGGGAAGTGCAACGAGACCTGGGTGTCCTTGTGCACCAGTCGCTGCAGGTACAGCAGGCGGTTAAGAAGATTTGAGTACAGGAACAAGGATGTCTTGCTGCAGCTGTACAGGGCCTTGGTGAGACCACACCTTGAGTATTGTGTGCAGTTTTGGTCGCCTTATCTGAGGAAGGATGTTCTTGCCATGGAGGGTGTGCAGCGAAGATTCACCAGACTGATACCTGGGATGGCAGGAATGACGTACGAGGAGAGATTGGGTCGATTGGGCTTATACTCGCTGGAGTTTAGAAGAATGAGAGGAGATCAGAAGAATGAGAGGAGATCTCATTGAAACTTATAAAATTCTAACAGGGCTAGACAGACTGGATGCAGGAAGGATGTTCCTGATGGCGGGTGAGTCCAGAACAAGAGGTCACAGTCTAAAGATAAGGGGTAAGCCATTTAGGACAGAGATGAGGAGGAATTTCTTCACCCAGAGAGTGGTGAACCTGTGGAATTCTCTACCACAGAAGGCAGTTGAGGCCAAGTCAGTAAATATATTCAAGAAGGAGTTAGATATATTTCTTAAGGCTAAAGGTATCAAGGGCTATGGGGAGAAGGCAGGGACAGGGTACTGAGTTTGGATGATCAGCCATGATCTCATCGAATGGCGGAGCAGGCTCGAGGGGCCGAATGGCCTATTCCTGCTCCTATCTTCTATGTTTCTATGTAACAAAGGTAATAATCGGGGGGGGGGGGGACTTTAATCTTCATATAGACTGAACAAATCAAATTGGCAAAGGTAGTCTGGAGGACGAGTTCATGGAATGCATTCGGGACAGTTTCCTAGAACAATACGTCATGAACCAACCAGGGAACAGGCTATTTTAGATCTTGTATTGTGTAATGAGACAGGGGCAATTAGCAATCTCATAGTAAAGGATCATCTGGGGCAGAGTGATCATAATATGAGAGAATTTCACATTAAGTTTGAGAGTGACTTGCCTAAGTCCGAAACGGGAGTCTTAAACTTAAATAAAGCCAATTACATAGATATGAGGGGCGAGTTGGCTGAGGTAGATTGGAAAAATAGATTAAAAGGTATGGCGGTAGATAAGCAGTGGCTAGCATTTAAAGAAATATTTCATAATTCTCAACAAAAATACATTCCATTAAGTAACACAAACTCCACGGGAAAAGTGATCCATCCATGACTAACTAAAGAAGCTAAGGATAGCATTAGATTGAAAGAAGAAGCTTATAATGTGGCAAAGAATAGTAGTAAGCCTGAGGATTGGGAGAGTTTCAGAAACCAGCAAAGGATAACCAAAAAATTGATAAAAAGGAAAAGAATAGAATATGAGAGAAAACTAGTAAGAAATATAAAAGCAGATTGTAAGAGCTTCTACAAGTATATAAAAAGGAAGAGTAGCAAAAGTAAACATTGGTCCCTTAGAGGCTGAGACAGGAGAAATTATTATGGGGAATAAGGAAATGGCTTAAACGAAAAAACAAATATTTTGTATCTGTCTTCACAGTAGACGATACCAAAAGTGGTGGGGAACCAAGGGTCTAATGAGGGTGAGGAACTTAACGTAATTAATATAAGTAGAGAAAAAGTACTAGAGAAACTAATGGGACTAAAAGCCAACAAATCCCCTGGACCTGGCGGCCTACATCCTAGGGTTCTAAAAGAGGTGGCTGCAGAGATAGTGGATGCATTGGTTTTGATCTTCCAAAGTTCCCTAGGTTCTAGAATGGTCCCAGCGGATTGGAAGGTAGCAAATGTAACACCGCTATTCAAGAAAGGAGGGAGAGAGAAAACAGGAAACTACAGGCCAGTTAGCCTGACATCAGTCGTCGGGAAAATGCTGGAATCCAATTTTAAGGAAGTGGTATCAGGGCACTTAGAAAATCATAATATGATTAGGCAGAGTCAACATGGTTTTATGAAAGGTAAATCGTGTTTGACAAACTTATTAGTTTTTTGAACATGTAACTAGCAGGGTAGATAAAGGGGAACCAGTGGATGTAGTATATTTGGATTTCCAAAAGGCATCCGGTAAGGTGCCACATAAAAGGTTATTACACAAGATAAAGGCTCATCGGGTTGGGGGTAATATTGTGGCATGGATAGAGGATTGGTTAACGGACAGAAAACAGAGAGTAGGGATAAACGTGTCTTTTTCAGGTTGGCAGGCTGTAACTAGTGGGGTGCCGCAAGGATCAGTGCTGGGGCCTCAGCTATTTACAATCTATATTAATGACCTAGATGAAGGGACCGAGTGTAATGTATCCAAGTTTGCTGACGATACAAAACTAGGTGGGACAGTAAGCTGTGAGGAGAACACAGAGTCTGCAAAGGGATATAGATAGACTAAGTGAGTGGGCAGTAAGGTGGCAGATGGAGTATAATGTAGGGAAATGTGAGGTTATTCACTTTGGTAGGAAGAATAGAAAAACAGAATATTTTTTAAATGGTGAGAAACTTTTAAATGTTGGTGTTCAGAGACATTTGGGTGTCCTCGTGCAAGAAACACAAAGCTAGCATGCAGGTACAGCAAGTAATAAGGAAGGCAAATGGCATGTTGGCCTTTATTGCAAAGGGGTTGGAGTACAAGAGTAAGGAAGTCTTATTACAATTATACAGGGCCTTGGTGGGACCACACCTGGAGTACTCTGCACAGTTTTGGTCTCCTTATCTAAGGAAGGATATACTTGCTTTGGAGGCGGTGCAACGAAGGTTCACTAGATTGATTCCTGGGATGAGAGGGCTGTCCTATGATGAGAGATTGTGTAGAATGGGCCTATACTCTCTGGAGTTTAGAAGAATGAGAGGTGATCTCATTGAAACATACAAGATGATTGACAGGGTAGATGCTGAGAGGTTGTTTCCCCTGGCTGGAGTGTCTGGAACTAGGGAGCATTGTCTCAGGATAAGCCATTTAAGACTGAGATGAGGAGAAATTTCTTCACTCAGAGGGTTGTGAATCTTTGGAATTCTCTGCCCCAGAGGGCTGTGCATGCTGAGTCTTTGAGTATATTCAAGGCTGAGATAGATAGATTTTTGGACTCTAGGGGAATCAAGGGATATGGAAATCGGGCGGGAAAGTGGAGTTGAGGTCAATGATCAGCCATGATCTTATTGAATGGGGGAGCAGGCTCGAGGGGCCGTACGGCCTACTCCTGCTCCTATTTCTTATGTTTTAGACCCTTCCTGTTCTCTTGAGTTTTAGTGTTGTTCTAAATAAAAACTGATTTTCTGTAAATTTACTCAAGTTTTTGGAGGTTGAGTTTTTTTTCTCCTCAATTTTCTCTTGGTTTTCGATTTGGAAATAAAAATCTGACTAACACCCAAAAATACCTGGGATTTTAAATGAGAAATTAAAAAAAGGCTTTAATCATACTTAACAAAAGAAAACCTCCGTCTAACATTGTTCTGAGTCATGCACATTTCCCTAATGTAATTAAAATGATCAAAGAAGTTACACTATTAAATGGCCATGGGTCAAAGGTTACTGTAGTCCCAACCTAGACAATATGAGTCCTGATTTTAAATTGGGGCAGGGTAGAGGCGGGCGGCCAACAGCCCTGACCTCCGCTGCGTGAAGCTCGGGCGCTTTTAACTCCCGGACCTCATCTACATGCCCCGGTCAGTTTCCCACCGGCGAGCGAGAGCGCAAAGGCTGCCGCTGGGGACTGAAGGAACTGTCCCTGACATCAAGGTAAATTGTGGGGAGGGAGTTTCAGGAGGGCCTTGTGATCAGGTGGGGGCGGTGGGGAGTGGGTAGTGGGGGGAGGCTCCCGCTCCTCCTGGCCCCACAAGGAAAGTAGATTTTTAAAAAGTTGAAAAGACGTCTGGCCGACCTGCTAGGTTGACCTGGTGGGAAAGCCACAACCACTTCCTCATTCAGGCCATGTTTAAAATAGCAGTTGGGTCATGTCATCGGAACCGTTTGCATATGTAAAGAAGGACCCTGGCGATTTCTGTCAGGTGTCCTTCTCGTCTGCTTGGAAGAGCAGGTTAAAAATAGACAGTGGGACGTTGGCAGCTAAGTCCTCTCGGTGATTTTAACTGTCTGCCCCTGTGATGTGTATTTCACTCCCATATACTAAGGCAAACTAACCCCTTCTGAGGGAGCAATAACCAACACCATTTTTAAATCATATGGGGCTTGACCAAAATTCATATAGAAAGATAAAAATGTATAATTTGTTATGATCTGTATTGAGATTGTTCCTCAGGTTGATAATAGTTCCCTAAACAATGATTTTTGATTGTCGTGGGAAGCTACTGATCAGAGATAGGCTTGTTTCCCTTCGGGAAGGGAGGTAAAACTCAAATGTTCAATCATTTGGCTGCTTTTATGTGCCTCCTAGTGGCCATTACTGGAGCAGCATTGGCAGAGGCATGGAGCAAGTCTCCAGTCCACCTGTCGGTCTGTTAAAGGAGGTTCAGAAAAACTTGACAAAATATATAAATCCTCTTAAGAGAAAAAACCAAAATAAATGACGGCACAACAATTTCACTTACTGCATTCACTGAAGTGGGTTTGTTGGCTGAATTTATTAAGAGGTTATGGTTTAGAGGAGGAGGAGAGGATTTGGAAGGAATTTTTTTAATAAAGAGATCCAAAAATTTAAAGTGTTATTATGGGGAAACGCAGAGAGAGAGAGAAACAAACACTGACAACATTTTATTTGGTGTTGGTATTAAATGTAATTTTAACATTCTAATCGGCCCCCAAGTAACTGGAGACTAAATCTGCTAGAGGGGAATAATTCTAGGATTGATCTAACGGAATGGAAATACCACAGATTTTTAAAAAAAAATCAATTTTAATATTCTGGTAGTGGAGATTAGATAAGTGACCTGTGATTGCAAAGCTCTACACTTTGTCACCAGAATTGGTTAACTGCTAAAGGCAGAAACAGGAAGGGAGCTGTGATTATAAATGACTGAAGGTAATGAGTAATAAGATTCCTTCTGATTAAGGAATAATTTGAAGTTTTATTTCAGATGCACTGGAATTCAAGTTGGGGTGATGTGTCTTTTAAAAAATTTTCTCCACTCCTTAAGATACTGAATAGGAGTCCATGAGTGCAGAGAGCTCTGAGGTACCTCGCCTAAGTGACTATTCCTCCTTTCTGAGCCTAGATTGTGTTAGCAGGCTATTGCCCTGTGGGGGCATCATTACTGAGTCTAATCCTGTCCTCATCCAACATCTATGTTGCATAATTTCCAGCAGGGGTAACTGGATAGTGATCAAGAATAGGAATCCTGGCTGTTGTTTAATAGAAACATAGAAGATAGGAGCAGGAGTAGGCCATTCGGCCCCTCGAGCCTGCTCCGCCATTTAATGAGATCATGGCTGATCATCCAAATTCAGTACCCTGTCCCTGCTTTCTCCCCATATTCCTTGATCCCTTTAACCTTAAGAAATATATCTAACTCCTTCTTGAATATATTTAATGAATTGGCCTCACCGGCCTTCTGTGGTAGAGAATTCCACAGGTTCCCCACTCTCTGGGTGAAGAAATTCCTCCTCATCTCAGTCCTAAATGGCTTACCCCTTATCCTTGGACTGTGACCCCTGGTTCTGGACACCCCCGCCATCAGGAACATCCTTCCTGCATCTAGTCTGTCTAGTCCTGTTAGAATTTTATAAGTTTCAATGAGATCCCCTCTCATTCTTCTAAACTCCAGCGAATACAAGCTCAATCGACCCAATCTCTCTTCATACTCCTTTGTAGCCCAAGAGCACAGATGCCAATTGTAGAACCCAGATGGTCACCCTGGCTGAGATTAGCTAACTGAGCACAGACCAAGGATTGAATCTTGAACCTGCATAGCTGCTAGAATTGATAAATATAGGGCACAGTGCATTCCAGTAACATTGCTATTTTTGTCACTAGCTTTCCAGTTTATTGTTTCACTTGAACAAAGGGCATCTGAAAACCTAAATTTAAAAGCAGACTGACTGAGGATATGCACCATTTTAAAAGGGCGTATTCCCTTTCCCTTGTCTTGCATCATTCCCCAACTAAGAGTGCAGGCGGACAACCGGCTCCCTCCCAGACTTCTGCTGACGCTGTGGTTAATCCAGCTGCCTGTAGGTGTGTAGGAACAGTGCAGGGTCACTCAGCTTTGCCAACACTTGCAATTTACTTACAAGTCTCACGAATTGTGGAGGTGTCTCTTTTAATACTTAATTCATGTTGGAAAGCGATGTTTAAACTCCCTGCATGAATTGTGAGCATTAATCACAACTTCCACAAATCACAGGGCCTGTGAGTGAATCGTATGTGTTTGGAGGTTGGTTACTTCTCTTGCCCCCCTACTGCCCCCCCTCACCCTACCCTGTGGGAATGCTGCAGCGCTGTACCTGACACTTTTTCCCTGATGGCCCAACTAATCTGAAGAACCCTACATAAGGATCTTGGTTCATTTAATAAAAACATGTTCAATATGTGTGAATACTCAAGGTTGAATGAGAGAAGGGGAAATAAATGTTACATGAGAAAATAAAATTAAATACAGTGCTCTAACCTAAATGAGGTTGGTCTTTGTTAAAATGCAATGAGACAATTCAGATTGAAGTACGTTATTGTATTGTGGAAATTTCATTGAGAGGCCAGAGATACACTATGACTGTTCTCACTGCACAAGGTTGAAGACATAGAAATACAAATATTTACCACACAGAAACAGGCTACTCTGTCCAACAGGTCCATGCTGGTGTTTATGCTCCACACGAGCCTCCTCCTTACCCCTCTTCATCTAATCCCAGCAACATATCCTTCCATTCCTTTCTCCATCATGTGCTTATCTAGCTTCCCCTTAAATGCAACATTGTTTTATTCCACTGGAACGCAACAGGAACCAGGAACCAGTTGGACTGAACCCTCTAGGTACTGATGGGGAATTTCACCACAAACCACAAAAATAAACAATCCACTGAAAGAATTTTGGAAATTTCAAAAATGCTCTGCTGTTTGACATGTTCCTTATCATTGTTTTAGAATATTTGAAACCGAAAGATGGGTCCAGAGTCCTTAAAGGAACTGGGTAAGGCACAAATTGAGATTATGCATTTCCTGGCCAAAAAACATTTGGAGGTTTCTCAAAAAATAGAGGAAAAGCATTGTGAAATTCATCTCGGGAGTCATCCTAAAAGGTGAAATTCAACAAATGGCAGGAAGAAAACTGATTTTAACAGATGTACTGATATTGGTCCAACTGCGACAGCAGTCTTCAAATGTATGACCCCTAGCTCCTCTCTTGTATGTTTTATAGGTATGATTTGGTTGACGAGTTTGACAGTATCATATTGGACATACACACTGATACGTGTTGGTTGATGACTAATTGTTTGCTGGAGGAAAATTCATAGACCGAATTCTGCAGGTCGGGCGAGGGAGTGTTGATCTGCTGTAATAGCTGTGAGGAGCGGTATGTCTGGGTGTGTCGTAGAAGGGATAAGGTTCAGTCATTCTGGAGTAACTAAACTGATGAAGCTGAATTCATTTTCTGTTTACAGTTTTCATTAAATACTTGTCTGGTTTTAAGACCATCTTGAGTAACCCACTGCTATACGCTGTTTGTTTTTTTATAAATAAATATTTTTACATGAACACACATGATTTATTGAATCATAACTTATTTAGGGTAAGCTATGTTTTTTCTACTAGTTTTTCTGTTCGGGTTTCCTCAATTCATACACCACTTGTGATTGAGAGGGTAAATGACCTTTACCCAGGTGTCTGCAGTGTCCGTGAATATCCAGTGTCCGTCCGCTTCCCTTGGTCTTCTACAATTTTGTCTTCCTGTGTGTTGCTCCCAAACCTTTTCTTGGCGTTTCTTATTTGGTGTTGAGCTTTCAGCCATCTAGGTTTTGCCTTTCCCTGTCTCCTCCCCTTCGCCCCCCACCCCCAAAAAAACCTTGGCACTTCCCTTATCCTTTTTAAAACCCTCGTCAAAACCTATCTTTTGACTCGGCACTCAGTCAACTCTTATTCAGCTACTGCTTGTTCTGCTCAGTCCCATTTGAAGCAGTTATGTTGAAGGCACAATGCAAATGCAAGTTGTTATTGAATGGAAATGCATCCTTGATTTTGACCCAGAACACAGGGAGAAAATTGGACTCCCTTGATTACTGTGGTAAACATTTTGAAATCTAATGAATCGGTTAGCTTTCATAGTCATAACAAGAGTTATCTCAAGAACAATTGTTATAATAATGTTCTAACCTCATCATGTTGGAATTACAATGCATGGTGCCATGGCACTGGAGGGAAGGAGACGTAGTTTCAACTTCCTGCATGTCACTGAGTTCCTGACAGCAGCCATGCTTTTGTGAGGAGGCACTAACCGAATAGATCATGTGAGCCTCCTAACTGATAAGATTCAGAGCAACATTGATGATGACCTGGGAGTAGTTAACGCACTTGTTGGAGAAAGTACATGGCCTTCAGAGACAGGACACTAGAGACTGGGCAGAAAATAGAGGGATTTTGCCTGCAGTTGAATGCCTGATGCAGTGTTGTGAACAATTGAGCACAGTACATTTAGTTTTTTAAAACGTGATCTGACCTTTTGCTAATGTTGGGGATATTTCCACTCTATCGACACTAATGAGTTATGATGGTATAGAATTGTTAAACTTCTTGAACTTCATGTTTTCACTAAATGGTAGGCTTTAATGGTACAGACTGCTAGCCAGACATTCTGATGGTAGCATCTTATCAAAATCACTTCTGGAAACCCAGCCCCAAGTCATTCAAAGTAAGTTTACAGGGCGAGCCAAGAAAGTTAGTCCCAGGGGCTGAAAGATGAAATAAAGCATGGCAAAAGCTCCTACTCATTAAACAGCTCACATTATCAGAATTAACCTGGTAATAACCTTGTACAGCAATCGTCATCCTGCTCTGAAATTACTGAACCTAATCAAAAGCAGCCTTCTTGATTGTATCGCATTGTACATGGGCGCTCGTATGGCTAGCTACATAGCTCTTGGACCATGTCAGGCTATTTTTGGCTATCTGTCTGTAGCTGGGAAATACTGTGAATCCTTAGTGCATTAGGAGCAATGATGAGAAACAGTTTATTTTTTCCTGTTGAAAGAGTGTCCTGCAGGAGACACTTCATCAGGTTTGTAAAATAAAGGAAGCAGAGTTGCCACCTATTTCCAATGCCAAAATTGGACAAAGTGTGTGATGGGGGCATGGCAGGGGCAGGATCATGGATTGAATTTTGGGATTTGCTTTGCTGCTGATAAAAGTTCATCAGAAACCTTAATAACTAATGCTTCCATATCATGAGGCATGAAATTTAAAACCAGACACCTTGCTCAAAAACTGCACTGTTCCAAAATTAGATCGATGGCAACTGTAGGGAATTCATGATAATGTGGTTGTTGACTTCGGAACATTATTGTACTCATTGTGAGATTTTGTTAAATTTTTGTGTTGGGTTCAATTCAACATTAGAATAGATATTGGAATGTTCTTTATAGAATTTCATGGTTCTGCAGAAGTAACACGTACTATAACACAAAGTTTTCATGGCAGGCACTTGGCAATGTTTTAGTGGAGTTGTTGGACCCAGGTGTTGGTAATTCTTCAGAAACTGTCTTAGACATTCCAATATGGCTGTAATGTAGGATTCATTACTTCTTTAATCCTTCATTATGTTCACGTTGGATATCTGCGCCATCTCTACTGTGATAGTTGATCTCCCAGGTTGTTATTGGAACTAGGTTAGTTGCAGCAGCTGACATTTCTGACTAATCCAGTATCCATTAATCAGAAGAATTAAATGGAGCTGCTTATAAATCCAGATGCAGGCCTTTGCTGGTCTTGACCATTGTGGCTGTTTGTTGGTGAACTTTCAATTAGAATTTGAAGTTTTGCATAATTACAGTTAACTTAATTTTTCAATTACAACTCATTAATTGCTAGAATTGTTTCAGCTTACTTAAATTTTCAGATTTTGGTGTGGAACTGTAATGACTGCCATCTACATTTGTTGTGAAATGTAATTCTCAGGTCTTAATGGTCCATGTTGTCGTCATGGACTAATCATAAAGTAAATGGGAACTTATATCCATACAGACTCAAAGATAGCTAAAATGTATTAAATGTCTTCCTGTCCACATTAATCTTTGTTACCATGTCACAATTTTTGAGTCACACTTTTTATGTCGACATGTTATAATGGGAAAATCCTCTCTTAGCAATTCATCATCACACTTTGTCAAATGGCTCAAAGTAAAACAGGAGCAAATCAAAACTTAAGAGGTAGGAAACATATGAATCAAAAGCAAGGTAAGTGGTTAAAAAACTGCAAATGAGAAACTTCTAATTCCTATGAAGATGACCAATCCTGAATGATTAGGGACTACAAATGCAAAAAGATCAAAACAATGAGAACAGATCACTCAAAACAATGAGAACAGATCACACAAAACGCTTTTTGGGGACAAAAAAAAATCACAATTTTTCTCACAGTAACTGCAATTTGTAATGTCAAAATAAGGTTTTAAAAAATGACACATTTTACAATAACATGATTAAATCTACCCATTGAATTGTCTTCCATAATGTTTTTACTTCGAGGCCCCATAGCCTGTCTCAAAAGCTTGGGCTTTGGCTGGATAGTTTGACCCCAGAACAGTTGAAAAGGGTTTTCAACCACATCTATGCATTCTGAGCATCTGCAGTTTGCAGAATTTCCAACATGCGTTAGTAAGTTTCTGAGTTGTAATAAAGGTTGTATCTCCTCATTTTGTGAGGATTTGTCAATTTCTTTGCTTTTTCCAACAGACTTTGAAACAAATTGGAGATTAATCTGTGAACTTTATGGCAGACAATTCTCACATTTAAACTATTAACAACTCCTTTTGGAAGTGTATCAGACAGATTATCTGGTCATTATCGCATTGCTGTTTGTGGAATCTTGCTGTGCTCAAATTGAATGCGGTGTTTCCTACATTACAACTGCGACTACATTCAAAAGTACTTCATTGGCTGTAAAGCAATTTGGGAGGTTCTGAGGTCGTGAAAGGTGCCATAAATGCAAGTTTTTTTTAATGTATGTCTAAACCATAAAAGTTGGCTTTAAGGCAGCAAGTGGCTGACGGTGGGTAAGCAATGGGTTCAGGGGGTGCCTTGTGGCCAAGAGGTACCCACGGAGGGATCGGGGGAGGAGGCTGATAGTGGGAACGTTGATGATGGGGGCGCTTTGTTCTGTGGACACACACGCCTCCCCAAGACTGCCAGATTCTGCCACATCTGGGCCCTGCTCAATGATTTCAGACACTCCTTCCCAGCTATCCTGAACAGTCGGGATGGCCGAGCGGTCTAAGGCGCTGCGTTCAGGTCGCAGTCTTCTCTGAAGGCGTGGGTTCGAATCCCATTTCTGACATTGCTTATATCTATGTTTCTATAGGGACAGAGTACTGAATTTGGATGATCAGCCATGATCTCATTAAATGGCGGAGCAGGCTCGAGGGGCCGAATGGCCTACTCCTACTCCTATCTTCTATGTTTCTATGAATGCCACCCCCATTCCCAACATTGGCAAATTCATAGACCACATTCCCAATACTCCCATAGCCTGGGATCTGCCTCCCCAACAGTTGCAACACAGCCACTCTCCCAGTGATTTCAGGACCTGCCCCATTCCACAGAACCTCTCGTGCAGAAGAGTCACGTGGCTGCCACACATCAGAGCAGGACTAGGAAAGAGCTGAGTGGAGCCAGGAAAGGCTGAGAGGGGTAGAAATTCTCGACATGCAGACAAGGTCCGAGGACAGGATAAAAGCATCCCATTGGGTATAAAAGTTGCAGAAGGGCAAAAAGGACATTTTTTAAAATCTGTATTTTTACATAAATGTTGATTTGTATTATCTACTTTGAGTTAGATTTGGGAAAGCTTGCAACAGGAGAGATAGTATAATATAGTGAAAGGTAGCTGGAAGATGAGCCAACACAGTGCCACCTAGTGACTAGAGGGTCAAAGTGTGATAGACCAGTGTTGTGCAATACATTAGCCATGAGCTACATAAGAACGTAAGTAATTGGAGCAGGAGTAGGCCAAACGGCCCCTCGAGCCTACTCAGGCATTCAATAAGATTATGGTTGATCTTCGACCTCAACTCCATTTTACTACTGATGGTGTAAATGGGCGACATTGAATTGACCGTCCATTATACACCACGCCCGACTTTGCCCTCCTTTGACTTCAATAGAAAGGAAAATTAGGTGTGGCGCACAATGGACAGCCAATTTGACATCGTTCACTTTACACTATCACCCAAAGTTAAAATTACCCCCAATTGTATGCGACATACTTTGGGATGTTTCTGAGAAGTGTGATAAGGCACTATGTAAATCCAAGTTCTTTCTTTCCTTGACTTTGAATCCGAAAGTAAGCAGCATACAAACCAGGAATACAGTGTGACTCTAAAATGTCACCAGTGAAGTTTATCACTGACACCAAGTAATGAGATGTTAATGTGAAAGGAAGGATTGTTCTGATTGCTACGTGTAGTAATGGTGTTAACACATTCTTTTTGAATGCATTTACGATATCATTACATGTGAACAACCAGTGCAACTCTTCGTTGGTGGTGTTCAATAATAAACGTTGCCATCCATTCTGTATACCTTTATAAATATACTCTCTACATTCAAGTACTGCTGCTGTCTAAAAGCAGCAGAAAATAGACGTGTGCACGATGAACTGATATTGCATGGCTCCATTTTCATGAGATAAAAGATACAAAAAAAGTTATTTTCTGACTGACAAACAATAGATCTGAACAATGCCCATAAATCTTGTTCATGCTTGATTCTAAAAACTTTAGAATTACATGTGGATAATTGGGTATCCAGATGTGGCTAATTGCATTTTTGATTAGTGAATAAAAACCGAGTAATAGACACCACCATTGGGCAAAAGATCTCGAAACTCATTCACACGGCATCTGCATGTGTACTTTAACCTTTTTGTGTGTTTGTTGGTAAAATGGTTAGACGAAATGCAGAACGTGCGAGTGTTTTTTGATCGTTGTGTAAGCTTTGCTTCCTTGGTTACTGCTTATTGGTTATCGGCTAAAATGTTGTGCAACATGGGTGAAAATGGCGGACTTCAGCACCATGGAAACACCAGCACCATTATACGGAGAGGGGAGCTGTTATTGGGGTCAGCTTGACCAATCGGAATAACCCTGCCAGGCCAGCAGAAGAAAGCAAACCCAGTCAATAATGAGCAGCTCCAACAAGGCACATCATCGCAAAGGGCAAGCAGCATCCAACTGCATACTGGATGGAGAACAGGGACGGGTCTGGCACGTCTCGTTGTGTGAGTCAGCATTCGCAGAATTACTCTGATAAAGTTAAAGTACCGCTCGTAACTGCTGGACAGAAACCTAGAAGCTGCACTAAGATGTGCTGCGTCTTATAAATACATGGCAGAATTATAAAGTTTGGTGCAAGAGAAAGACACAAAGTTTCACACTGAATGGTGGTAGATTTTTGTTAAGTAAATATACAACTTTTTTTTATATTCGTTCATGGGATGTGGGCGTCGCTCGCAAGGCCAGCATTTATTGCGCATCCTAATTGCCCTTGAGAAGGTGGTGGTGAGCCGCTTTCTTGAACCGCTGCAGTCTGTGTGGTGAAGGTACTCCCACAGTGCTGTTAGGGAGGGAGTTCCAGGATTTTGACCCAGCGACGATGAAGGAACGGCAATATAATTCCAAATCGGGATGGTGTGTGACTTGGAGGTGGTGGTGTTCCCATGCGCCTGCTGCCCTTGTCCTTCTAGGTGGTAGAGGTCGCGGGTTTGGGAGGTGCTGTCGAAGAAGCCTTGGTGAGTTGCTGCAGTGCATCTTGTAGGTGGTACACACTGCAGCCACAGTGCGCCAGTGGTGGCGGGAGTGAATGTTTAAGGTGGTGGATGTGGCTGGTCCAGTTCAGTTTCTGGTCAATGGTGACCCCCCAGGATGTTGATAGTGGGGCATTTGGCGATGGTAATGCCGTTGAATGTCGAGGGGCGGTGGTTAGACTCTCTCTTGTTGGAGATAGTCATTGCCTGGCACTTGTGTGACGCGAATATCACTTGCCACTTATCAACCCAAGCCTGAATGTTATCCAGGTCTTGCTGCATGCTGGCACAGACTGCTTCATTATCTGAGGAGTTGGGAATGGCACTGAACACTCTGCAGTCATCAGCGAACATCCCCATTTCTGACCTTATGATGGAGGGAAGGTCATTGATGAAGCAGCTGAAGACGGTTGGGCCTAGGACACTGCCCTGAGGAACTCCAGCAGCGATGTCCTGGGGCTGAGATGATTGACCTCCAACAACCACAACCATCTTCCTTTGCGCTAGGTATGACTCCAGCCAGTGGAGAGTTTTCCCCCTGATTCCCATTGACTTCAGTTTTACTAGGGCTCCTTGGTGCCACACTCAGTCAAATGCTGCCTTGATGTCAATGGCAGTCACTCTCACCTTACCTCCGTAATTCAGCTATTTTGTCCAACTTTGGACCAAGGCTGTAATGAGGTCATGAGCCGAGTGGTCCTGGTGGAACCCAAACTGAGCATCGGTGAGCAGGTTATTGGTGAGTAAGTGCCGCTTTATAGCACTTTGGATGACACCTTCCATCACTTTGCAGATGATTGAGAGTAGACTGATGGGGCGGTAATTACTGGATTGGATTTGTCCTGATTTTTGTGGACAGGACATATCTGGGCAGTTTTCGACATTGTCGGGTAGGTGTCAGTGTTGTAGTTGTACTGGAACAGCTGGGTTAGAGGCGCAGCTAGTTCTGGAGCACAAGTCTTCAGGGACGTTGTCGGGGCCCATAGTCCTTTGCTGTATCCAGTGCGCTGAACCATTTCTTGATATCATGTGGCGTGAATTGAATTGGCTGAAGACTGGCTTTCGCTGTTTAGCATGCATGTAGGCCTGTGTTGCAGCTTCACCAGTTTGGCACCTCATTTTTAGGTACGCCTGGTGCTGCTTCTGGCATGCTCTTCTACACTCCTCATTGAACCAGGGTTGGTCCCCTGGCTTGTTGGTAATAGTAAAGTGAGGGATATGCCGGGCCGTGATATTACAGATTGTGGTGGTAGACAATTCTGCTGCTGCTGATGGCCTACAGTGCCCCATGGATGCCCTGTTTTATTCTGCTAGATTCGTTCTAAATTTTTTTCATTCGTTCATAGGATGTGGGCGTCGCTGGCAAGGCCAGTATTTATTGCCCATCCCTAATTGCCCTTGAGAAGGTGGTGGTGAGCCGCCGCCTTGAACCGCTGCAGTCTGTCAGGTGAAAGTACTCCCACAGTGCTGTTAGGGAGGGAGTGCCAGGATTTTGACCCAGCGATGATGAAGGAACGGCGATATTTTGCCAAGTCAGGATGGTGTGTGACTTAGAGGTGGTAGTGTTCCTATGCACCTGCTGCCCTTGTCCTTTTAGGTGGAAGAGGTCGCGGGTTTGGGAGTTGCTGTCGAAGAAGCCTGGCGAGTTGCTACAGTGCCTCTTGTAGATGGCATACACTGCAGCCACGGTGCGCCGGTAGTGGAGTGAGTGAATGTTTAAGGTAGTGGATGGGGTGCCAATCAAGTGGGCTGCTTTATGCCATTTAGCACGGTGGTAGTGCCACACAACACGATGCGGTGTCCTCAGTATGAAGACGGAACTTTGTCTCCACAAGACTGTATGGTGGTCATGGACAGATGCATCTGCAACAGGTAGATTGGTGAGGACAAGGTCAAGTAGGTTTTTCTCTCGTGTTGGTTCTCTGTGAAGTACATTTACCTGTATTGTGTCCACGGCATTTTTTTTCTAACATTAGTTCATGTGACTAAAACTGTGTTGCCATGGCCACGCCTGTGGCTCGTGAGCGATTTCTAATGCACAACATTGATGAACCATTGATGCGGCAGGGAAATAACAAATTACATTACAAATGTTGACATTTAATTTTGACACAAATGTGTTCGTCAAAAATTTTTGAACAGGAATTGTGCACATAGTCGATTTTTAAAAATATATATACACACACACACACACACACGAGTCAATCTCCCATGATTTTGCACAATGGCGGGGGTGAGGGGGTTGTCAAGACCAAGGTCTGGTATTTCCTTGGAGTTGCTCCTGCTCTGCTGCCGGAATTTCGCCGGAAGTATGGCGGTAGCAAGGTTTTCAGTGCGCTTCCGGTGAAGTTATGGCAGGAGCAACTGCAAGGAAATTCTGGGTCCAAGTGTAGTTTTCAGGTGCAGTGTGGTTAGAAGATGATAGAAATTGAACAAATTCAGTCCCTATTTTAAAGTCGTACATTATATCCTTATTTGTATTTTTCTATTTTAAGTTCCTATGTCCCCATTTATAATAGAAGATGCTTATGTAAAATTGTTAAGTTGTAATTGCAACCTTATGCCAGTGCCGTACATAGGAATTTATGAGAAAAGTTGACAGGAAGTGAATTATGATTTATAATATATAACTAATCTATCTCTCATAATGTTGCACACACTAAGTTGAAGAATATGGTCACTCATAGCTGTCTGATATTTTCAAGTTACTGTTCCCTCTGTCTCTCCTCCTCTTCTGTCTTTTTCTCTTCCTTCTCTTTTCTCTTTTTTTCTCCCCTTTTTGTTCTCATAGAGTCAGAGTTATACAGCACAGAAAGAGGCCCTTCGGCCCATCGTGTCCGCGCCAGCCATCAAGCCCTATCTATTCTAATCCCATTTTCCAGCACTTGGTCCATAGCCTTGTATGCTATGGCGTTTCAAGTGCTCACCTAAATGCTTCTTGAATGTTGTGAGGGTTCCTGCCTCTACCACCCTTTCAGGCAGGTGAGTTCCAGATTCCAGCCACCCTCTGGTTGAAAAAGTTTTTCCTCAAATCCCCTCTAAACCTCCTGCCCCTTACCTTGAAACTATGCCCCCTGGTTATTGACCCCTCTACTAAGGGGAAAAGTTCCTTTCTATCTACCCTATCTATGCCCCTCATAATTTTGTACACCTCAATCAGGGCCCCCCTCGACCTTCTCTGCTCCAAGGAAAACAACCCCAGCCTGTCCAGTCTCTCTTCACAGCTGAAGCGCTCCAGCCCAGGTAACATCCTGGTGAATCTCCTCTGCACCCTCTCCAATGCAATCACTTCCTTCCTATAGTGTGGCGACCAGAACTGCACACAGTATTTCAGCTGTGGCCTAACTAGCGTTTTGTACAGCTCCGTCATAACCTCCCTGCTCTTGTCTTCATTAGCCGAGGCATAGAATATAAGTATCCCATATGCCTTTTTAACCACCTTATCTACCTGTCCTGCTGCCTTTAGGGATCTATGTACATGCACACCAAGATCCCTCTGATCCTCTGTCCTTCCTAGGATCCTACCATTCATTGTATATTCCCTTGCCTTGTTAGTCCTCCCAAAATGCATCACCTCACACTTTTCAGGGTTAAATTCCATTTGCCACTGTTCTGCCCATCTGACCAACCCGTCTATATCGTCCTGTAGCCTGAGGCTTCCCTCCTCGCTATTTACCACTCTACCAATTTTCGTGTCATCTGCGAACTTACTGATCATACCTCCTACATTCATATCTAAATCATTAATGTACACTACAAACAGCAAAGGACCCAGCACCGATCCCTGCGGTACACCACTGGACACAGGCTTCCAGTCACAAAAACAACCTTCGACCATCACCCTCTGCCTCCTGCCACTAAGCCAATTTTGGATCCAATGTGCCAAATTGCCCTGGATCCCATGGGCTCTTACCTTCTTGACCAGTCTCCCATGCGGGACTTTGTCAAAAGCCTTACTGAAGTCCATGTAGACTACATCAACTGCACTACCCTCATCCACACACCAAGTCACCCCCTCTCAAAATTCAATCAAATTGGTTAGACATGATCTCCCCTAACAAAGCCATGCTGACTATCCTTGATTAATCCTTGCCTCTCCAAGTGGAGACTAATTCTGTCCCTCAGAATTTTTTCCAATAATTTCCCTACCACTGATGTTAGGCTCACTGGCCTGTAATTCTCTGGTTTATCCCTACTACCCTTCTTGAATAATGGTACTACGTTAGCTGTCCTCCAGTCCTCTGGTACCTCCCCCGTGGCCAGAGAGGTTCTGAAAATTTGTGTCAGAGCCCCTGCAATCTCCTCCCTTGCCTCACACAGCAGCCTGGGATACATCTCGTCTGGGCCTGGGGATTTATCCACTTTTAAGCCCGCTAAAACCGCTAGTACCTCCTCCCTCTCAATGCTAATTTGTTCAAGTATATCACAATCCCCCTGCCTGATTTCTATGCCTACATCACCCTTCTCCATCGTGAACACAGATGCAAAATATTCATTTAAAACCTCACCTACATCTTCCTACACACAGATTGCCACTTTGGTCCCTAATGGGCCCTACTCTTTCCCTGGTTATCCTCTTGCCCTTAATATACTTATAAAACACCTTGGGATTTTCCTTTATTTTGCCTGCCAGTGTTTTTTCATGCCCCCTCTTCGCTCTCCTAATTTCTTTTTTAAGTACCCCCCTGCACTTTCTATACTGCTCCAGGGCTTCCACTGTTTTTAGTCCTTTGTATCTGCCAAAAGCCTCCCTTTTTTTCCTAATCTATTCTTGTATATCCCTTGACATCCAGGGTTCCCTAGACTTGTTGGTCCCACCCTTGACCTTTACGGGAACATGTTGGCGCTGTACTCTCTCTATTTCCTTTCTGAATGACTCCCACTGTTCTGATGTGGATTTTCCTACAAGCAGCTGATCCCAGTCCACTTTGGCCAGATTCTGCCTTATCATATTAAAATCGGCCTTCCCCCAATCTAGAACCTTTATTTCCAGTCCATCTTTGTCCTTTTCCATGACTACCTTAAATCTCACCGAATTATGGTCACTGTCACCAAAATGCTCTCCTACTGACACATTTACCACTTGCCCGGCTACATTCCCTGGAATTAGGTCCAGTACCGCCCCCTCTCTTGTAGGACTTTCTACTTGCTGGCTCAAAAAGCTCTCCTGGATGCACTTGAAGAATTCCGCGCACTTTAAGAATTCCGCACCCTCTAAGCCTTTCACACTCTGACTATCCCAGTTAATATTGGGGAAGTTGAAATCCCCTACTATTATTACCCTATTATTTCTACACTTCTCTGAGATTTGCCTACATATCTGTTCCTCTATCTCCCCCTGACTGTTTGGGGGCCTATAGTACACTCCCAGCAATGTGCTTGCCCCCTTTTTGTTTTTATGTTCTACCCATATGGCCTCATTAGAGGAACCTGCTAAGATATCATCCCTCCTTACTGCAGTAATTGACTCCTTGATTAATATTGCAACACCCCCTCCTCTTTTACACCCCCCTCTGTCTCGCCTGAAGATTCTATACCCCGGAATATTGAGCTGCCAGTCCTGCCCCTCCCTCAACCATGTCTCTGTGATAGCAACAATATCATACTCCCTTGTGTTCATCAACACCTTCAATTCATCTGCCTTACTCGTAAAACTCCTTGCATTAAAATAAATGCCATCCAGCCTTGCCATACTCTCTTGTGCCATTACATATTTGCTCTGCCTTCCAGGCTGACTTGTTTTTTCCTCTATATTTGGCTGTGCATCACCCCCTACTATAGCTCCACTCCGTATCCCATCCCCCTGCCAAGTTAGTTTAACCCCCCCCCCCCGCAACAGCACTAGTAAACCTCCCCGCAAGGATGTTGGTCCGGTTCAGGTGCAACCCGTCCGACTTGTACAGCTCCCACCTTCCCCAAAAACAGACCCAGAGATCCAGGAAACTAAAGCCCTCCCTCCTGCACCAACTCTTTAGCCACGCATTCATCTGCTCTATCCTCCTATTCCTATACTCACTAGCACGTGGCACCGGGAGTAATCCAGAGATTGCAACCTTTGAGGTCCTGCTTTTTAATCTGCTACCTAGCTCCCTAAATTCTTGTTGCAGGACCTCATCCCTCTTTCTACCTGTGTCGTTGGTACCAATGTGAACCACGACCTCTGACTGTTTGCCCTCCCCCTTCAGAATGCCCTGCAGCCGTTCAGTGACATCCTTGACCCTGGCACCAGGGAGGCAACATACCATCCTGGAGTCACGTCTGCAGCTGCAGAAATGCCTGTCTGCACCCCTCACTATTGAGTCTCCGACCACTATTGCCCTTCCACTCTTAGTCCTCCCCCCTTGTGCAGCTGAGCCACCAACAGTGCCGTGAACTTGGCTCTGGCTGCACTCCCCAGAGGAACCGTCACTTTCACCGTTTTCCAACACAGAAAAACGGTTGTTGAGTGAGATGCACTCTGGGGGGGCTTTCCTGACTGCCTGCCTGCCCCCCTTCTGACTGGTGGTCACCCATTCCCTCTCTGACTGCACTTTCTTAAGCTGCGGGGTGACCACGTCTAAAAACGTGCTATCCACGTAACTCTCAGCCTCGTGGATACACCGCAGTGCCTCCAGCTGACGCTCGAGCTCCGAAAACCGGATCTCAAGTTGGCCAAACCGTTGGCACTTACTGCACATGTGGTCATCCTGACTGCAAGAAGCGTCTAGGAATTCCCACATGCTGCAGGCCGTGCAACGCATGGGACTGAGGTCCCCTGCCATATTTTAAATAAAAAACTCTTGCCTCAAATTTAAACTCTCGGATTCTCGCTCTCCCGAACTACCTTAACTATGAACTACCTTAAAAGAAATAAACTTAAAATTGAAGGAAATAAAAGCACTCGCCCACTACGCACTAATCGGCTTCTTCCCCTGCGCCGGCGTCACTTTCTGTACTGTGACGTCACTCTCAAATTCTGCCGCTGCTCGACTGGGCCTGAAAATCACAGACCTTTATTTTCTCCCACAGCTGCTGCTCCCTCGCAGGTCCGTCGCTCCTGCTGCTGCCGCTGCTGGACTGGGCCTAAAAATCACCGACCTTTATTTTCTTCCACAGCCGCTGCTCCCTCGCAGGTCTGCTGCTGCTGCTGGTGTTGGAGAAGTCAAAAATAGAGGTTTAAAAAAAAGCATGGATTAAGGGTCTCGGCATTGGTGGGGTGAGGTTGAAGCAGACATGGGCAGTGTTGGGGGAGTAGAAATAAGTAGTCTTGGTGATAGATCGGATATGGGGTAAGTTGCTGTCATGCTCGGCACATGCTCTGAAACTTTGTTCAGTGAGTGATGATTAACTGCACATTTACTAGTGTGTCCGCATGATATATTTGATCTTTGTTCTGCCATGTAAATATTAATAAGGTAATTTAAATAAATGAATTCCAAATGGACTACAGGAGGAAATGGCCTTGCATTAATAACTCACATGCTGCTTCTATTTCCTTGCCATGGATGATAATGAAGGGGATGGGGAAGTGGTGATTAAAACAGAAGCATACATGCATAGGTCATTGTTTTATTTTAAGAAGTGTGATTAATAATACTTAATAGACCTGACTAGTATTAGGTGCAGTTTTAAAAGAGGCAAACAAGGCACTCAGTGGTACTGGCAGATGGATCTAAAGAAACTCTATTAATGAAAAAGGTGTTGATCAGACCTCAGCTGGAGTACTGTGTGCAGTTCTCGTCACCTGTTCCTCAGAACGATATTGGACGAGGCCAGGGACTGCAGGGAGGATGAGCAAACTGACTACAGCACCGTGGTACAGGGAGCCATTCAAGTGGGGAGAGCAAAAAGAAATGTTGTAGTGATTGGGGACAGTATAGTAAGGGGGATAGATACTGTTCTCTGCAGTCGAGAGCATGAGTCCCGAAGGCTGTGTTGCCTGCCCGGTGCCAGGGTTAAGGACATCTCCTCTGGGCTGGAAACTTGGAGTGGGAGGTGGAAGATCCAGTTGTCATGGTCCACGTAGGTACCAATGACATCGGTAGGACAAAGAAAGAGGTTCTGCTGAGAGAGTATGAGCAGCTAGGGGCTAAATTAAAAAGCAGAACCACAAAGGTAATAATCTCTGGATTACTACCTGAGCCATGAGCGAATTTGCATAGGGTAAATAAGATCAGAGAAATGAACGAGTGGCTCAAAGACTGGTGTGGGAGAAATGGGTTTCGATTTGTGGGGCACTGGCACCAGTACTAGGATAAGAGGGAGCTGTTCCGTTTGGACGGGCTTCACTTGAACCATGCTGGGGCGAGAGTCCTGGCAAATCGAATAACTAGGGCTGTGGAGAGGGCTTTAAACTAAATAGTGGGGGGGAGGATCCAGGTGAACGGGAAAATAAAAAGTCAATGAGAAATGAGAAAGCAATAGAGCAGGCTAGAGATGGGGGAAATAATAACCAGAGTGTGACCGGAAGGGACAGAATGTTTAAAAATAAGAGTGTAACAGGAAAAAAATGCTAAAACAAGAAGAAATGGTAAAAAGACAAAGTTAAAAGCTCCATATCTGAATGCACGCAGCATTCGTAACAAGATAAATGAGTTGACGGCACAAATAGATACAAATGGGTATGATCTGATCGCCATTACAAAGACGTGGTTGCAAGGCGACCAGGGCTGGGAACTGAATATTCCAGGGTATATGATAATTCGGAAGGATAGAAAGAAAGGAAAGGGAGGTGGGGTGGCTTTGTTGGTAAAAGATGGGATCAGTGCAGTGGTGAGAAGTGGTATTGGCTCAGAAGATCAAGATGTAGAATCGGTTTGGGTGGAGATAAAAAAAATAATAAGGGGAAAAAGTCTCTTGTGGGCGTAGTCTATAGACCCCCGAACAGTAGCAATGCTGTTGGACAGAGTATAAATCAACAAATAATGGAGGCCTGTAAAAAAGGTACGGTAATAATCATGGGTGATTTTAATCTCCATATTGATTGGACAAATCAAATTGGCCATGCTAGCCTGGAGGAGGAGTTCATAGAATGCATCCGGGATGTTTTCCTAGAACGGTATGTAATGGAACCAACCAGGGAGCAGGCTATCTTGGATCTGGTACTATGTAATGAGACAGAATTAATAAATGATCTCATAGTAAAGGATCCTCTAGGAAAGAGTGATCATAGCATGGTTGAATTTCAAATTCAGTTGGAAGGTGAGAAAGTTGTATCCCAAACCAGTGTCCTGATCTTAAACAAAGGCAATTACAATGGCATGAGGGCAGAACTGGCTAAAGTGGACTGGAAAAACAAAATAAAGGGTAAGAAAGTTGAAATGCAGTGGCGGACATTTAAGGAGATATTTCATAACTCTCAACAAAAATATATTCCAGTGAGAAAGAAAGATTTTAAGAGAAGGGAGCACCATCCGTGGCTAACTAAGGAAGTAAAGGATGGTATCAAATTGAAAACGAAGGCATACAATGTTGCCAAGATTGGTGGGAGACCAGAGGATTGGGAAATTTTTAAAACCAGCAAAGGATGACTAAAAAAATAATAGAGAGAGAAGATGAATTATGAGAGTAAGCTGGCAAGAAACATTAAAACAGATAGTAAGAGCTTCTGCAGGTATATAAAAAGGAAGAGGGTAGCTAAAGTAAACATTGGTCCCTTAGAGGATGAGACTGGGGAATTAATAATGGAGAACGGGGAAATGGCAGAGACTCTGAACAAATATTTTGCATCTCTCTTCACTGTAGAAGACACTAACAACATCCTAATAATGGATAATCAAGGGGCCACAGGGAGTGGGGAACTAAAGACAATCACTATCACTAAGGATATAGTACTCGGTAAAATAATGGGACTAAAAGACGACAAGTCCCCTGGACCAGATGGCCTGCATTCCAGGGTCTTAAAAGAAGTGGCTGCAGAGATAGTGGATGCATTGGTTGCAATATACCAAAATTCATTGGAATCTGGAGAGGTCCCAGCAGATTGGAAAACCGCTAATGTAACACCCCTATTTAAGAAAGGAGGGAGACAGAAAGCAGGAAACTATAGACCAGTTAGCCTAACATCTGTCGTTGGGAAAATGCTGGAGTCCTTCATTAAGGAAGCAGTAGCAGGGCATTTAGAAAAACATACTGCAGTCAAACAGAGTCAGCATGGTTTTAGGAAAGGGAAATCATGTTTAACAAATTTGCTGGAGTTCTTTGAGGAGTAACAAGCAGGGTGGACAAGGGTGAGCCAGTGGATGTGGTGTATTTGGATTTGCAGAAGGCATTCGATAAGGTGCCACATAAAAGGTTACTGCATAAGATAAGAGCTCACGGAGTTGGGGGTAATATATTAGCATGGATAGAGAATTGGCTAACTAACAGAAAGCAGAGAGTCGGGATAAATGGGTCATATTCCGGTTGGCAAACAGTAACTAGTGGGGTGCCACAGAGATTGGTGCTGGGGCCCCAACTATTTACAATCTACATTAATGACTTGGATGAAGGGATCGAGTGTCATGTAGCCAAGTTTGGGGATGATACAAAGATGGGTGGGAAAGCAAGTTGTGCAGAGGACTGAAAGAATCTGCAAAGGGATATAGACAGGCTAGGTGAGTGGGCAAACATTTGGCAGATGGAGTATAATGTGGGAAAGTGTGAGGTTATCCACTTTGGCAGGAAAAATAAAAAAACAAACTATTATTTAAATGGAGAGAGATTATAAAATACAGTTCAGAGGGACCTGGGGGTCCTTGTGCATGAAACACAAAAAGTTAGCATGCAGGTACAGCAAGTAATCAAAAAGGCAAATGGAATGTTGGCCTTTATTTCAAGGGGGTTGGAGTATAAAAGCAGGGAAGTCCTGCTACAACTGTACAAGGTATTGGTGAGACCACACCTTGAGTACTGCGTACAGTTTT